>JANZLC010000202.1:36182531-36197296 GCA_026413385.1 Erythroxylum gracilipes
ACAAACTCAACCTAGTAGATGAAAAAATTTCAACAGAAACAAATATTACATCAGTTAGGTGTATGGTAGTAGATATTTGAAAATCAACTGAAAAGAATGAGTATTAAAATTGCTAATTAGAAATTGTTGAACCACATGCTAAGCATTAGCTTCTACTAGAAATTATATTCAAATCCCAAGAGAATATCCCAACTCAGATCGGCAAGTGAACCCAAACACCAGCTCAACACTTCAACATCCTCTGAACAATTGTTAATTAAAATATGAACTAACTAATACCACAAAAAGACGCAGGACCTTGAACAAGTTCTAATACGCATTCAATTCTTAGTCAACAGCGTAGAATACGCTTCACTCCTAAGTCCAAACAGCGTAGAACTATTTTTTTACTTAAAGAACAAAAATTGAAGTTAAAGGAAAGGCATTCTGTTTGGGTTAGGAGAAAAAAAACAAAGAACATAAACATGAAGCTAGAAATGCTAAGGGATCTGATCAACAGAAACTAGAAAAAACCCAATATAATTCCCATACTTTCCTTTACAATACCCACCAAACAACCCCACCTCAAGATCAACTACAACAAGCAAATCAGAGAAGAAACGATACCTATCCAAGTGGTGCTTTAACCCCAAATCGGAGAGCTCGATCTAGTAGTAGAAAAAAGAGTTAACAATTTACCTGGATCAAAAAGGGTATAGAATTAGACACAGAAGTGTGTCGCAGAAGCAGGAACAGAAACAGAAGTGTGAGAGATGTTCTTGCTGGTTTGTGGTAGCTGATACTTCGATGGTGGAACTTTATGCATGTGGTGAGCGAAATGAAAAAGACTACAGGTGCAGGTGTTTGTAGTCAGAGCCAGACAAAGGAGGAGAGCGAAGCAAAAGAAGTGGGAAAGCGCGCCAATTTTATCAAGGAATGACTCGCATTCCTCTAGATTACGAGAGGAATGGAGTAATGGCTGAAAACAAAGAATGAAAATATAAGTTGTGTATTCATAGTTACTTACCAAACACTACTTTTCATTCCATACTCATTCCTCGTTACTCATACCCACTAAACAAGCACACCCTTATTGTTTTCCTACAGGGGAATTGAGATGTGGCAATGGCACAGTTAAGTTCGCATTACACCATATATATGTTACCATCCATGGTTGAAACCAAATCAAGCAATGGCCTTTACTTAGATTCTCAGTCATGTTCGGTAATTACAAATTTCACAATACTAACTCTTTTTTCCCAGTTTTTATAGAAAAATATGCCAATTTGGTCTTCTAATATCATCTTGGACCTCTACATACTTGCAAGATATATGGTTGTTTACTACATATAAGGAGCTATACCATTATGGTTTAATTATCTTACTACACTTGTACTAAACCTAATGAGTAAAGGGTGAGTGCAGATAAAGTTATTCTTATGAACAATGTGGCTTAAGTTATTCAAATTTTAGGTAAGTTAATTGACGAGTGTTCCAATGGATTTATGTGAAGAAGGTGATGACCCAGGCAATAGACATTTGTGGAGCAGAATTACAAATGGCAATCAGTTGTTTAGAGCAATAGTTCTTGTAGTGATGATATAAGTCCATATACAAGCGACAATGCCCTTCCACCAACTATGCCAATAATCTCTGCCCACCCTTTTGTCACAAAAGGTACCACATGACGTCGAAATCACGCTTTGAAAGATACGTTTAAGATTTATAAGATGGTGGAGAAGGTACAAGTAAGCCAAGGGTTCATTAGTACGTATAATATTTAATGAATAATAAACACGTTTAATTGAGTTTAAACATAATTAAGTATGTGATTCGGTTTGCATTACCCACGCCTTATAATGTATCCCAGTAAAGATGCATGTATTACCTTAAACATCTATCAGAGAAAAAGACTGAAGAAACAAAGAACTCTCTTAATGCTCCTCTATATAATTCGCCGTACATGGCTGTGGACTAATCAATGCTCTTATAGCTAACCAATCTTGTTGTTAGTGTTGAGTGTGAAGCTAAGAGACTACTAGGGATCACGATCCGAGTTTAAAGAATGACTAGTGAAACTGATATTTAAATTTTATAAATTATAATATTACGGTTATGATTCAGATAATTACTACATTTTAAGGTAATTGCAATATCATCGCTTATGATAATTTGTAATTTAAAATATTATATAATAACGTTTAGCATAGGACTCTTAGAGAAGGTGTAGGGGTGGAGTTTCTTTTATATGACTTTTGGAACAGCGTGTTCCAACTACACATTTGGCCATTGCAGCAAAGAGTTGGTATAATCTGAACCAACCGACTCCAACTCAAAACTTCTATTTCTGGACGGTGCAAGCGTAACTACTCAAAGGTCAAAGCTATAAATTTATCTGAGATCCGTACAGTTACACGTAATATGTTGCACTCGATTGGAACGTGCTTGCGTAAAAGAAATGCCATTACTTGAATGGTAATTTATCTTTATCTCCGTCTCTCTCTCTTCATAATGTCTTATTCGTAAAGGAAAGTTTGGCCAAACCGGGGGGGCATCTCTATGTCATGTCATGGAATGAAAGTTGGCCAGGTTAAAAGAAGATAGTGTAATCTTCGTATGGAACAGGTCATCTGAACCTCTTCTTGCAAAGATGTTGTTACCTTTTCTTTTCTCACGTTATCATATTCTCAAAAGCAGTAATATATGACCCAAGCCCAGAAACAAAAGATCGTTCTTCTTGTACAAATAGAATCTGCCAAAAAGAATATAACTTCAACCTCTTTTATAACTTCAACCTCTTTCACCGTCCACCACTTACCCCACTTGCCTACTTGAAGAAAATCTGTTACTTATCTGATAATCTACCCTGAATCGTAGGTATATATTGTATAGGATTCCTAGGGTCATCTGAGTAGAGACCTTATGTGGTGGTGGGTTGTATTGGCAGAACCGTAAAGTTGCTTCGGCTAGTGTCTTCTGGTTATCGACAATGGCAGGTTACGGTTTATTAGTTAACGAGGAAGAATTTGGAGGAACAAAGATCAAAGGAAGGACTAAAACCAGGGTGGTTTCTCTTGATGTCTTTCGTGGAATCTGCGTCTTTGTAAGCCCTCTTTCTCTACCTAATGCCGCTCTGTCTCTGGTTTCTTGAGTTCTTTTTTATGGTATTATAAAATGAACACTACATTTGAATTGAGGGGTGCAGTTTCATTTCTTGTTCTAACCATAAATTGAACTTAGCAACCAAATTAAGCATGGAACATTCTGTTCTTTCTGTCAGCTCTGAGGTGATGAGAATAGATACTGAGAGAGTGGTGCGAGGAGGAGAAGTCTTATAGATTAGGCTGTCTTCTCCTTTAACACGCATTTTTCAGCTTTACCAGCAGCCACAAACAAAGTGATAGCATAAACGCATAGTAATGCCATGGCAGTAAGGTTTTGTGTATTTTATTATGAATAAATTGCATTTATGTGAAAATTGTCTTAATAGCCATTCTACTCGTCAACCATTGTCAAGGTCTGGGGCTCTTTTGTCGGGCACTGATCTTCTGTCCAAGTTACCCAGTACTTACTCTCCACATGAGTGGATGGCTAAGATGGCACTGGACAGAGTAGGTACTGGGTAACTTAGACAGAAAATTTTTGGTCTCTTTTGTCTTTGCCTAACAAAACGTCTTGTACTTGATTCGTGAATTATACTATATTTTAAGTTGTTCCCCGACGAAGTCAAAGCTCGAACCTTTTTCATGTTTTGCTCTCTCTTGAAACTTTTCCCTGTACAAATCAGCTTCATTTTGTCCAGACTTATTCATTCGAACCTTTTTCATGTTTTGCTCTACCTTGAAACTTTTCCCTGTAGAATAGTCTTCATTTTCTCCCGATTAATACATTTGTTATGATAGAACCTATAGCATTATTCTGCGTCTTTTAGTGTATGCCCTTTGGTCCCCTTCTTCTCCAAACGTAAAATTATTCACTTTGTCTGCTATCTCCGCCGACAAAATGGCAGAGTACCAACCGCTGCTAGACAATGAGGAACAGTCTCCGCCCAATATGAAACCTTCACATGTTGCTTCTCTTGATGTCTTTCGCGGTCTCTGTGTTTCTGTGAGCTTCATCTTCCTATCTCTATCTGTCTCCGTGTATCTACCTTTACCTTTCTTACCTGTTTATATATTGCTTTTCCTTGAAAAATGTCTCTCTTTTACTAATCTTCTTTTGTTTCTTTCATGGAAAGTTTTGTGCTTTTTCGAAAAGGATTATTGTTCTGTTGTTTTATTGGACTAAGTTGACTTCTGGGATACTGCTTGGCCTGTGAGAAAATGGTTGAAAAGATAAAACTATTGACGCTTTCGAATTCAAGTACACGAACCACTTCTCGACATTGTATAAGCTTTTTCTAGTACCTTTATGAATTTCTTGTTGGAAGCTGAAGGCAAGCTAAAGACTTTATGAAGTGAACGATGAGAAGTAAATGGAATGAAGTATAACATGTGACCTTTTACTTTTCCGGCTTCTAAATCTTATCGTTTCATGTTGTTTTTTTGGTTTCAGTTAATGATGCTGGTCGATTATGGTGGCTCAATTTTTCCAGTAATTGCTCATTCTCCTTGGACTGGTCTTCACTTGGCAGATTTGGTGATGCCTTTCTTTCTCTTCGTTGCTGGAGTCTCTCTTGCACTTGTCTACAAGGTACTATTCGACAGACTTAGCTTGTATCCAGTGGTTTTGATGTTGTAATGTTGATTTGGCTGACTTGGTGATTTCCTTTGGTAGTGCACTGAGTTTAACGTGTTGCTTTTGAACGATTTTTTTTTCCAGAAAGTATCTAACAGAGTAGATTCCACGTCGAAGGCAGTTCTTAGAGCAGTAAAACTTTTTCTCCTAGGCGTGCTACTTCAAGGTACATAGGATGAAGATTTATAAGTAGGATCTTATTTATAACTAGATTATGATATACTCTTAACTACTAGTCATAGTTATAGCAGTAGTTGGTTTACTGAGAGGATCTTGGATACCTTGATGCAACCAATTATTGTATTTAAAAGTTTAAAATTTATTTCTGATGTAGGCTTTGACAATAAGTCATCAAGGGTTTGAGGCTGTTTTGACAGATTTAAAGAGATTAGTCTCTTTGTTTTGACAATGCGTGCTTTTGTTATTTAATGTTTTTCTTGTTGATGACAGCAAATAACATTTTGCTTTGATGTTACTACCTTCATATTAACCCATGCTCTTGCTACAAACCAAGTATATGACCGGTACCTCATATCAGGTGGCTTTTTTCATGGAATAAACTCGTTGACCTATGGTGTTGACATTGGAAGAATTCGTTGGCTAGGCATTTTACAGGTATTGTAGCTTCAAAAATTACCTTTTTAACTGCATGCAGAAAGTTTTCTGAACAGCAAACAATTTGTGTCAACTCTGTAAGCATTAGATACGGTTGTTCACACTACTAAATGGAAACATGGTGCAATATTTCCAGTAAGATGCTATACTCAGAACTGTTAAAATGGAAATTATCAGGAAACTTAAAACATAGGATTTTCTCAAGTGATAATTAAACTTTAATATATTTTTCCAGCTAATTAAGAGTTGACATACATATGTGGAGAGCACTAACTGTAGTGCAATCTTCCTTAAAAGACATCGATTCAAGTACCATCTTTTAATTGACTTACAGACCGTTATAACTTGTTCAGTGCCACCAAATGAAAATTTCATTGTTAAATCAATGAGGTTCTTCTTTGTTTTCTTTCTTCCCAGAGAATAGCTATTGGGTATATCATTGCAGCTTTATGTGCAATTTGGCTTTCAAGTCGAATACAGAGCAAAACAGGTTTTCTGAAGATCTTCTATTATTGGCAGTGGTAAGTTTTACATATTACCATTACATTGTAAGTTTACTAAAAATTTATGAATTGTTGTTTCGTACACTGAGGTTAAATGCTTTTGGGAAGAACTAAGTCTTTCATATCTGATGTTTTTTTAATTATTTTCATCTTTTATGGTCTCTAAAATATCAAATGATGGTTAATTGTTCACAAATATGATCGATGACATTCTTGGACTACTTATTGATAAAGAAAATTTCATTTTGCAGGTGTGTTGCGCTTGCACTTTCTGCAATATACTTAAGCCTGTTGTATGGTTTATATGTGCCAGATTGGCAATTTGAGATATCCACGCCAACATACATGCTTCCAGCAAATTCCAGCTATATTTTTAAGGTGAAGAACACACAACTTCATTTGGTGCATTCTTCTTTGAGAGTTATGTTTAAATTTTTGTCGTTATACTTTCTTTCATTATAGATGTATAATATACTATTGAAGGCACAAAAGTTGACATACATATTTGGAGAACACTAAATGTAGTTTCTCTTTACCTAAATTAGTTGTCCAAAACAATCTTTGTAACTTTGGTCTTGAAGCATTTAAAATTTTGATCTTGGGCTCCGATACATCTTTCATATGAATTTGCATGATGTGTCTTCCTACTTTGTATCTTAATCTGCAAGAAAGTTTATTTTGCACCATATAATTTCTTCAGTTGCTAAATTTTCAGTGTGACAATTATTGGCCAAAATGGATATATTTGTGAGTTCCATACTCATCAATCCGCACCTTGTGTTGTGGCACATCGTCCAACTTTTCCCTACTTTTAGTTTTTATGCGCTGGACAGAAGATTGATTATTGTGATGCAGGAGTTTTTAGTTTCCTTTCCCTTTCTACTGAAGTTATTGTCAAGTGTCAACCTTTGGTTTTGAAATTTGATGTTCATGACAGTGCCCGCATGATATAGGTGAAATGTTCTGTAAGAGGAGATCTTGGACCCCCTTGTAATGCAGCGGGTATGATTGATCGTTATGCTATTGGAATTGGACACTTATATGCTAAGCCTGTTTACCGAAACCTTCAGGTAAACTTAATTTTCATTGTATTCATCAAAGTGCAACAGATTGATCCCTAACAAAGATATTCTTTAAACAGGAGTGCAATATGTCCTCTAGTCACCAAGTTTCAGAGAATTCACCTCCATGGTGTCATGCCCCTTTTGACCCTGAAGGCCTGCTAAGGTGGTCAATGTACACTTGTCGTGATTTTTGTTTTTCTATCTACAAGCAAAGTAATGTTTCTGTAACTGGACAGTATGTTTCTCAAAGAACATTAACCTTTCCTGTCATGCCACATAAGTTTGATATCAGGAAGCTTCCACAAAGTTGTTAATCATGTTTCAAATGATTGTATGGTATGTGTTTTCTACAGCTCCTTGACAGCTGCAGTGACCTGCATAATAGGGCTCCAATATGGTCACATTCTTGCTCACATACAGGTTAGACATGTACTACCTGATTCACTTCTCAAGGCTCTTTACCCTCCTCTTTATATCTTCTATTAATCAAAGGAGATGACTTCAGCGGAGCTATAAGGATGGATGATAGTTGGTTCACATTTTAGACAGGTCTCTGTTAATGAATTGTTAACAGCTTCTGGATCTGATTATGGGTTACTTTAATATGTTCACGAAGCGTCACTTGTTTCAGTCATTAATTGGTGAGAATGCATTTGATATTGCTCAAATTTTTTCAGGACCATAAAGCACGCATGGAAAACTGGTCCGTGATCTCAGTTTCATTATTTGTACTCGGCCTATTGACTGCCTTGTCAGGTATGCCTGTTTATGCATTGAATGTGCACATATTGTTAGATTAAAGGACATTGGTGGAGCATATTTGAACCTGATGTTATGCTTTGTAGTTGGCTTGATAAATTACAAGCATTGATGGTTACGTTTATTTACAGTCAGACTTGGGATGGTGCTGAATCATTGATTCTTTCTTTTGTTCCTTCTTTAGGCATTCCTGTGAATAAATCTCTCTACACAATCAGTTATATGCTGATTACATCTGCTTCAGCAGGAATCACATTTTCTGCCTTATATCTCTTGGTGAGTGCTAAGCTTGAATATAATACCCCCTGCTTAAGGCATGCAGTTCTGGGGATATGAAGGCTATTACAAACAAGTAATCTGAACTCACTAAGCAATAAATTAAAGAACATAAAACCTGAAAAAGCCCCAATTACTATGAACCTTTAGAAAATTGCAATGACAGAAAAGTATGCCATATTATCCCCTGCATTCAGCAAAGCTTCAGCGGCCATGTTAAATAAGCTAAAATTTTTCTGTTTGTGGAAGATCAAATAAACATTCGACATGCTGCTTTAAAACATAAAACAATCTTTGTAAACTTTTTTGGATCGAACTTACATTGAACATCATAATTGTGTCTCTTGTCATGTTCCTTTTTTTTTTTTTTTTGCTAAGTTGCTAAACCTTCTTACCTTGGTGTCTGCTACAGGTAGATGTATATGGCTACAGGCGCTTGACATACGTGTTTGAGTGGATGGGAGTGCATGCTTTGAGTATTTTCATTGTTGTAACTTCTAACTTAGCTATTATTGCAATCCAAGGTTTCTATAGGAAGGCCCCTCAAGATAACTTGGTAAGTGCTCAGCACTGCCAATATGCCATATCTGGTTGCTGAATCATAAGATACAACAGTTTTAACACCGTGTACTTGTTCTTGTGCTTTGTTGTTTACCAGATACACTGGATTGTTTCATTCTTCGTCCATCCTTGACGTTCTTTTGAGAGGATATCGAAAGCTTGAAAGGTTGGTCAGGTTTTTTGACACACCTTCCAATGATCTTCATGCTTGAAACTGGGGCAACTAATGCATTAATCTTTGTTTTGCAGTTTCAATTCTCGAGGCAAATGGAGCCTCAACTAGAACCATAATTGCAACCAGGGTCAGATGATGGATTCACCAGTCATCCCTTCAAGGACTGTCCAAATTGTGAACAAGCAAAGCTTCTTACTGATGAACAAGAGAGATACAGTCAAATGTTAACCTGAGGTGATGACTAGTTGACATCAAAGCTAGATATATAAATATTTATTTTCTGACAATGGAGATCACTATAAGTAAAGACTCGCAACAAATATGCTGACTTTGAGCCCCGTAATTCACACCAAAAGCAAGCATGAAGCGGATGACTTGAATACAATGGTTTGAGGAACCACGTTCTATTCAGAGCATTTTTCTTTTTCCAAGGATTCCATGCATGTCCTGGATTAATTCCTGTTGGCTTGGCGCAGTTTTCGTTCCTTTCACTATAAAACAAGTTCAGCACTTTGACGCAGAAGTATAAAATATTCACATTTTTCTTTTCTTAAAAACTGTTTACTGCGTGCGATGTTGAATTGAAGCATGTTATTCACACAGCAAAGAATTTAGGCTCTGTATGTATATATATACACCTCATCAGGATTTAAAACCAGCATAGCAGTAGCCCATGTATTACTCTGAACGACATAGATGTACTTCATGTATTGAAGATATTTATGATGACTACGAGCATAACCCATATGGTGAAGCATGTATAAGACCCCAATAAAAGTACAACTATTATTCCTGAAACCCAAGCAAAGTTCAAAGCTCCAAGCTACATTTTTCAGTGGAATACTACGGTTCAATGAGTCTTCAAGCAAATATAAACAAGCATATGGTAAAAGAAAGAAAACTAGAAGAGAATAGATCCTGACAAATTTATCACCAAGTAAAACTATTTTCCTTTTTGCTAGGCGAGTTAAGAAACAAAAAAAATTAAAACAACGAACTACGCATGCAACAAGAGAAATATTGGAAGATTTACCAAAAGAGAAATATTGGAAGCCCCTCCATTCAACAACTAAAGCAGCAACTGGATGATTTTAATAATCGTAGCGAACAAGGAGGATAAACTAATGTTTTTTTTTTTTGGGTTGCCACGAGAATAAACCAATGCTTACTCAAGCAGTAAAAGCCAATTCAATTAACGAAACTTCATATGGAAAGTGTCAAGCAAGTGTCCCTCTTCACGTCATGCACAACAAACTTGGCCGTATCCAAGATACAGTCTATAAGAACATGATCAAACATCTTTTCATGGATAGTACAAAGGATATACTCCATATCTAGCACAGACTCAGAGTACATAATATGGTGCTTTAGATATGGAGTATATCCTTTGTGGTGCTTTTACTGATCAAACATCTTTTCATGGATAGTACAAAGGATATACTCCATATCTAAAGCACCATATTATGTACTCTGAGTCTGTGATAGATATAGCACCATATTATGTACTCAAGCACCTTATTACGTACTCTGAGTCTTTGATAGATATGGAGTATATATATCCTTTGTACTATCCATGAAAAGATGTTTGATCATGTTCTATAGAAGACATGCATGAAACTATGGGGTAGGATATCTTATTATAAATGATAGTCGGTCCTAATGAGAAACTTGAGGGTGATGATGATTATATAGAACGTATTCTCAACCAGATGGTTAGGCTGTATTTGGCATGACCGTTAGTAATGAAATAAAATCTAATATAATATTATTCTATTATGGTAGAAGAGAGTTTATAATAAAATAGAAAGAAATAAGATAAAAGAGAAAAGCTTCACATTATATTTTATTATATTTGAAAAAATAAAAATAAGTTACCTCTAATTTAGAAGATTTAGAATATAATATAAAATAATAAATAAATATTACTTAACATATCCTTAATAATTTTTTATAATACCAATTATACCATCAACCTTAATAACAAACAGTATAACAATACATTTCATTATTTCTATTCATTATTATTATACATATATTATATTTCATTTCATTTTTCTTCTAAACAACATTTTACTGTATTACATTATGAATCCTTTCATTTTTTTCAAACAACAATTTTCTAATATTACATCTATTTACATTTCATTCCATTGTAAATCATTTAATTCCATTAAAAACTTTACGTCCAATTAAAAATAACCTTAGTTCGGCTTTCTTCTTAACTATATATATATATATACACACAACCGATTTATCATAGCCGAGAACGTTGCAATTAATAAAAATTGATTATTACTCGTTTAGACATAACAAGTAACGAGTTAAAATAACACTCCTTGTATGTTAAACATGATGTTTGTTGTTTATTTCACTCCCCTCATTAACATTCTCTAGTTACTCGTGAATAGATATGCCATGGATATAATAAGATAAATCATTACAGCTTACAAATAAGTGTAATGATGTCTTCTTGGTCTTCCTGAATCAGGGGTGTGACATCCTAACCCTATATAGCTATTTCCTTGAAATCCCGAGTCCTCGCGAAATGTATTCTCAGTTTCTATTGCTTAATTTGCTACAAGATATTTCCCTTCACTGCCTACGTTCCTGACTGCCCGTTTAGTATGAAAAATCCTAATTTGCTCCCAGTGTCTGCATCAGACCAAAGAGACCTTTTTTTTCTTATCAATTTATCACAGATTGTAAAATCATTCGTAATTAATGCTGAAAGACCATAATGTTAAGATGAAAATCATAAATGCAGTAACACTTTGAAATATGTTAAACAAGTAAACACAATCGCAATGGAGACGTTAAAGGAACAAAAAACCTGAAAAGCTCATATCTCTTTAAGTTCCCAGCACACTAACAAGAAAGCTCAAAAAGCTCTCAACAGTTAACCAAAACAATAAATATTCGCTCTAAACTATAGACGAATTAATAATGGTGTTTCCGCGACGAAGCAACTTGAAACCAAAAGTGTTAGACTTCGTATCCCAAAACAAACCAATTTCATCTCCAGGAGCCAGAACCCTACAACGAATCACCTCATTAAACCCTAGATGATACGTTTCACTAGGTCCATTCTTCACGTAAACATTCTCACCCTGATGCCTCTTGATTAAGTTCTCATCAGTGTAGTCTATAATTGTGACAGGGAACATGTTATTACCTTGGACAACGTAGTTCGTCATGTCCAAGCTCCAAAAGTCAAAAACATACCTGAACATCTCATTGTGCGAGATCACTAACTTCCCACCAGTAACTTCTGTTTGCGAGAGTAACCTTCTGATCTGCCATGGATTTGTCGGGTCCAAACGCGGTAGGTGGTAGCTGGGATCACACGCTTCCACCACGCAACGACTCACTTGGTGTGGTATGCCACGAACCGCCGCAGCTTCTTCCTCGGACTTGGTCGGAAAGAAATTGTAATAAATGATTTTTCTCATTGGCGTTGCCATGGCTGCTACATACATTTAACTCAGAACTTGAACTTGGTCCACTGTGATATATAAATCCAGACAAGCTTTTGCCTATATCTAACACCATCAAAGAAGCAAAGTTTATGCAAAAAACAAGAGCATCAAGTTTCTGCCTGTGTGGGCTAAGAATGAAATAAGCTAATGTAAGGGTTAAACTTAAACCTTAGATTTGTGAATCATGAAATTATGGTTTTTTCCTCAGGAGTATAACGGTAACTTTGAGTCATTAAGAAATAAAATTTTAATCTATTCGAGATTTTATATTTTCTAGTGGTATTAAAATCACATTAATTTATTTTAATTAAGCAATCTAAATAAGGAAATAAGAAGATTGATATTTGTTTTACTAGAAAATAGAGTTAAATATATGTCAAACACGTACGACGAATAAACTATCTTATATAGGATATTAATTTTCATCCAATCTTATTTATTTGACGAACTTACGGAAATAAACCAAAACTTAAGGATATGTAATTATGATTCTCGATTTGTTCTATGTATTTTATATTTCCCATTTTAAGACTATTAATTACTTTGCAAAAATCCAATCAATACTTTTTTTTTGAAGAAACAATTAATACTTCTTTATTTTAAATATTTTTTAGGAAGAGAACGATTACGTAGCCAATCATTCATGGTCAACCATGACTAATTATTTACTACCTAAATAAATTTAATTATATTGTAATGAAATAATTTACCTTTTATAAGAATATTGTGCTATTATAATCTTTACTTTTTTTAAATTTTCTTTCAAATTATCAACTTCAAACAAACTAAACATAAAAAAAATTTTGAGTGGAGGTAAAATTTTACTAAGGACAAAATTTTATTTTTAATAGAGGCAAAATTTTAATGGAAGTAAAATTTTATTTTTTATGGGAGCAAAACTTAAAATAATAATTTTTTATATGAAATTTGTTGGAGGCAGTGGGAGCAAGTGCCCCTACTTACCCCCAATGTAGATCTGTCCCTGGCTGAACCCCACTTCCGGAGCCCAGCATTCGGAGCCATAAACTGAAACGATACTTGTCCTTGACCCTATTGAACTTGTTTAGGGACAAAGGGCATAACTTTCTCTATAGACCTCGGATTAAACCATTCCTTAGATTGTTCGAACGAAAACTTTGAGATCTACAACTTTCATGTAGATTTCGAAGATAAATTCTATCGTTGAAGGGTCAAAAATGGGACAGACGATAGGATTAGACGAAACCAAATGAAAAAAAACAGATAACTTTGCCTACAAATATTGGATTAAGGTGTTCTTTAGATGGTTTAAAAGAGGACTTCAAGATCTACAACTTTCATGAAGACCTTGAAGACATATTCTATCATCTAGAGGGTCAAAATTAGACCAAACGATATAAGATGAATAGTGCACAAAAGAAGCGGAAGGTCAACTATAGAGGAAGCAGAAAACAAACGAAGCCAAAAAGTAGATGAATGGGAAAAAGCAGACGAAGCCAAAAAGCAGACGAATGAGAAAAGCAGATGAATGGAGTCAACTTAAGATGATGTAACTCTTAAGACGATATGACGTCATGACAGACGATACGTCTCTACAGACGATACATCCTTACAGACGATATGATGTCATCACAGATGATACGTCTTTATAGACGATACATCTTTACAAAAACAAACGATGCATCTATGCTCGTGAGCATCTCCTCTTATAAGAACCATGACTTTCAACTCCGATGTCCAAAAATTTCTTACTATATACTATTGAAAAACTAGAAAGATAAGCTACAACTTTCCAAAAGACAACTTTAACTAATTTCGCCTCCATTAGTCTAGTTTTTCCCTAAAAGTTGGCACACAATTTCTACATATAAGAAAAACTTGGATTTTCGAAATGTGCAACTACCAAAGAAACATGCACATACACTTGGGGGACTTTTCAGTTCTAAGCTCATTTACCAAAACAACAGAAGCTCATACATAACTTTAATTACATAATAACATTATAAACAAAGGCTTAACACAAAATAAAAAATATAGAGGATGCTCAATGTTTAACATGCTTATGAAGCTATCTAAAATTTATCGAACTAACTTAGTTACAAAAGTTTCTAATATCTTGGAGTTTCCGATGCCCTGTAAGGATCCTTCACGTTCTGCAGCTAAGGAGGGAATAATGAGGTGAGCTACACAGCTCAGTGACTAGCATATTTATAGTCATTGGCAATTGACCACAAATTTAAGCATATGTATATATATATATATACATATATATACACACACTTATATATATATATATACACACACACTTATATTCAATAATTTAAGCATTCTTCAATTTATTTTAACACTCATAACACATAACACCCAAATGCAGCATACATGACAAGTTAAAGAAGCAATGCACAACAAATAGCTCGAGAGTTCCATAAGAACAGAATGGAAAAACCGAAGTTTACCCCATGAACTTAATGAATCCAATTTTGGAGCTCATATGCTACAAGCGGGTAGCCGGAAGAAGGCTCTTGTCAACGTGTACGAGACGAACAGAATGGTTCTACTCTCGTCCAAACAAAAGCACATATTTGTTTTCTCATATGCTCATACTTTATGCTTTGTCTTCTTTTCATTTAATACAAAAGTC
>JANZLC010000202.1:36238209-36249062 GCA_026413385.1 Erythroxylum gracilipes
TAATAATAATAATAATAATAATAATAAACTAAACATATTTTTAATTTCAATTTTTTATTAGAAATCTCAACTAAACAAGTTTTTATTTTCAGTTTTTATATTACAAATCTCAACCAAACGAGTTTTCGTTTTTTAGAAAAAAAACAAAAACAAAAAACAGAAAATAGAAACCAAAAACAACAACAAAAAAACAAAAGTGGAACCAAACGGCCCCTTAGCTTTAACTACATTTGCTTCATACAACTTGCTAACAACTACTAACACATGCAAACATAATGCTTAGTGCCATCATCTCATGCAAGGACTAGCTATAGCAATGCCTAACGAGATATCAATTAGTTATTGGTTTTTGCCATCTCGGTCAGTTGCATTACAAGACATCATCTCCCAGGGGTTTGAACTGAATCTTTTCGACCTTTGAATTGATGGACAAAAGAGCTTCACTCAATTGAGAAGATTCTAGCTCAAGCTCATTCAATCTAGCAGTTGCTTGAGCAATTCTTGTCTTGGTATCAGCAACTGCCTTTTCTTTCTCTTCCAAATCCTTTGTCATAGATTCTAGTTCTCTCTTTGTTGACTCCATAGCCTGAATACAGTTGATTCTTGATGCCTCAGTGGTTTGATGCTGGTTATTGAGCTCCATGGCTTCTGCAAGTTGATTGAGTATGCCGCGAAGCCAACTCACATCAATTCCTGCAGACTCTACATCTTTAAGAACAGCCAACATTTCCTTAATTTTGGGCTTTGTCAACTGCTTGAAAGGAGTGGACTGCAGTTCCTGAACCACAGAGCAGAGACATTCTAAATAATAAGCACGAAGTGAAGTTGACTCCAACCGGCAATTGGCTGCTATGTCTCCATATTTTTCAAAAATCAACCCCAGAATAGAGGCCACATTTGCTCTCACATGATATTTTCCTACTGGGACACAGGAATCAGAAAGAACGGATCGAATCTCATCCCCGTCACTGTCTTCTGAAGCATGAGAAATGCCTGAAAAGGAGAAGTCCATGGACTTAATAATTGAACCGGTAGTAACTTCTTCCGCATTCTCTGCAACTGGAGAAGAAGTTTCTTTAGGTAATATATGGTCTCCTTCCTGTTCAATTGGTGGACCTATAGCAAAGCAACTCAAACTAATCTTGGTAGGAGTTTTGGGTCCATCAGGCTTCCAGAAAGGGAAAGATAAACAGAAAACAGAGGTAAGTAAACGACATGCATAAAAATAAAAGACTTTTCACAAATGAGACAGCAAGAGAGCTACCGTAATATGCCCTGATACAGGCATTATTTCAGAAGATTGAACTTGCCCTTGGTCAAAGGATTGATTCCTGGAGTGACTTTCCTCAGAAGGATGCAGAGAGGAGGAGAAAGATTGGCTATTCTCTGATCCCACCTTCTTTTCCAGAGAATAAGGTGAACGAGGTGATGCAGTTCCATTTGGATATGGTGATTGGATATTATTAGCCACTTCTGCAGACTTTAGCTGGGACTCGGATCGCTTCTGCTTTCTTCCAAAACTGTCAAGTTTGAGGAAGCCTGCAATTAAAGTAAATCAAGGAGCAACTGCCATCAAACAGTTGGCTAAAATCAGGATTTATACTAGGGAGATGAGGATTGCCAAACCCTATAGGTTTTTACTATTTCTAAACATTATGCTTATAGTAAACTTGATTTAAACAACATAATTATTCTCTCTGTCTCACACACAAATGGAGAAATCCAAGGACATATGTATTGAGAGATAACATTACAGAACACAAAATATGCTGCCTCAAACCCCACTTACTGCTAAACTCACGGGCTATAGTAGAGACTAAAGGATACAATGGTATACATTCTTTCACTAAACACAAGAAAGTTCAATCACGGCTTTCGTAAAACCTTGATTTTGATGATCCACAACAGAATGTGCAAATTTTAGGACCTATACCAAATCTTTAATTTTCTATTGAGGGACAAGAATGACATCCTTTCTGCTTAAGGAGAGGCCGCTTATCCTCTTTGCCACTCCTTCTATACAGTCCTTTTAAGTGTGACTGTTGTTTCAATTATGATGTGCTTATGCAATTTCTACAATCACTTCACTGCATTCTCCACTTTTCAGTTCAGCCTAAGCCTCTCAACCCCAACTGAACATTGTTTTTTAATCTTTTCAAAGAATTCTCTCCAAATAGTCCAGTAAAAGGATGTCATTTTGAGAAGGGGAAAGAACCTGATTTTTTTCCAATCCCCTGACGATCTGCTTCAGCATTTTTGTAATCACAATATTTGTTACACTCATGGAAGGGGTTAGATGCTTTAGGGCAAGATTTGTCTGTCCTTCTTCCTCCATCCATGCTTTTGGTACCATCTTTGGTAACGTAGCGCTTATCTAGATAGAGAAAATGAAGAAATCAAAAGAAGATATTACACCTTGTTTTGGGAGATATTACAAAACCCCACTACTCAAACAGTTATTAGTCCAGTAAGGAGCAATAAACCCTGTCTCTCCATAATCTCGTACATTTCATGGTGGTTGAGGCTTGAGGATAAAGATAGATGTGACATACAAATTCAGAAGGAAAAAAATTAAGGAAGCAATAAACCCTATGCTTAGAATCTAAAGCTGATTGATGTTAAGAGAAAGGACTGCTGTGGTAAAACTGCAAAAGTCATAATCAGATTCCAATCCAACTCTTAATCAGATCCCAGTCTAACTGACCAAGCTAAGTAAGAAAGTGAAAAACCATCTCTCAGCTAAATCTCCTTCAAAGCTTGCTTTCTGCATTTCGAGAAAAGATTCTAAAGCAAAGACTAGCTAGAATACAGGCACCTATAAATGGATTCATGACAATCAAGACAGAGAACTATAAAAGCCTGAAGAACTTGCTGGCTTTAATTGGGTAAAAAAATTGTTAAAATTGAAAACCCCTCTCATCATAGAATAAAACACAAAAGCAGAATCTTCCAAGATGGTAATAGGAGTAAGTACCTGATTTTTTCTTTTCTTTCCGTCCCTGGCCTTGTGCTATTTGCTCCAGGCAAGCCACCCCGCATTCATGGTAAGGGTTGGCAGCATTTACGCATTCTGGATGTACCCTTCCATTGTAAGCCATCTCTCTATCAGCTTCTAGCACTGAAACCAAAGCAATATGATCAGTTCACATAACAGATAAAAAAGAGAGAGAAAACAACTTTGGCTATCTTGATTCTTCCACTATTTTGAGGTTGGTTTTCCAAATCTGAACAGAATTGGTACCTATTTCCAAATTGAAATTCCTGAGTTAAAATTGGATGAGGACTATTCTCAAATTACCAAAAAACAATCAAAATATTAAAGCAACACTTTAAAGATTCTTTTGCCTCCATTATCATAAGGACCCTGAAAATTTCACAGATAGCAAGACTAATAAACAATAGTCGATCACCCGGCAAGCATCAAAGAGAGAAAGATGTCCAAAAGACATTTTCTCAGAAACAACTAAGAAACCCGATACGCACCCAAGAATTTGGATCCTTTCCCAAAAGCCGAGCTCAGTTGAGGTTAGAAACTACCAAACCGCGTTCAGGACTTGTCAATAAACGATAATTATCTTTAAAACACCAGATCTCAAAACTTAATTTCTCTTGCTTATCCACTTTTCAGGGAAAAATCAAATCAGAAGTCGGAGAAAAGATGACTAATCCTACAAAAAAGAGTAATTGCAAGCTGCTCATTTATCAGGCATCATTGAATGAAATTTTTTCAACCCAAAAGTAAAGGTAACCTTTTTACAATAACTTTCTCCGTTTATCCTACCTTGCTTAATCTCTCCAAGCAACCAAAGAAGGAAGGCCACAAAAATAAAACAAATGATAGAAAATGCCAGATTCTAGAAAATTCTGATTGCGAAGAACTGTACTTACAGGCAAGCAAATGCATGCAAAAACTTGTAAAACAGATATCAAAAGAGAAAGGAAAGGACACCCACAACAACAAGTGGATATCAGGACTTGGAGAAAGAGAAACTAAGAAAGTTAATCAAAAGAAAGAGGACACAACAAGTGGATATCAGGCCTTGGAGAAAGAGAAACTAAGAAAGTTAATCAGAGAAATTACACTGGCTCCTGCTGTATGTATTTGACCATTCTCTTCTATGCACACCTTCTTTTAGTATTTAATGTCACCATCTTTGAAAAAAGAAAAGCTGTTATCTTTTCAGTTTGTCCCCATGTTTGACCAGCGCGCAGCGCACTGATGAAAACAGTGAGAACGAGTTTACATGGGAGTAACTGATATAGAATTCACCTAACCCATTTGCAGAGCAACAGGGGCACATGACACGTGCTTTTGGTTGAAATTGTGAGGTGAGCTACACCTCCTTTGAATGCTGTTTGTGGTTAGTAGTTGGCCTCATTTCATGGGATCAGATTTTTTGGCATCAGATTTTCTGTTTTAGTTATAAGATTTTTACTTTGGTGCAGCTGTGTTCTGTGGTTGCGCCATTTGTCGTTTCCTCGTGAGTTCTTTGGTATGGAATCTAAGCTGTACGCAACGCAAGTCCTGATTGATTTGATATGATGAGAGTGCTGTCATCCCTATAAAATTGGATGGCTGTCTTGGTAGTTGACCATTAAACGTTGAAGTATCAGTTAAATTGTGAGCAAATTTAATTTTTCTATCAACTCAAATTAAGATTATGACAAAAATATTATAATATTAATTCATAAAGGTTGGACTTTGTGTTTTTTTACAGTAATTTAGATTATTATATCAGCAATTAGTGTTTAAGCATATGATCAAGATAGATACTGGCATCCTAAGGCAGGCCTTATCTATTAAATATGTACCATGAAAAGAACATTCAATGCATTTAGAAGCTTCCCATTGGGTCAAATACCCGTTTGATACTCCAATATCCATTGACATATCAGCTTCTAGATAACCGTGAGCAATTCCATTTTTTTTAGTTTGAAGAATCGATTTTTCAAAGTTGACAAAACTAAATCTGGAGAATTCGCTAACAATTTATGACAATAATCACTTGGTAATGATGCAATATGAAGGTTAGTCATTAAACAGCGGCCGTATACTTCTTGTTTGTCTTCCCTTGAATTGAATGATTAAACTAAAACAAGAAGATTAGCATCACATGAACATTGACAAGTGTAAGAACGGTGGAAAAGGTTTATGTTGTTATCTTAGTGTTAAAGTTAATGAATGAACTTAAAAACTTGGCAAAGAAATGTCCTATTGCTACATTATTGAAAGGTTATATATTATCAGTACGTACTTGTCTTAATTATAAAATAGATTATACCCTTTTGCTGACTTCTTTGTTTGTATTGTATCTATGTAGCCGTCCTCCTTTCCCTTCCAAATAAGAACAACAAAAGGAAGCGTTTCGAATTGGAGGGAAGATTAAAGATTAGATTGATTAGTTCAATACGTTTCCATTAACCACACATTACTGGATTTTGTTTGATAATTTAACAATGGAAAGATCAGAAAGTCATAGCAGTGGTAGCATACATTATTTGACACCGAAGAATATTCCAAGCAAATCATGGCTTCTTGCTGTTAATCTTGAACTTCTACATATACTCACGATGAAGAAAGCCATTTCACAACTTTTGAAAAGAAAATTCTCAAGCCTTCACTGACATGGTCCAAATTTGATCCCACAAGCTATATGATTTTAAGAGTTTTAACCAAAACCTGTCATCATCTCTATTGTTAGGTTAGTTTGGGGTAAATTAGTCAAAGATAGAACTATCAGAAAAAGGAAATTACCGTTAATAACATGTGAAGCCATAGAATTTTAACTCTTTCGAGCTTTGAATCAAACCTCATTAGCTTTGATGCTTATTTACAAAAACTGGAAAGAGCCTGATGGAGTTTTATAATTATAACGTTGTAACTAACGGGAGAGACCTCTCATTTAATGAACAAGAGTGAGTCTTCTTTCCCTTAAACCTCCTGTCTCCATCTCTCAACTAAGCTGACACAAAATTCCTACCAAAGATTCCAAGTGGACTTAGTTGCATACCAAGTTAGACAACATATATGATTTATTAGCGGATACTCAGTGGTGTACCCATCTTCTAGTTAATTCTTACAAGTTTTAAAACGGACAATGAACTCTTGTCACTGTAACGTAACCATAGGCATGACAGGACCACATGCCTATGAACCACTTCTCAGGTTCTTGTTCTGGTTTTTCTTCTGGTGAGAGGTAACGCGATTATAGTATAAAAATGGGGATGAAACGAAAACTGACAAGAGTCAACTGACAACATAATTATGATTGCTTTAGATGGGCACCATCCAGACTTTTGGTGTTTTTGAATTGCATAAACATCACGTCATACCTTACGAAAAAACTAGGTCTTTATCACGGAAAACTCTTATGAAATGCAAGATTGTTAGTGGGATACGGGATGACGGTCTGCGGAGAAAGCTGAGCCGACGGTTGGAATCTGTATCCCCTTTTAGTCAAGAAGGTCAAATGTGAAAAAAGGCTCAATAGTAAGCTTATAATGGTTTAGGTAGTCAAGAAGGTCAAAAAGGTCTGGGCTCCCTTCTTATATGAAAAAGGGCTCAATAGTAAGCTTATAATAGTTTAGGCCTAAACCATTATAAGAGAATAAGAAGAAAAACAGAAAGTGAAAGACATAGAGAGAAATAGTTGCATAAAACATAAACCATTATAAAAGAATAAGAAGAGAGAGAGAGAACGTGAAAGACGTAGAGAGAAATAGTTGCATAAAACATACATATCTAGATGAGTTTCAAGTGCTATTTAAGAGGTCATTTGTGATTGTTTTTGTAAGGAGAAATTGATTTTCTCTATATTATAAGGATCTTGAAATCAATAATTTTCTCATATTTAAATTTGATAAAGAAAATATGATACCTTATCTGCATAGAAAATAAAATTAGTTTATCTCCCCTTCTACCTTTTCTTTTCTCTATACGCTCTTTTCAGATGGATGTTTGAAGTTGTTCCTAAAATGTATATAATAAGGCAGAGAGTTGACCAATTTTATGTGTGTCTTTTTTAATATGATTTGTCCATCAAGTATTAATATGTCATTAACTAACAGAAGAGATTTTTCTATATTATATTTCCCTAATAATATCAGATTGAGTAGTTATATTTGAATAAGAAGTTATTAGCTTCAATCCCTAAATTTTAGGCTATTTGGAAAATTGCCTTATGGCAACTTCCAGCAGTTTCCCACTTAGCCTAAAATTGGATAAAACTAATGCATAAGTATGATGCATTTACAATTAAGCACCAAAACTCATCATTGAAAAAATATTATAATTATCTAAATATGATAAAACACTAAATGTAGGTTATGGCGATTGTATATTTATTACATAACATACTTCCTTCCATATACCACAAACACCAGTGTTTTACCATTTTAGACCTATAAATGACACATGAATTTCATCATGGTCCATAGTAATGTTTTTAGTAAATTCAAATTATGTGCACATTATAGGTAGAAACAATAAATGGTGTATATAAGAAACATATCAACGAGCTCAAAGTGTCGACTTCATTAGATACATCATTCAAAAGGACAACCAAGTCCCATTCTTTGTATATGTTTTTTAAATATCTTTGGTTGTAAACCTTTAGTTAATGGATCTACTATCATGAGATCTGTTCTAATATGTTCAATAGGCACTCTCTGTTTCTAAACCTCCTCCTTAACGGCAAAATACTTTAGCTTTACATGTTTGGCTCCTCCTGAGTATTTGTTGGTTTTGGCAAAGAACATTGCTACAGAATTAACACAATAAATTTTCAGCGACTTAGTAATGGTGTCGACAACCCTAAGTCCTTAAATAAAGTTCCGCAACCATAATGCATGTATTGTGGCTTCAAAACATGCCACAAATTCTGCTTCCACGGTGGATGAGGCAATGACAGATTGTTTAGCACTTTTCCATGATATTGCTCCTTCGATAAGAAAGAACAAATAACCATAAGTTGACTTTCTACTATTAATGCATATAGAAAAATCTGAATCTGAGTATTCAATCGCTTCCAAGTGATTAAATCTTCTATACATGAACATATAATTCTTTGTGCCTTAAAGATATTTTAAAACTTTTTGTACAACTTTCCAATGATCAATTCCAGAGTTACTTTGATACCTGCCTAGCATTCCAACTGTAAAAGTAGTATTCGGTCTTGTACAAGTTTGCACATACATTAGAGCTCCCTTAACATAAGCATAAGGAATTGATTCCATTTGCTTTCGCTCTATATCATTTTGCGGACATTGCATAAGAATAAATTTATTTCTTTTTTAAATCGGAACAGTTCCAGACGAACATTTATGCATATTAAATCTCTCTAGAGTTTTTTCAATATAGGCTTTTTGAGATAATCCCAACAGTCCTTATGATCTATCACAAAATATTTTAATTTTTATCACATAGGATGCCTCTCCCATATCTTTCATTTTAAAATTCTTTGAGAGATAATCTTTTGTCTCACACAATATACCCAAATCATTAGTCGCAAGCAAGAGATCATCAACATATAGGGCTAAAAATAAAATTTTACTCCCTCTAATCTTTCGATATATGCAACAATCAACAATATTTTCTTCAAAACCAAAAGACGTAATGATATCATTAAACTTAATGTACCATTTCCTAGAAGCATGTTTGAGTTCACATATTGATTTCTTAAATTTACACATCATATGACCTTTTCCTTCAATTGAAAAACCTTCAGGTTGATTCATATAAACTTCTTTTTTTTTTAATTTCCATTCAGAAAGGTTATTTTCACATCCATTTGGTGTAACTCTAAATCAAAATGAGCTACTAGTGCTATAATAATACGCAATGAGTTTTTTTTTAGACATATGAAAATGTCTCTTTATAATCAATACAATCCTTTTGAGTATATCCTTTAGCAACAAGTTTAGCCTTATATCATTCGATATTGCCATTGAGTCAAGTTTGGTTTTGAAAACTCATTTACACCCAACTCGTTTGGAACCTTTTCGCAATTCAACAATATCCTAGATTTAGTTATCATTCATGGATTTTAACTCTTCCTTTTTGACGTCAATCTATTTTTCTGACTCAGCATATTCTATGGCTTGTAAAAATGAAATCGGATTGTTATTAATGCCAATATCAAGATCTGATTCTTGCAAATAAAATTCATAATCACTTGAAATAGCTGATTTTCTTGTTCTTTGAGATCTTCTTAAAGGTATTTCTTGCGACTCATTTGCTTCACATCTGTGGGAGTTAGTTTCTTCAAGGGATATTTCATTGTTTAAATGTTGTTCATTGTTGTCAATATGTTCTTCAACAATTGGAACAACACTTGGAACAACAATGGACGAAGAAACACTTACAGATAAAGGAACATTTATCTTTACTTCCTTTATGTCCACAGTTTGTTGTTCCTCACTCCCACTAACTTCACCATTTTCAATAAATTTTGCATTACCAGTTTTTACTATTCTTGGATTATGGATTGGATAATAAAATATATACCCTTTAGATTTCTCTAGATACGCAATAAAGTAACTAAATAATAAACTCTTGCTTCTGCTGGGCAAAGCCAAACATATAGGTGCGTTAAATTAGGTTTCCTATTTATACATAACTTGAAAGGAGTTTGTGAACTGCCTTACTAGGAACCCTATTCAGTAAGTACATGGTTGTTTTTAGCGTATACATCCACAAGAATGTGGGTAATGATGAACTACTCATTATGCTCCTAACCATATCCATCAAAGTTCTATTACACCTTTCTACCATATCATTTTGTTAAGGTGTGTATAGCATAGTGTATTGTGTAGATATATCTTTTATATAAGTAAAGATTGGTTTGTTCTGTAATATCACTATTTAGTGCTTCAATGCATAATTAAAAAAGGCAAGGGATAACCCTATATTTAACATGTTTGGAAATAATTCGAAAGACAATAATGAAAAAGTTTTACTAAAAGAAGTAGAGGATGGCTATATAATGGAAAATATGTCCTAATATATTGGAAAAGTAAAAATAAAAAAGATAACAAACTTGTACCTAGCTCACTTTACCAAAGAGGAAAAAACTAAAGTTGAGCACTATATGAGATACCACCATATTGTTGACTTAAGAAAGAGAAGTTATATATGTAAGAGATGAGATTAATCAGTATCCCATATGACTATGGCAATCCTAAAATTATTTGAGACAAAGGTAATTTTGAAGAGTTTGTTTATAAATGCTTCTCCAAAGATTCATATATCAAATGCTAATAGAAAGGCATCAATTTAATATCAGGTGAAACAAGTTTGGCTTACACTTAGGGAAAATTATGGTCACTTCATCAACCCTGTAGTGCTTAAAGCAAGAGTAGGCGTATTAAAGAAGAAGATGATTAGAGAGACAAGAGAAAAAAAAGTCAAGTAAACCTATCAATAACGTATTAAATAAAAAAAAACTATAGACACAATGCTAGAAGTTGTGAAATTTTATAGCCTTTTAGAATATTGGTAATTTGATAACAATTTTGTGATATCTTTATTGTACTATTTACTAAATTAATTAATTGCACAAATAGATGCTATCTTATGTTGCTTTTTGTGTATTGCATAAACTTAAATTTTCAAAGGCTATGACTTCCTAACAAATTTATGTGGCTTTCTAACAAATGCAGGTTATTGATGCAGTAACATCCCAATAATCTCTAAGAAGTAGATAAATTAAAAAGGCAAATAGCAAGTGAGAGATATAACAAAAGTGAAGGAATCAATTCTGTTAGCCCCAAAAAAAATTTTATGATTAAGCATGATTAGATTCAATTAAATTAGTAATTAATAAGCATGATAGCATTAATTAGCATATGAAATT
>JANZLC010000202.1:36274690-36285563 GCA_026413385.1 Erythroxylum gracilipes
TTGGTTTCCTAAAACAAACCAAGCACAATCAATAATCGAAACTCGTAGTTCTATGTCTCTAGTTCACAACGAATCAAACCTCAACTCATTTGGACATCTACAACTCGAGTTATGCCCAAAAGAACAAAACTCATCTTTGCTGGAAAACTGGCCCCTCGTCGCGACTAACGACTGGCGCTCGCCGCGAGGAAGGCGCTCGTCGCAGCGAGAAATCCGCGCTCGTCGCGACGACAAATGCCGTGCTCGTCGCAGCGAGAAATCCTCCCTCGTCGCGACGACAAATACCGTGCTCACCGCGGACACCTGGCACGTTGCGACGAACGTCACGGCAAATTAATTAATTAACACGTCGCGGCATGTTCTTGAGCATGTCGTGACGAACTAACCAGAAATGCCCCGAAACCCAGATTTTTCTGCAGATCCTTCCCCAAAACTCAACTATAGCTTACTTTAACCTTAGATCATCACTCCTACAACAATTCTACACCCATTTCGACTCCAAATCATGCATAAACACAACAAAATCACAAACCCTAGCAAAAACGACATTCACGACACCCACATTCACAGATTTTCGATCCAAACACAATCAATCCCTATTTTCTGTTCAAATCACCACTAAACTAGTTTCAATCAACCAAATGAAAGTTAAAACTTACCTGAGATTGCTCCAAGTTCTTCAAATCGTGCAAAACCTCAAAACCCTAAAACTTCTCCTCTCCTCTTCTTCTCTAATGTCCACGACACTCTTTCTTCTTTCCCTCTTTCTATTTTCTTCTTCTTTTATTTTTTTAACTTACTAATATCTATTTTATCCAATTATGCAAAGTCCAAAATGCCCCTCCACTTAAACCTTAAAACTCTTAAACCTAAGTAGTCTTCCAAATTTACCCTCTTCTATCATTTATCCAAATAACTTAAATCAAACAATTCAACTCCTTCAAAAATTCAAAAATTCAAACATCATGCTTCAAAATAAATAAAACAAGTTTGGGGTCCAACAGACAATCCCGAGTATATTTCCTTTATTTTCATCTCATGATCATTCCTATTTCAAAACTCATATATGTCTAATTTCAACTTAGGTTTACACCTCAATAATACAAACTTATTCCAAGTTCATCACTCAATCATGCACTAAGGTTAATGTCTCAATACACTTGATTCTTATAACAACATCAATCAATCATTTACCAATCCTTTCCTAATGAACTTGAAATTTGGTGGAGAGTAAGGAAAATTTGTGAGGAGTTTCTGGTTTAAATTTCAAGTCAATCGGAGGTCCAGAGAAGAAGTTATGATCTAAAGAGTGAAGGGTGTTTAAAACTATCAAAAAGCATTGCACCTTCACTGTCACAATGGTGCGCTTCCTGTTGATTCCTCTCTGTTATGATCATGATTGTGCACTACCAGATATCTCGTCTTTGTCACAATCATGCTTGTGCATGATCATGCAACTCCCTGAGGTTTCCTTTATGTCACAATCGTGCACTACCTGATGGCTTTTCTCAAAACAGATTTTCGGGTCAATTTTATATGACCATTTTGACAAGGAAAAAGAAGTATTTAGGCAATACATTCTTCTAAACAAATGTTTCTATATGCCTTAAGTTTCTAATAACACCAATTTCATACAGTTTGGTTTAGTACTTTGTAAGTTAAACCTAAATTACTACAGACTGTTCCCAAACCACGACAACACATTGTACTCAACTTTAAGCCAAAATTTGAAACCATTAAAGACAGAATTCCAATTCAATTCCTTCATAAAAAATATAGCCATATGTCTCTAGCTCAATCTAAACTTCAAATCATCCCACAGATCAAGATGGCCAATATACAGATGCATGTTCAGTGAAAACACTCAATCTAACATATTCTAGTACACTTCATCACCATTTTCATCCTAGTTCATCTCTTTTTCTTAGTCTATCATCTCTAGCTTATGTTCTCATTATTTCCTCTTCATTCCCACTTTCATTTCAGATCAATTTCAATCATAAAAAAATCCTATTCTATGTTTGATCATAATACCAAAAATAGAACATCTACATTTATATATATTCATCACTAAATTTCTGCATATGCTCAACTTTAATCTCACATTCATTTCACTTCTAACTATATCCTTAAGTTATCTCATTTCAAAACACCATAGTACTCATTTTTATTAACTCTAAACTCATGTTAGTTCATCTCCAAAACACCCAAAGAGATCCACATTAATAAACATTGAAAACAGAACATAAAACATCCATTTACCTATCAAATTTTTTTGTATCTTTTTCCTACACCATTTTTAATGATCTTTCTATTTCAAACTCATCTCTACAAAAACTTCTGAAATATTAATCGTCATAAACCTAAAAACAAGACACCACTATGTTCATTTCTTTACCCACATTCCAACATATAAATAACACCATTTTATGAACATTTAACCTCTAACTATCATTATACATGTTTTATTCAATAAATCATGAAGAACCATATGATACTTACTTGGTAAAACTTCGAACTTTTCAAAATCACTTGAACCTTGGATTTCTATGACTCACACGATCATCAACATTCATGGGTGGTAGGGTTGGGTCTTCTTGTAGCAAATGAAGAAGACAACAAAATGATAGTAGCAAAGAAGGGTGAGAGCAAGGCTTACGTTGGTAGGGCAAAAAGAGAGGTTCGTAGGTGAAGACAGTTGAAGAAGATGGGACGAGATATTAACAAGTGATGAAGTAATTAATAAAGTGAAAGACCAATTAAAGAGAAGATAGTCCTTCACTTGGGAGAGTTTCGTTGGTTAAGGCATGGGTCTCTCCTTGGTCTTTTATTTAACTAGTCCATTTGTCTCCAATTTCTACTCCAATTGTCTCCCAATTTTCAATAACATGTCATTAAATCCCAATATCATTTATAAAAATTTCCTCTGCCATTTGACTCTTATTTCTATTACCACTTATCAATTGTCTTGCCACTTGACATTTTTTCTAATCTAAAAATACTCATAATTTCAGAAAATATTCCAAATTCCACCAAAAATTCTAAATCAATAATTATACTCTCCAAATCAATTTTCAATACATAAAATCTACAATTCTCAATATAATCACATTTGTAAATCCATTATTCCTGGAAAATGTCAATGAATGCATGTAAAATCATTTTAATGTGTGCAATAATTAATAATCAGATGTGTGTGTATGTTATATTATGCATGAGCATGAAATGTACTTTCTAACTTCTCAATAATCTCTCATGTACACTATTCTAGGGTTCTAACTCTTAACATGGGATAACGGGATGTTACAATTCTCCCCTCCTTAAGAAATTTCGTCCTTAAATTTCTTACCTAATTGTTTGAACAGGTGGGGATATTGTCTCCTCATGTGCTCCTTCGTTTCCTAAGTTGCTTCCTCACTCGAGTGATTCTTCCAAAGGACTTTCACCAGTGGAATTACTCGATTTCTTAGCTGTTGTGTTTGATATCTTACTATCTTGATCGACTCCTCAACATAACTCAAGTTACTAGCTATTTTGATCTCTTGAGCTGGTAACTCATGCATTAGATCAAATCGGTTTCTTATGAGCATACTCACATGAAATACATTATGTAGCTGAAACATCTCATTCGATAAAGCTAACTTGTATGGCAATGGTCCTAACCTCTCAATGATCTCATAAGGACCATTGTACCTAGGGATTAGCTTGCCCTTTTTACCGAACCTCGGCACTCCCTACCAAAGTGATACTCTCAGAAACACTTTGTCTCTTACACTATATTATATATCCCTTCGGTGTTGGTCCATATAGCTCTTCTGTCTATCTTGAGCTATTTTAATTCAACTTCGGATCAGTTTCACCTTATCCACAGTATCCTAAATTAGTTCTGGGCCTTATACCATTCTCAAGCCCTCTTCATCCCAATATAGAGGTGATCACCATTTTCTGCCATACAATACCTCATATGGTGCCATTCCGATACTACTGTGATAGTGGTTATTATATGCAAACTCAATTAAAGCTATGCACTGATCCCAAGCTCC
The DNA here is from genome assembly GCA_026413385.1 of Erythroxylum gracilipes. Taxonomy (NCBI): domain Eukaryota; kingdom Viridiplantae; phylum Streptophyta; class Magnoliopsida; order Malpighiales; family Erythroxylaceae; genus Erythroxylum; species Erythroxylum gracilipes. The sequence continues at coordinate 36,278,734 of JANZLC010000202.1, forward strand.
TTGAAACTCCAATACACATGCCCTGAGCATATCCTCAACAGTCCTGATTTTCCTCTCACTTTGTCCATATGTTTGAGGATGAAATGCAGTACTAAAGTTTAACTTTGTACCCATATCTGACTATAATCTCTTCCAAAATTTTGAAGTAAATTTGGGATCCCTGTCCGAAACAATGGACACTGGAACCCTATGCAGTCTAACTACCTTTTTTAACATATTTTTGAGCTAATTGATCTAGTAAGTTATTTTCTCTCACATGTAAGAAATGGGCTGATTTAGTCAATCAGTCCACCATAACCCATATAGCATCGTTTTGCCTTGAAGTCTTTAGCAATCCCATAAAGAAATCTATGTTAATTCATTCCCATTTCCATTCCAAAATAGGTAATGAATGAAGCTTCCTAACCGGAGCCTGATGCTCAGCCTTAATCTGCTAGCAAGTTAAACACTTAGTAACATACTCCACTACTTGCTTCATCATTCCTAGCCACCAAAAATACTGCTTTTGCTTCCTCTAGAATTTCCTTTCTCAATTCATCCACATTAGGCACACACAGTCTTTGCTTCAGCCATAATGTCTCATTTCTCAATTCAAACTCAGAATCTAGTTTTATTTTCATTTTCTCAATAAGTTTCACCATATCAGGATCTTTATTCTGTACCTTTCTGAATCTGTCATGCAACATGGGCCTTAGTCTTAGTGTGGCTATCAACACCTTATTCTGCTCTAGATTTAACTCCACATTTAGAGCTCTCAATTGAATTAAGGTCAGTAACCTCGATAACTAAATTTGAGCTACACTGCTATTCGACTTTCTACTCAATGCATCTGCCACCACATTAGCTTTTCCCGGATGATACTCAATCGTACAGTCATAGCCTTTCAACAACTCTATCCATCTCATCTGTCTCAAATTTAATTCCTTCTGACTTAACAGATACCTCAAGCTTTTATGATTGGTATATATTTGGAATGTCTCTCCATACAGATAGCGTCTCCATATCTTTATAGCAAAAAAAAACTATAGCAAGCTCTAAATCATGTACCAAATAATTTATCTCGTGAGACCTCAATTGTCTCGATGCATAGGCTATCACCTTGCCATACTGCATCATCACACATCCCAATCTTTGATGTAAAGTATCACTATATACCACATATCCTCCAGTTCCTGATGGAATAGTTAACACCGGTGCTATAGTCAACCGATGCTTTAGTTCCTTAAAGCTTTTCTAACAATCGTCATTCCATATGAAAACTACATTCTTCCTTAAAAGTTTAGTCAAAGGAGCTGAGATCAATGAGAACCCCTCGACAAACCTCCAGTAATATCCGGCTAATCCTAGGAAACTCCAAATTGTTGATACATTCTTTGGAGCCTCCCACTTTATTACTTCCTCTATCTTCTTTGGATTCACTTGTATGCCTTGTCCAGTTGCTACCCAAAAACATTGCTTGATCCAGCCAAAACTCACATTTACTGAATTTGACATATAACTATTTCTCCCTCATAATCTGTAAGATTACTCTCAAATACTCAGCATGCTCTTCTCTGCTCTTTTAGTACACTAAGATGTCATCAATAAACACAATTACAAAGTGATCCAGGCAAGGCTGAAACACCTTATTCATCAAAGCCATAAATGCAGTTGGGGTATTAGTTAACCTAAACGGCATTACTAAAAACTCAAAATGCCTATACCTGCTCCTGAACGCACTTTTTGGTACATCAGCCTCTGCTATCTTCAACTGATAGTACCCAGATCTTAAGTCCAACTTAGTGAACACTCGAGCTCCCTGTAACTAATCAAGCAAACCATCAATTCTCGGAAACGGGAATTTGTTCTTCACTATTACCCGATTCAGTTGGCTATAATCAATGCACAGTCTCATAGTTCCATCTTTCTTATTCACAAATAAGACTGGAGCTCCCCATGGTGATACACTGGGTCTAATGAAACCCTTTTCCACCAACTCCTGTAAAAGAGCCTTCAATCCCTTTAGTTCCATAGGTGTCATCCTACATGGAGGAATAGATATAGGAGCAACACCTAAACTAAGTCGATTGTAAACTCTGTTTCCCTATATGGAGGTCAAAGGAAACACATCTAGGAATTCCCTAATAATAGGATTGTCTGGCACACTCTGCTCAGTTTGGGTATCAACTACATGGGCCAGATAAGCCTTATATCCTCCTTGCATCAACCTTAAAACACTCACAAATGAGATTAGTCTGGCTGACACTGCTTGACAAATACCTCAGAATACTGCTCTCAGCTGATTAGGAGATTCTAATATCGCCTCCTTAGTATAGCAATTCCTTATATCCCTATGAGTAGTGAGCCAATCCAGCCTAGGGTAATATCTGTCTCCCTTAACTGTAGTACAATCAAATCTGCCTCCAATTTTACCTGATCAATTCAAATCAAGCACCTCTTGTAGACTTCTCCTATTATTGTAGTACTACCTATCAATGTACTCACCTCTAATCCATGTTCCAACAATTCTCTATCACAATGCAACCTAGATGCCAGATGCGATGCAATAAGAGTGCGTAGATCCAGGATCTAGCAATACAAAAGCTTTATAAGTAAAAATAAGCAACACAACTGCAACAACATCCGGAGAATCCTGAGCCTCCTGTCTGGTCACTGTATAAACTCTGGCTTGAGACTGCAGTCAGTTACTCCGCACCTCAATCCTGATAGTAGGACTCCCAAAACTCATGCTGCCTCTACCATGGCCTCTCTGTCTAGACCCACTAGGACAGTTGTTTCAGTTATTGATCCCCCTCTCACACCAAACTGAGCTCCAACAATGGCAGGACAATCTTTGACTCGGTGCTCAAGAGAGCCACAACGGAAACAAGCTCCTGATAATGTCCTACATTCACCACCATGTGTCTTTCCACATTGCTCACAGTTAGGCATCTGTGGTGGTTGCCTACTATAAGTCTATCCTCCAGACGCCTGACCTCTGCCAGAGTAACCAAAGCCGCCTCTCGGCTTAAACCCAGACGGTCTCGATCTCAACTATGATCGAAACTATCTACTCTGGCATTTCTCGAATCTCTTGCTAGATTCAGCTTGAAATTCACCAGGTCTCTTCATTCTAGACTCCTGCCTATACTTTGCCTATCCCTCTCTCAATAGCTGTTTAATTCTGATCGAGGTAGCTCTCAACTCAGTGAAACTGCTCAAGTTGGTGATTGCCAGTCTTATCTTAATCTCCATGTTCAACCCATCTTCAAATCTCCTACACTTGTCTTTCTTAGTAGGAATCAAAGCTGTAGCATGCCCCATCAATTCATTGAACTTGATCTCATATTCTGTCATGGATAATGTAACATCCCATTTCCTGCGGGAAGGTTAAAATAGTAAATATGAAAGAGTATTGAGAGATTAGAGATGCATTGCATACTTATGCATTATGTGATACACGCATACACGTGAATAGTTAACTTTTGCATATGAAAATAATTGCACATGCATTCATGGATAATTCTGGGTATAATTGAATTGTGATGTGATACTATTGAGAATTTGTGAAATTGTTGTATTGAAAATTTAACTGGTGAGTTTATTTGTTATTTTTGAATTTTGGTAAATTTTAGGAATAATTATCAAAATTGTTGAAAATTACTAGACTGAGAAAAAAGCTAGTCTGCAAGTAAATTGATGTATGGAAAATAGAGATAGGAAACCAGATGATATTGGAGAATTGTTAAAAATGACTTTGAAGATTTTAGGGATGACTTAGAATTTGAGTGAACATGATATTGAAACTTTTAGAGACGTATGGAGTAAAGTTGAATTGTGCTAAATCGTCTAAGATATAAACCTTTAAAATCTTCTAGAGTCTGTTATTAGTTGAGTCCTGTAACCAACTCCAACAAACGGCATTCTAGTACATTCTTCAATTACATCATGTACTTTGTCTTTATCTTGCATAGACGCGTGTACTTCGTCTGCGTCTTGCTTAGATGTGTCTACTTCGTCTACATCATGCTTAGACGCGTGTACTTCGTCTGCGTCTTACTTAGATGCGTCTACTTTGTCTGATCCATTTGAGACTTGATCCGTCTGAGACTATCCATCTGAGACTTGATCTGTCTGAGACTTGATCCATCTGATCGGTCTAAGACTACCCGTCTGAGACTTAATCACTTTGTCTGATCCATTTTTGAGGCTTCATCTCATTCAGCTTTTACTTAAGTATCGTCTTGATCTGATGAATTGTGCCACATATATTTATCGGCGCACTTAACAAATTCATCAAAACAGTTCACACACTTCTATTATTATTATTTGACTTTCATCAAAATCAATAAAAGAAGTGAGGTCTTCTTGACTTAACAGACCCATTTCACGTTTCTTTATATACTTGAAAGACTAAGTTACTTTTTGACTTAGTCTTTTCTTCAAAACTATCTTCTGTAAGCTTTTTCCTTCATGGACTTTTAATTCACCAAAACCTTCACTAGAATTATATCTTGCTTTAATCTACCCTTTTACTATTCCAACTTCATTATCTATTCCTTTTTGCCTCAAGAAAAACCTAACCTAAACCACCTTCAAGATGATGTACGTGGGTGCATGAGAGTTAGGGCTTCTTGGAGTTTTAAAGATTTTGGAGTTTTATCGGGTGAGTATCTTGTTAATCCTTTAGAGTTTTTATTTTATTAAACAGAAATTCCAATTTATTGTCCTGTCATGAATAAGAGAAATATAGACATTTTTCATGTTCACTGTGAATCTGTGGATTTTTGGTCTGAACACCCGAGAGAAATTGCAAATTGAATAGTCTTGTTTCTTTTGACTATAAATTCTTCTCTAGACATCCAAATGAGATGCTTTTTGATTTGGAGTAAACTAGAGACATAGGGCTAAAAATCATCTGAAGAAGTAGAATTTTGATTCAATTTCTAAGACTTTCAATTTCTGTATAGTGTATTGTTTCAGGATGAGAACAGTCCGAAAATATTGGGAGAATAGCTTTCATATTTCTGAACCAAATTGAATGATTTTAGTGTCATGAGAAACTCAGGCGATAGGAGAACAATTTTCTAGAAGAAAGTATGACCAAATTACATCATTTTCATTGTCTAAATGATCCCGAACAGTAGACCCAAAAGTCAGTTTTTGGGAAAAATTTGAAGGTGATTCAATAAGTTAAGAATTATGATTTTTAATGACTTTATTGAGGTATAAACCTAAGTATAAATTATACTTAGGTGAGTCTTAATATGAGATTGATTTTGTGATGAAACAAATGGATAAATACCCGAGATTGTCATGAACATACATTGTGCAAATTTCATATACATACATGTGCATTTTTAAACACTCACAGTTGTGCCAAATTGTGATATGCGTATATTGCTTGTTATAGAGGAGCAACTGAAGTGTCAACCTCCAAATGTTGTTGGAACTTCCAGGAAGTAGCTTCGGGAGTGACTAGTGAGTAACCTAGACGGTCTCATTTAATTGCTTGTTTGTTTAAATTTTGTTTTGAATTATTTTATAAATGTGATTTGATTGTGTTGATTCCGGACAATGAAGGTCCGATGATTGTGATATGTGAATGAGATATTGAAGTGCTACTTGTATGCGAATGTGACAGAATAAATGCTACTCAACAATGATGTTAAATGTAGAACCTTGGGTCCGATGAAAAGTGTGATCTTAATATGAATGTGCAGGCATATGATTGATTGAGAAAACAATATGTGAAGCATTTCCATACATGAATGCATTTTAGATAAAGGAAGTTATGACTGGAGTCGCCAGTAAAAAAAAAGAGAGCTTAAAGCTCAGAATGTGAAAAGAGCCTCGGGCTCAGTTGTGATTGTACCTGATATCCATTGAGGAATATGGGAAATAATTTGACAGAGCTCGATATCCACTAAGAGATATGAGCTCATAAAAAGGCACTCGGTCACAACGACAATAATAAATGAAAGTGAGTCTTATGTTCACTGCATTCATACTTGATATGTGTAATTTTACATAAGTGAAATGCAATATTTTGTGAATTTGCAAAGATATGAATAAATTTTTATATGTATTGATGTGTGCATGAATTGAGTGAGCCATCAATGATGGTTACCTTATTGAGTTTGAAAACTCACCAAAATTGCAACGTTGATTTTTCAGGACCGAGAGACGACTCTAGCTACTGAGAGACTCTACAAGCAATGCAGACTTGTGATTTGGGAAGAGAAGTCATGGCTCAAAGGTCAGTCAGCTAGGTTTGGACAGATTAGATAGATTTTGTGTATTTCCTCTTTCATGTAGCACTTTTGTATTAGGCTATGATCATGTACATGTAGGAAATGTTGAAAGACATAATGTAGATCTTTGATTTTTATGAAATGAAATGAGGAAATTTTGGGTTTTAAAATATTGTGACTTCCTTAATGACATCTATAAGAGAATAGAGATATATGATGCCATGTTAAGTGAATGTAGTGATTGATCGTAGCACACCATTATCGTAGGATATGTACTGGAATGTCCTATGGGCATCTCGGTATAGACCCTATAGTAAGGGGCGCTACAGATAATTTGCCCTGCTTTAGATCCAAAAATTCCTTCATCTTTCTGTCCAAGTAGATCTTGGGCATGTAGTTCTCTTTGAAGACCTTCAGAAAGTCTTCCCACTTTAAGTTATAAGGCCTGGTGGTACTGCCTGGAACAGTTATCCACCATTGGTGTAGCACCTCCTTACCTTACCGTAGGGTATATACTGGGTGTAGCATTCCGTTACCCATGTTAGGGCTAGATTTGTCAATTAGAATTGTCGATTCTGAAATTTTGTGAAAATTATG
>JANZLC010000202.1:36285663-36299434 GCA_026413385.1 Erythroxylum gracilipes
GCTTCTTGACTCGTTCAAAGATTGTCGTCAAGTCAATGCACATTGCACAGCTGGTGAAATGTATGGTGCGAACATGGTGTATACAGTAAACTGGCGTGTGCATCGGTGAGGAAGCTGTCCATTTGAAGTCTACATAGGCCAGAGGATATACCTTGTTATTTGTTGTTTATTGGACGGAGGATGGTCCCCTTGTTCATTATTGGTGACCTGACTAATCTCTTCGCCCAAAATTTGCAATTTATCTATGCTATTAAAATCACAATATCATACGTAATTATAGGGGATGGAAAACGGGGAGATTTAGTTTATATTTGCGGCTTGCAAGTTCATGTAATGAAACTCCCGAAACTAAGCCTCTGTAACCAATTCACAAAACAAGCCTTTGGAGTGAAAGTTGGTAGAATTTTATAATATACACTAAGAAATTTTGGGTGTATATAATTTATTAGGATTTAAGGACATATTTTCTTTTATAGATTTCAAAAAACTTATCCTAATTAAAATTGTAACATCCCGTGCCCACATTAAGAGTTAGAATCCTAGATTTCTATATTTGAGAAAATAACAATGAGAGATTAGAAAAATGTATTTCATGCACATGCATAATGTTAGCATAAACACATATCAATTTGAATTTTTGCACATAGCAAAATGACTATACATGTATTCATTGACAATTACCGAGTATAATTGAATTGTGATATGATACTATTAAGAATTTGTGAAATTGTTGTATCAAAATTTTAATTGCTGAGTTTATTTGTTAGTTTTGAATTCTGGTGCATTTTAAATTGTTGAGAATTACTGGATTGAGAAAAATGCCAATCGGCAAGTATATTGATGTATGAAAAATAGAGATAGGAAACCAAATGATATTGGAGAATTGTTAAAAATGACTTTGAAAATTTCGGAGCTGACTTAGAATTTGAGTAAAGACGATATTGAAACTTTTAGAGACGTATGAAGTAAAGCTGAATTGTACTAAATCGTCTAAGATATGGACCTTTAAAATCTTTTAGAGTATGTTATTAGGTTAGTCCTATAACCAACCCCAACTAACAGACGTTCTAATACAATCTTCAATTCCATCGTATGTGTCTTGCTTAGATGCGTCTTGCTTAAATGTATCTCACATCGTCTGTATCTTGCTTAGATGCGTCTACTCCATCTGATCCGTCTGAGACGATCCGTCTGATCCGCATGAGATGATCTGTCTGAGACTTGATTCGTCTGATTCGTCTAAGACGATCCGTCTGAGACTATGCATCTCAGACTTATTTGCTTCATCTGATCCATCTCAGACTTAAGCAATTCGTTTGATCCATCTGAGACACTTCATATTGTTCAACTTTTACTTAAGTATTGTCTTGATCTAATGAATTGTACCACATATATTTATCTGCGCACTTAACAAATTCATCAAAACAGTTCACACACTTCTACTGTTATTATTATTTGACTTTTATCAAAAGCAATATAAGTAAAGTCTCTTAACTTAACAAACCCAATTCACGTTTCTTTATATACTTGAAAGACTAAGTTACTTTTTGACTTAGTCTTTTCTTCGAAACTATCTTCTGCAAACTTTTTCCTTCATGGACTTTGATTCACCGAGATCTTCCCCAGAGTTATATCTTGCTTTCATATACTTTTTGCTACTCCAACTTGGTCATCTCTTCCTTTTTCCTCAAGAAAAACCTAACCTAAACCACCTTCAAAATAACGTACGTAGGTACATGAGAGTTAGGGTTTCTTGGAGTTTTTGAAGATTTTGGAGTTTTATCAAGTGAGTATCTTGTGAATCCTTTACAGTTGTTATTTTATGAAACAAATGGTGATTTATTGTCCTATCATAAATAAGAAAAAAAAGACATTTTTCTTGTTCACTGTGAATAAAAGATGAAAATGTAGATATGTGGATTTTTGGTCTGAACACCTGAGAGAAATTGCAAACTGAACAGTCTTGTTTCTTTTGGCCATAACTTTGTCATTCGACCTCTAAATGAAGTGGTTCTTGCCCAATAGATTCCTAACACCTTTTTCTATCCCTCCATAAAAATTGGTAGCATTCTGAATAGATTTGGAAAATATTGATTGAAGGAAAGTGAGAGAATCTCTTGGAATAGTATGACCAGGTATGATTTCACTAAACATGTTGGGATTTGGGTTATATCTTATTACCTAGACATCCTAATGGGATGATTTTAGATTTGGAATAAACTAGAGACATAGGATACAAATTTTCTGAAGAAGTGGAATTTTGATTCATTCTCTAAGACTTTCAATTTCTGAATGGAAGTTGAATATAGTGTATTATTTCAGTATAAGAACAATCCGGATATGTTTGAGGATAACTTTCGGATTGCTTGAAACAAATTAAATGATTTTTGTGTCATTAGAAACTTAAGACAATAGGAAACATTTTACTAGAAGAAAGTGGTGCCAAATTACTTTGTTTTCATTGTCTAATTGATCACGGAAAATAGACTCGAAGGTTTGGAAATTTGGAGAAATTTATAAGAAAAAAGGAGAGTTTGGATAATGTGTAATCTTGTAATGTTGGAATAACATTAGTGAATGAAGTGTTGATATCAAATTACCAAAGCTATGAGTTTGTTTGGGAATAAAGATATTCATATGATTGAAGTTGTGATTCAAAGAAGAGGAATAAAGTGCATCAAGTTAAAGTGAATGAGAAATTGTTATTTTCGAGAGCAAATAATGCTACAAATGAGATAACAAGTAATTGAGTTATAAAATGCGAATGTGGATATAGTGTGAAAATTCAAAATATATCTGGGATCATCATTGAGCATGCATTATACTTATTTTGTATACACATTTTTTTATAAATAAATGCTTACAATTGTGCAAAGTTATTAATATGTGTGTACAATGTGATATTGCATAATTTGGATGTGTAGGATAAATGTCCGCATTCAGACGTTTCTAGAGTTGGAAGCAAATGCTAATCTAGAGCTTATTGTGAGTAAACCTAGATAGTTTTACTTTATTGTTTGTTTTGTTTATGTTATGAATTGAGTGATTATGAATAAGATGCGAATGTGATTTGATTGTGTGATTCCGGACAATGAAGGTTTGAGGTTTCTGATACTTGAATGCAATATTAAAGTGCTAATTTTTTATGAACATGATGAAATAAGTGCTTCTAAAATGTGATCTTTGAATGTCGGACCTAGTTCCGAAGAAACATGCGAATATGCATATGATTGAAAAAGTGTTACTCGACAATGATGTTGAATGCCGGACTTTGGGTACGATGGAAAATATGAATTGAATGTGAATATATAAACATGTGACCGATTGATCATATGCAATTGATGCATTTCATTACATGAATGCATGAAAGATAAAGGCAGTTATGACTAGAGTAGCCACTAAAAAAGAGCTTAAAGCTTAGACTGTGAGAAAGAGCCTAGAGCTTAGAAAGTGATTAAGAGCCAAAGGCTCACTATGTAAAATGAGCCTAATGTCCCCAACGGATACGGGATAGTTATCAATGAGCCCGGTATCCCCAACGGATACGGGACAGTTATCAATGAGCCTGGTATCTATAATAGATATGGGACAGTTTAGGCACTCGATCACAACAAAGTAACAAATAGAAAGTGAGTTCATGTGCACTACATATGCAAAATATAAATAATTATAATGTGCTGAATGTAAAATGTGAAATGATGGATCAAGTGTTTGTGATTTAATATGATTATCAAATAAATGATGTGAATTGTGTGTTATGTGACCGGATGAGCCATCGAGGATGGCCACTCACGAAGTTCACAAAACTCACCTAAAATTTGTAATTATTTTTCAGGCTCTAAAGAGTTATCCCGTTAGGCTAACGGGAGTATAGCCACTATATACAAGTAAGAGAAAGAGGTCGAGATTAATTTGCATCTGTATTTTATTTCTTGTTTCTATATCAACTTGTGTTTTTCCGAAATGATTGTATCATGTGTATTTAAATAAATTGTTTGTTGTAATAACTTTCCAAAAATGGAAAGGTTTGTAAATGAGAATGATCTTGAGTACAATAATAATAAATGTGATTTTGATGTTATAAAAGGAAAGAATGGGCCTGAATTTGAATACTGATTTCCGCAGACGTGTATGATAAATTTGAAAAATTTGTACTGAATTTCTAGTGTTTGACTGAGTGTGCTAGCATGCCGCTCTTATAGGATACATACTCGGACATCACTCAGGATGTTGGGTATGTGCGTTGCGAGAGTGGGGTGCTACATTTTGGTATCAGAGCCCAGAAATAGAATCTTACATGGGTGTTTTCGAAATATATGTCAAGTTACATGCATTTTAGTCTTGTCATAGCAGACAGTAGCAACTGATCCCTAGTCTGAGTTGCATGTATATGAGTCACAAGTATGAGCATATGTTAAGAGTTGAGCGAATAGAATTAGTGAGAAGAATGATGCTCTTTCAAAATATGAGAGAATGAAAGTTGTGGATCACTAGAAATGGGAGATAGTATATGGTTAGATATGATTGTATTAGAGGATGTATTACGAAATATGATGTCAGTATTGCACTGTGATGGTAGAACTTTGAATGAGATATAGATGTAAATGTATTATTGTGGATTGATTGTAGGATATAAGTAGAAATGATGAGATTAAAGTGTATAAGCCAAGTTGAAAGAAAATAAATCTTTCTATGACCTTGAAAGGTTGAACTTGGACTTAGAATGGTTGTGTGATTATCGTGATAAGAGTTTATGATTCAGTATGAGAATATGTCTGTGGAATGGAGACTAGGGTTTCATAATGGTTATGCCTCTATAATTATGAATTGATTGAGAATATACATATGGGAGATTAAATAAATGACAATAGGAAGATGAGATAGAGATGAGATAAAGAAAAAGATAATGAATTAATTGAGAAGAGTTAAAGCACCCAATATGGTAGTTGAATCATTATGACATGATGTAATACTAGAAGAGGTAAATTCGGGAGAATTGGGGTAAAGTTGATGTTAGCATATGTCAATGCAAGGAAACCCCGATCGTGGCAAGGATAAAGAGTGAAATATTGTCTAGGATCAATTGAGATTAAAGTATTACTATTCTGAGATAATTGGTGATCTATCAAAAATAAATTTCTGGATAGAGTGGGATGACCTTGATGATACACACCTAAGCATATGTGACAATAATGATGTCTACTATTTCATCCGGTTTTGGTAACCAGAACATTATGACCTTGAAAGAAACAATAGAAATTGATCTTCATGAGGTATTAAGAATGTTTGATAAATAGTGATGGAAATAACGGATTGATAAAGGGTATATGAATACTATAGATGATTGAAATAAGAAATCTTCTTTTAAAGAAGAATTTCACTAAATAAGATTAAGTAGACCAGATAGTTTATTCTTAAGAATGATCAATGAATGAATAAATTAGAAAGGAGTATGTAATGAATAAATGTGAATATTGGAGTCCTAATCCTAACAGAGACTCAAACATAAGATGTAGAATTTGTTACTGAGAGTTTATGCCTTTGTTGATGTAAAGTATCTAAACTAAGTGATTGGATTCTTGAATTTGGGGTGACATTAAGTATAAGAGATACAAATCAGATCTGATTAATGTGTTACCAACACAGGAAGTTAATATTGCAAATAAATTAAAATGTGTGGAGAAACTAGTATGAATGAGTAGACATTCTAATAAATCAATGTGAAATCAGAGGAAATCGAATGAATTGAGAAAATCATTCGAGAGAAGAAGTCAATTGGGAAACCAAAAATAACATAAGATAATACTACCTTATTGAGGAATTTGTTATCTAAGGAGTTACGAGAACAAATCTTGGGCACAAGAAAATTTGGGTTATATCTGTTAGAGTTAACAATGTCCCCGACAGTATTATGGTATTGAAGATTAAAATGATCCAAGCAAAATTGTATCAATTTGTGACTATGATCATATATGGTATTTTGAGTGTATTCGAAAAGTAAAAGAACATTTCGAATAATTGAGGTTAATCGTACATATCATGAAGGTAGAAACAATTATATGCCAAGTTTAATGAGAGTGAATCTTAGCATGATCAAATAAAATGTGGGTTGTATAATATCTGAATATTGCATATTTGGAGACCGCAAAGAAAGTAGAGGTGATGATAAAGTGAGAAAACTACAAGGAATATATGAGAGATTTAAAGTTCTTTAGAACTAGCTATATGTTGATGGTCAACAATATCTGCAAGTGCACAGAGTCGTTCCTAGTACCCACACATTGAGTATTCCAAGGTCATCTCTCTTAAGGACTAGATCATTCACTGCCAAATTAATTCTAATTTATTTGAATGAAATTGACCATAAACTCTAAAAATTGATTTGAGTGAGTAGACAATAAATTGTAAGTACTGAAAAATAGAGAATAGGGATAATTCAAAGGTTTGAAATTAGGGTTTGGGTTCACTAACTCAAAAGATTGATTCGTACATTATGAAATTGATTGAATGTTAGGCTATGAAAATGATTGCATAACTGTACCCATATCTTTTCTCAAAGCATATCAGAGTATTTAACTAGTTGATTACTATCTTTCAATGTGCAAACAAACTAGCTAAATCCATAAAGAACAGGTAACCACAAGTTCTCATAATAGCTTAGGATATCTCTATCTCTAAGTCTAAGGTGTTCATCTTCCTAGAGTATAAACCATATTTCACCTCTCAGTACATCATATGATTCCTAAGATTGCATCTATGGAGATCAAACATAGAAACAACAGTGAAATTCAAGGTAAATAAACATAACCCAAGAACTTTCATTCAACATTCATCAATCCATAGCATATAAATCAATATCCCAAATGAGTTACATCCCTCATCCTAAATGAGGTTTAGTTCTAGAACATTGTAATAAAAGTCATACACATAAAGATGCTCAGCATTTAAGAAAGAGTAGAGAGAGAAGGTAGAAGAAACATAAGAGAATGTTGCTTTCAATCCTTGATGAAATCCTCAAGACTCCCTATCTTACTCTTATTTTGTGCGTCCTTTTTTGTGGTAACCTCGTTTTCAGTGTCCATCCCCCTGATTAGATCTAAAAATGAGTATTTATAGTGTCTTGGGTCTAAAGAAACCTAGTTTTTCCTAAACAGGGGAGAGCAGATTGTGTTTGGCCGCCAAAGTATGTTAAATGGACATGAATATCCATTAAACGGACCTTCTAGGGTTTGAAAGTTTATTTTGTCAAGTGATGTCCGTTAAACAGACCTTCTCGGGTCTGAAAGTTCATTTTGCCAAGCGATATCTGTTAAACGGACATTTACCAATCTGCAAATTTCATGCCTTTGACCCTTCAGTTGACAAAATCTCTTCTCAGAGTCTTCTTGGAAGTTGTAGAACTCGTAGTCCTTTCTGAAAGCATCCTTGAGTGACCTTAATCCGGTATGCACAAGAAAAGTTATGCCTTTCACCCCCACAATCTATCCATTTGTACCTAACAAGCAACAAAGTTGAAATGTGAGAGAATTGACCAAATAAAGCTTCAAATCCATATAGAAATGAGTCAAATTAATTCCAATTCATCACAAAATCATCTAAGAATAATACTTATCAAATTCCCCCACACATAGATTATTTCTTGTCCCCAAGCAAAACAACAGAAAACTTACTACTGAATCCTTAACCAAATTATTGATTCCACTTTCGTAGGTGTACAGTGGCATTTAGCATATGCTACAAGCCTTTAAACCACTATGTGTCCATAATGGAGGAGTTATAGTCTCCTGAGGGTTTACTTAAAATGAATGGTACCCACAAACATTTCCTTACCACCATTTCACACCTAATCATTACCATAGTTCATTCCAATAAGTCGAAAGCATTATAGGTAAGAATTGATACATAAAAATAGGATCACATAATACTTCATAATTTAGATCACAACTAAGCAACAATAAGATCTCATAATGCTTCAATTAATCAAAATCATATGCCATGAATGATGTCTCTCATATAGCGTTCACTTTCACATAAAAGTGTTTAAGTGTTACTCTCAATCATCTTCTCATGCATGTCCCTTACCATAAGCTTGCATTTTATCTACTTCTCCACTACTCCGATCTATGGCATGTCCATGAATCAAAAAGGTCTTTATTCCTTAAGTTGTAATGGGGCCACAGGTAAAGTGGGCTATGAATGAAGGGATAGGAATTTAATTATTCAACAATTAGTATAGCCAAAATAAAAAATCTTACAATCATATTGTTTTATGGAACTCCACCAACTCTATTGTCACAATTTTCCCCATTCCTTCACCTTGAAATCTGAAGTACACATTCTTCGCTTATTATTAATTCAATTTCTTTTTCTTTTTTTTCTTTTTTTTTTAAAAAGCATGCTTCTTTAATTACCATAATAAAATACCCCCACATTTCTTCCTTTGTATCCCTATCAATAGAAATAGTAAATGCACAACATTGATAGCTCTGCTAACCATTGAACAGGGGTAAACTTGTTTTTCTTGGTTCAAGGTTCTTTAGAGTAGGTTTGCAAGGAAAATGGCTCAAATGCAATCACTAAGCACAAAGGGTTCACTAGGGGATTTATGTATAGAAAGGGTTAGCTATTTAGCTCAAGCTCAATCCTAGTGCCTTTTATCATTTTCATGACATACCATAACATGATTATGTAACCTTGAAGAGATATAATGCAAGTTCTAGAAGTAAACATACATGGAAGAGAAAATCATATCACTCACAAGAAAGTTGAATTGAGTGCAATCCTTTAGGCTCAAATTAGCTCACATGGCAATGTTTTCTCATTCCATAACATGTTCATTCAATCAATCTAACATTAAATCATCCTGTTGTGACAAGGTATGTAATCCAATTAATCATATTATGCACCTTTTTCAAGGTCAATCTCATCCATAATGTAATTAACTCATTACGCGGAATTATAATGACAATTAGATATGAAAGATGTTAAATTAACCTTTTTTTTATAAATAGCCCAAGAATGATTTAATGCGAGACAAGGTATGCACTACCACCCACTTTATCCTCCCCTACACTTAAAAGTCACATTGCCCTCAATGTGAGGAAAAATAAAGGAAAAACAAGGTAATTAACGGAAAGTATAGGGAAGGTAAAGAAACCCCCTAAAAAAGTGGATTGTCCAATTCCGTACCTTGAAAGTTCATAGCTCCCATCAAATACACAAAATATTGAAATAAAGCAAAATAAAACTGAAGTCAGTGGTGAAATGTACTAATGGAAAATCAAAGCGAGATCTAGATGAAATGTAAAATGCATGTGAGTGAGGACACAAATGAAATCTTAAGGCCCTATGCTTCATTGTTCTGATGGTGGCTGCTGATGTTGCTCCATGAAAGCCTTTAGCATCGCTTCCATTTGTGCTTGCAAAGCTACGAGATCGACCACTTCTGCTTGAAGACCTCTTATGTCTGCTTACAACTGAACCAAAGTCGGAGTAGCGTCTGAAGCTGGAGGAGCTTTTGGACTTTGTGCAGCAGGAGTATACGGGTGGTGTCTTGTCCGATGTGGATTGATCCACCCATGAGGGGCATTGTCCTCAAACTCAAATTCCCTCATCTTATCAGCATCAATGACATCCCCCTTAGTAGTAAGAGCCACTACTTCATTACTTTTTATGACCTAAAGATGATGCAATAATTGGCTCAATAAAACTGGAAAGATGAACACTTTGGTCTCTACCCCTGGAGGACCACCTGCCACATCACTATCATCATCAATTTGGCCACAACAATGCCTTGGAATTGGTCGCCATAAAAGAACATTTTATCCAAAATGAATAAGTCTTCATTTCGGAGGTATCCTAAATTGTTAACCTTTGGCATGACGTTATGAGCTAGCAAGAAAGTTATTAATCTCGGGGCTACGTCCAGATATTTGCAATGCATAAAAAAATGTTAATTTGTCCAACACCACGAAGCTAGAATCCCGAGCCGATCCTAGCTTTGTCCTTATTCCATATGTCATCGCAAGAGCATCGGGCCCTCTTGTCAAAAGATGGGACATTGCCTCCCATCGGTAGCTCTAGATGACTGCAAATCAGCTCCTCAGTGATCACCACCTCTTCCCCATTTACTCTTGAGGTGAGCACTGGTGGTTGTTTCCCAGCTATTGCACTCAAATTGGCATAAAATTGTTTGACGGCCTCGGGGTAATAAACTGTTGGATTCCGTTTCCGGAATCCAACCTCTTAACAAAAGAATCATACCAGAATCCAACTTCTTAACAAAATACCATCATACTTGAGCGTGGTTCCTTGCAATCTCTTCTTTCTATGATACCACAAATGTTGGACCCCGTTTTCGGAGCCCAACTCTTGAACCATAAAACGTATACGAACTATTGCTCGTCATACACGTAAGCGTAATCCAAAGAAATCAACTTAGCCAAATTCCTCATTGATCGATACCGAATTTATCCTAAGTTCAAACCTCAATTCATCTGATTCTTCATATGTTTCTTTTCCATAATTCACTTATTAATAAATTGAAACAATTTATATCAAAGTTCATCAACTCAACTCATACCATTCATACACAATTCCTATTTCAAATCCATACACAAATCCATAATTCATTTACATCATAAGATAAATGTTCCCAACTTTAATGGCATTCCAAGCCATATTACAACATCAATATCAAAAATCCGAATACAAAAGATACAAAACCCCAGAATTCTCAAACATATGTCTAAGGTCTTATTCTTACAACAATCTAACTAAAAAAATACAATATGTGCATAACCAAACAAATGCCTTTACTTTCTTTCATCCGATCCCGTTCTCATCACTTGGAGATGGGAATGAAAGGGGGGTGAGCTTTACGCTCGTGGGTAAAAGTTTATAATGAATAATAAGAAAAATCGTTGAAATGTTCATTTTTCATATCAAAATTATAATGAATTCATAAAACACTTTTCATTCTCAAATTTTCAGTCAAATTCAAAATTCGATCTCGAAACTTATAGTAAAAAAATCATCACGCAACATTCAATTATGCACCATTCATGACTATGCAAAGATGCAATGCACAAATAAATGGCTTGAGAGTTCCGTGAAACAAAACGGATAAACCGAAGTTTATACCGTGAACAAAATGAGTCCAATTTCTCGGGATCTCGTGGCCTCAATTGGGCAGCCGGGAGAAGGATATACGTCGAAGTGCACGTTACTACTGAAATGTTCGTCTCTCGCCCAAACAAAAGCACATAATCATGCTCAAATCAAATTGTCGAATGATCATACTTTTCATGCTCTGTCCTTCTTTTCATTCACACAAAATGCCATGACATTTTTCAAGGCATACATAAAACATGTCAATGCATTTCTATCTTTACTTCGAAATTCATCAACAAAACTCATATACCGAGACATGTAGAAATTTTGCAAATCATTCAAAATCAACAAAGTAACATTTATGAAGTAATTGAAATCATTCTTGATTTGGAAGAAAACGTTAATGGCTCATTACTAAATTATAAACATGAAACCCACCTTAATTTCCTTGCTTAAAGACTTGACTTGCTCAAAATGCCTCCTCTCTTTGCAAAAAACCTGAGGTGTCAAAGGTTCTTTCTCTTGCTCCTCTTATCTATCTCTCTTGATCCTTTTAAATAATAACAAAAATCTCACTCAATAGGGTTTTCAACTTCATTCTTCACCAAATGAAGGGATCTTTAGCTCAAATGGAAGCTCTTCTCTTCCTCTACCTTTCTCTTCTTGAACAACCCCAAAATCTCTCTTGAAGGCTAAGGAAATTAAAATCATTCTTTCTCTCTTTGTATTTCTCTTTCTTCTTCATGATATTTCTCTCTTTTTATCCACACATTTTGTTTCTCTAGAATCTTCTCATTCCCGTAGTTCTTCTCCATTTATAAGCAAGACAACACTTCTTTTTCCAATTATGCCATTAATGAGTCCAAAAAGTCCATTTTATCCTTCCTTATAAGCTTATGTTCTTTTAAACTTAAATGTCTTGCCAAAAATAACCTTGAACATTTTATTCTAAACACTTTCTTCTAGAAAGTGTTTCCTGTTGTCTTAAATGTCTAAACTCTCCAAAGTCATTCCATCTGGTTCAGTGAGTCAAAAGATATACTTCAAATATTTTTGGACTGGTCTTGTCTATAACAGTATACTATATACAACTTTCCTCAGAAATTTACACATCTTAGGGACTGAATTACAATTCACTTCCTTCAGAGACTTTGTAGATCCATGGCTCTAGTTTATCACAGATCAGAAATTATCTCATTTGGATATCTACAGATCACAATAACATCAAAATACTGAAGTGTATTCAGAAGAATAACACTAGTTCATAATACTGCACATTTACTATACCCGTCTCACGCTTTTCCACTCAATCTTTGTCAATTCATGTCAGATGGCTATGTTTCCTGGTATAGATGTAGAAAAAAGTCTTACAAATCCAATGGTTCAAGAATCAAGTCATTCGTAGGTCTAGAGAAAAAGTTATGGTCAAAAGAAGCAACAATGTTTATGAACTCAATTATACTGAACCTGTTTCGGATAAACAGCCATAACTTTCTATAGAAATTTCTGATTGAGTTTTTCTTTGAATGGTTTGAAAGAAGACATGATTATCTACAACTTTCATGAAGACCTAAAATGCCAATTCTTTCCTCTTGGTGGTCAGAAACAAAGCAGACGATATGACATCATTTTGAAACGAAGATGACGTCATCAGACGATTCAAGGTTGGGAAAATTGCCATATCTTTCCCTATAGATATCGGATTGAGGTGTTATTTATATGGTTGGAAAGAGAATTTCAAGAGATACAACTCTTATGAATACTTCAAAGTGAGATTCAGCCTCAAAAAGGGTGAAAAATGGAACAGAAGAAGGAAACAAAAAGGTTAAGACGAAGATGAAGTCAGCATAGGCAAAACTAAGACGAAGATGACGTCAGCAAAAACTAAGACGAAGATGACGTCAGCATAGGCAAAACTAAGATGAAGATGATGTCAGAAAAAACTAAGACGAAGATGATGTTAGCATAGGCAAAACTAAGATGATGAACAGTAACTGAGACGGAAGCAAAATGAGACGGTCAAACTAAGACGATGAACAGTAACTTCGTCTTACTTTTGGTCCTGCACATCTCTATTTGTAAAGATCATAACTTTTGACTCCGATGTTCAAAGTT
Organism: Erythroxylum gracilipes; assembly: GCA_026413385.1. Lineage (NCBI taxonomy): Eukaryota > Viridiplantae > Streptophyta > Magnoliopsida > Malpighiales > Erythroxylaceae > Erythroxylum > Erythroxylum gracilipes. The sequence continues at coordinate 36,298,891 of JANZLC010000202.1, forward strand.
TTCATATAATATATCGTTGGAAAGATAAAAGAAATATCTATAACTTTCCAAAAGGCAACATTGCGAAAATCTATTTATATCAATCCGAAATTTGCCCCTAAAATCCAAAGACAAATTTTCCATTCAACATACTGCACAAATTTCCCAATCTTCATGACAACCTTTGAGATTCTTAGAGACAGAATTGAAATTCGATGTCTACATATGAAATGTATCTATATAACTCTAGTTTAATCCAAATCAAGAATCATCTCGTTCGGACAACTAAAGAAAATGTTGTGGCTAAAAGACTGAAGCATACTCAATGAATATTTTCCAGATCATCTACCATTTTCTTTCAGAATCTTTCCTTAACATAACTCATGCCAAAATAACCTTTTCCTACTCTATACACTCTTCATTCTTAACTTTATTTCAAATCACTATCATTTGAAAAGAAAAACATAGCCCATGATTAGTCATGAGCCCTAATAACGAACATACACATATGTACATATTCTTCAGCAACTTAGTATACATATTCATCTTCATTTTTGCTTTCATT
>JANZLC010000202.1:36299534-36315256 GCA_026413385.1 Erythroxylum gracilipes
TTTTCATTGTTTTTTAATAAAAAATTATAAATCAATAAGTAATAAAATTATTCCTATTTGTATTTATTAAAAATTAGGTATATGTTAAATTTTAAAATGATATGAACGTAGAAACTTTTATAATAACTATTTTGTGTCAAATATACGATAATTTATTCATTTTAAAACTCAATTAATAAGAGGTCCATAATTTATAATTAATCTTGACTTAAAGAGAATCTTCCTTTATCCTTGAATTTCTTAGTTTTCTCCCTAAATTCTTTCTCTCTAAGTTATTTTCTCTTCCCCTATTTGCCTTAGTTTTATACCATGTTTCATGGTGATCACTACTTCCATATTTGTAGTTACTTCTCTATTTCATTATTTTTCTTCATGCATTTCTACTGTTATCTCCTTTTCACTACCTAATGTCGATTACTAGATGTTATATAGATTTCACTATTTTATTTTTCGTTTATGTAATGCTTGACTTTTCAATGACAAATTCTTATTGAGCAAGTTAGGGAAGGCTCTAGATTTGTTAGGACAAAGATCCTTCTTCGAACATCAAGGACTAGACTAGGTGGATTAATAAGACAATTGTGATTGGTTGTTTTTGTTTAATTTAACAAATAGAAAGAAGGAATTTAAAGTTCTTGTTTAGGAAATTAGGATGGATAAAAGGGTAAATTTGTAGGTCTTTCTTCTCTTGTCCATAAAAATTTAATATTTACTAAAAAGTTAAAGTTATTGTCTTAATATTTTTACATATTTAAATTTAAGTTGATTTTTAGTGTAAATTAAATTTAACATTCAAATATATCCTTTTATCTTCAATTAAAAGAATCGTCTGAGAAATCCAATTTCATTAGCCTCTCCAAAAGCCCTACCATAAAACCCCTAATGTGCTAAACAGTGACCTTCCTTCTCAAAAAACCTTTTCTTTCTCACTCAACTCTTCAATGGCGGCATTTTTCAGAGGAGGCAAATTCAAGGAGTTCCTGAAGAAGTATGGAAAAGTGGCACTGGGCGTCCATTTCTCAGTCTCTGCCGCTTCAATCACAGGCCTTTACATAGCCATCAAGAACAACGTCGATGTTGAATCGTTGCTTGACAAGTGGCATCTCCCTGGAGTGTCCACGAAAGATGCCGCCGGCCCAGTTCCTGAAACCCGGGAACAAGATGATTCGTTTCCATCTGGAGGTGGGTCTGTGATCCAAGAGCGTCAAGATGGCAATACGATATCACTTGAGAAGAAGAGAAACAAGACGGCGGAGCTTGCTGCGTCCACTGGCGGCGCGCTTGCTCTGGCTGTATTGTGTAACAAAGCGCTTTTTCCTATACGGGTTCCGATTACTGTGGCTCTTACGCCTCCGGTTGCCAAGTTTTTAGCTAGGAGGAAAATCATCAACAACAGCAGAGTCTGACTTGCAAGATCTGATTTTGCTTTTGTTTTATTTGCTTCTTCACTTCGTGATATAGGTTACTTTGTGTATTGATGGTTGAGCTTTGAATGCCTAACTCAGTGTATGGTTTGGTCATGATATCATGTTGCAATAATACTCTTCATACATTTTGTTGACAGGGGTTGATTTTAAAATTTCAGTCTTTTTATTGGAGTTGGTTGTGCAAGTTTATCTATAATAGTCGTGTTATGGGCATTATGAGGTTAAATGGACTAAAAAGGCTCTAGTTATTTATATGGAACATTGGTTTCATGTTATTTGAAAGAAAAACTAATGGGCATAAACACCTAACTTATCTTGCCCTGTCTGTGTTCGTTGGTATGAAACTTGCATTATTGTTGGTGTTTATCTGTTTGGTGCTGTTGGAGTTTATGTTGTTTCTGGCGTGTTCATTCGGCAATTGAATTCCAGCAGGAAAGTCCTACCCGCAAGTTCCCTTTAAATTTAACACTTTAGCAGGTCTCTGAAAAACATAATACATGATAACTTGTTCATCGGTGATTTGATTACCAGCTTATTTTAATGGTTAAATATGTCATCGGTGATTTGATTACCAGCTTATTTTGATGGTTAAATATGCGATAAGATTGTAAGTTGATAATCATAATGCAGAACTTTCCTAAGTCAAGACTCCAAAATTGTGTTGACTTGGATTGAAGCGACTTGATAGTCACCGGTTCTGTGAGTAAATTCCAAAGCTAGCAAATGTTTTGTCTGATTGAAACGGTAACACCCGAGTGTTTCGAGATAATTGCCAAGGTTTGTGTCAGACATTTTAACTCTTCCTCCAAAAGTCCCTAAAAGGCCATAACCATTGTCTTATTCTCAATCATGCCAAATTCCACTGGAGCCAAATATTTCCCCTCTGCTTTCCAATTCAGTTTCTTGGGCAAACGAACCAAAACTACAATGGAGAAACAGTAGGATGCTCCATCCAATGGTCACAATCACTAAGCAACCAAGACTTGGTTAAAAGACAGTAGGATGCTCCATCCAATGGTCGCAATCACAAAGCAATCAAGACTTAGTTAAAAGAAATAGAAGATAAATTTAATGCTTGGAAGAAGTATTATAGATTTAAGATTTTGGAGGATGATCGTTACTTGCATAATACATCATCCAAATCTTGTATGGTAAAAAATACAATGAATCCCAAATTGACGTAAGCAGCCAAAATTTCGAGTAAAGAATGTCCCTTTTCCAAAATGTTGTGTTCAATGACGTGACAATCTTAGGACCAAGGCGGGACACAGGGATTTGCCCCAACAAACCCCAGATCTAAAAGTAAAGGGGCTTCAATCAGAAGACAAGAATGTCTAGTTGCAAGCTCTACAAAGTAGACAACCAGAACAAGAAAAGGCCTCTTTTTTTCATTTACAATAATCTGCCATTCGAAGACAGACCATCGATCTCTGGACTGGAATGTCAAAAGAATGTCTTATCAGAACCTACTTTCACACTCGACATATGCTCAAATTCAAGGCAATCAGCCCCCACTTCATTAAATGCCAAGTAAAGCTTTGGCACAATCTTGGCTAGCATCAGTTTGAAACCAACTGAATTGAAGTTTTTATCATCCTTATTGCTTACAGAAGCATCTTTGGTAAGAGAACCAATCAAATTGCCTCTCATATATGCATCGCACGCCTTAAGAATGTAATGACCACGTCTCCTGAAATGCTCTTTGATGAGCTCTTCAAAACCCTAACGTGTACAAGGAGAATGTTAAGAAAGACAAATATATCAAAAACCTAAAATAAACAAGTAAAGATACATGGAAAAAGTTCAATTAAATCTTTTAATTTGTATAAAGACCGACATCGTGAAAATAAGCCTCACAACTTGTAGCTCCAAGCAAGTTCATGCATCAGCAGGAACATGATAATCACATCAAATAACCAGGTTAATACTGCAACACTATATTGTCATACAACAGAGCATGGAAAAAATATAACTAAAAAGACTGCTAAGATGCAAAGGGGTGAGTGATGAGCAGTGAAACAGCAATAAAATATGGCCGCATAGTAAGAATTTGATTAGTGCCCAATCTATGGAAGGCTAAAGAAGAAGCGTTGCATATTTTCAATTTGTCCAATTTTGGAAGCAAAAGTAGTTCAGTTTCGAGTAAACGCATAGATAAGCAATTAACACCTGACAACAAAAAAGTACAATCCACCAACATTGCTATTATGAAGAGAATAAGGACGTATGGCTGACATGCATATCAAACACATTAGAAGAGATAAGTGACAGATCAAAATTGTAAGAGAAGAGAAAAATTCAGTGTATTTACCTTGGGAGGTTTACGCATGAGGTACATCATTGTCTTGCAATTTAGCAAGAAAGTGTTCTCATTATATGACAAAGAATTTTTCTCTCCCTCAGCTGTCCCTATCTGTTTGTCATATCCAGCTTCATTAAAGTATGGCTTCGAATTTAGCACCAACCCCTGAAGTGAGACTAGAACTTGAAGGATGCTACTAGATGTTGGATCCCAAACTTCATTTCCTCGTCCAGTCCATGTATTCAAAAGGCTGAGGCACACCTTGCCTTCCTCATACAGGTTCGGGTTTAAGCGCCAGCCACCAGAGTGGTAATATGCTGACTGCAACATCATGGATGCAGAGAACAAATGAAATCATTAACAACTACAACAACAAAATCTAAAGTTGGTTTTGTTACAATCACAGAAAAGGAAAATAAAACTTCTGATTACAGGTCAACAATCCATTAAGTTTATCTCACCGGTGGAACATCAGGATACTCTGGTGGAAGTTGAAAGTCAAAAAAGAAGAGTCCGTCTTGGTAGGGTGTCCCATATGCCCCAACTATCACTGCTCGTAAGAGATCCATCCGATCTTCATAAACGCGAACATATATCCCATCTGTTTAAGCTTTCAAACTGTAAATGGAAAAGGATACATGAAATTGTTAACAACTGGATCTCACTACAGGAATCACTTACCAGGCAGGTTGCTCTGAAGAATATTCCAATCTTGTTGAACCTTCTTTAACCATTTCCTTCCATTGTTTATCTGGAAGTGGAAAAAAAAAGTCGCACATTAATGTTAGAGCAATATAATTTACAGTTTTCTTTTCCTTCCATCTTTCTTTTAATCTTGTTTCTTCATTGCACAGGGAGGAGTGGGGGGAAGCGGGTTATATGGAGAGAGAGAAAACAAACAATTTAATACTTGGATATCCTAAATATTCAGAAAATATCAATTATCTTATCCAACCAATTGATAACTTTTGCAATACAATCATTTAGGAAATACTAGAAAAAACATACTTTCCAATATCAACAGATTGGAATAGTTGAAAGAGGATGCCTGACCACATCTCATGTGCTATGACAAATGGTGAAATGCTCTTTCAGTTACAGCACAAGTTACTCACCAAAATTATTAAATGCAATATATACCTGCCCATTCGAATCAAGAAAATGATGGTCGAAAGGATCTTCAGCTATATCAAATTGTTTGAAATTGTACATGTCGTCAGCAATTTCTGCATTTTCAGTCCTCAAGCAGTATAAACCGTCTGCTGAATTTGATGATACTGGGACCTCAAAAGTGGCATCTCCCTCTTCTTTTCCAAGGGAATTTCGCAAGCCACGACCATCAATGATGTTTGATCTCTGAGAGCTAGACTCATCAATAGAATCTCTCTCCTCAGAAATGATTATTCTTCCCTCAGATTGAAGTTCACTTTCACCTTTAGAATCTAACAATTCTGGATCACTATTCCGGCCCCGTGAGAAAAATCCAGTTGCAAGTCTTGTAACAAAGCCAAGTGCAGCTAAGGGAAGAGACAGTGTTGGATTCCTGCCAGATTTATTATTCTCCACACCTTCTTCTTCCCCAGAGCTCATGCCAGCAGGTTTTTTCAGTGCAACTTCCTGAAGAATACATACCAACCTTATTTATGCAAAATAAAAATCCGAAGCGTATAAACAACACGTACACAAGTTAGCTAATATAGAAATGTCAATGACATTTTCTTTAAGACAAGAAATTGATTGTCTATCTTCCAAACAGTATAATTTTTCAAACATAAAAGATCTGATTAATCTATAACTCTCAGAATTGTGAAATATTAAAATTGACAGAGGATGGGAAAATTACAAGTACTACCTTTTCAATCTTCTCTCAACAAAGAAACCTTACATGCAGAACCACCAAACTCCACATTCTTGGAACTTTTGGTTCCTAACTTTATTGATGCCTTATGTATCATAAATTCATAGAAGTAGGGCTAAAGTTTTAGGCAGAAACATACCTCTTGAGTTTCTACAGCGTCTGTCTGATTATCACTAACTGTTTCCCAACTAGCTGCATCATCACTTACTTCACTCCCAGCTGCAATTGAGTCATCATCATCATCACGACCAACAACAAAAATTGCTTGAGGTCCAACCTAAAAGAAAATAAAAGAATAGCAATAAGCTACAAGAAGAAGCCAGAAGAACACAGTAAGCATAATTCTCCTTAAAGCATAAAAAAAGAGTTGGCATACCATTCAAAAAATTGCAATGGTTAGTTCAATCTAAAAGGTCAATAAAAGATAAACCTACACTCAGGTCTATTAACTCCTTTAGATAGTCAAGTGCATAGAATATAAAGAAACTGGTTTAACTACAAAAGAGTTGAACCTGAAAATTTTATATCCATCAATAAATTTAAGCAACCAAGGCATTCCACGAATATTTTCATCTCTAAAATTGAAGATTTATAATTAACCAACATTTAGCCTAGGTCCACAATGATAGGGAATAAAATATAAACACCCTGCAGTGAACATAAAGAAGCACAAGAGACACATGTAATTTTACAAGTAAAAGGGAAAGAAAAGAAAAGACTTTATGCATACCGTTGAAACCATTCCATCAGCCCATGTGACTTCAATATCACCATTCTTAAGCCCAGTTATGTTTCCAACCCAAGAAAGATCAGAGAAAACTGTACAAACTTCATCACTAGGTGCATTCCCTCCTTTCTTCTTTCCTGAGCATTTTTTCGAGTTTCTGATATCATTTGGTTCATTTAGTTGCTTTGATTCTAAGCCAGACTCCCCATTAGAAGTCATTTCAGGGGGAAAAGAAACTGGGGTTAACCGAACAACCACATCACCATAGGAGTAATCATAATCTGGATGTCCTTCCAGCTCATACACACTTACAGTTTCCTCCCTGTCAAACTCGCGAGGATCCTCTGCCCTGGCAACTGGTTTTAACCATGCCACACAAGCTGTTCGTTCTTTTGCATTAACACTTCTCACTAAACCAACACGCCTAGGTTCAGAAGCATTATCAATCTCATCTGAGGCTTTCTCCACCACATACTCTTCGGCAACAAATTCATGATCACCAGGACTATCAATTGGAATCAACTTTGTCGAATCCAATCCATGTTCTACGATTCCATCTTGCCATGCCACATCAACCTTAGTCCTGGTATTGACAATCATAAGGGCCCTTTCAAAATTCTCCTCTTTCTTCCGAACCTTCTTATCTCTCCTAACTACAACTTTACGGATTTTTTTGCGATGAAGAGACCAACTTTCATGAGCAATATCTTTTGAAACTGACGTTGAACTAGCACAAGAGCTTGACTCGGGCGAGGTTTTACTTCCAGTAATTCCATTATTTGCATCTGGATAAATCACTGGATCAACATCCATGTGCTCATCTATTTCCTCCGGGGCAACCCCTCCTGAATCACATCCACTTACAATTTGACTAGATTCTACATCTATTTGTTTTGCATTATGAAGTCCTAACCTTGAAAAACCCTTATTCTTATTGATGGAGGATTGTGCAACAGATGGCGGGAGAAGACACCAATCACCTACTTGCCAGTTTGCATGAGCAAAACAGGACAACAGTTTTAAGTTCTTTGGACTCTGCTCTTCAGCAGGGGCGGTTGAAGAATCAGATCCACACCCAGCAGATGCTATCCAATATATAAATACTGATCCGATTGCGACTTTAGTAACAGTACCTTCCAACCTACTTGGTTTCCACAAGCCGGATAACCATCTAGAATTTTTAAAGACTGATGATGAGCTAGCCCTTACACGCTGACCAGGGTAGTAAGGAAAATGCTCATCTTCATCAAAAATATTTTTGGAAATTGGTTGCAAATGTAGTGGCTCTGCCCCCATTACTCTGCATACAGAACCATCATCAACCAAAACAGTGACATTATCTAAAATATCATCAATTCTACCCAGCCAGGGACCAAGAACCACATAATCTCCAACAGCAAACTCTCTCACACGTATCAAATCTCTAGACGATACATCTTGTATAATGGACCCATCAGGAGCTAACAAATCAACAGAAATATTGACATCTCGCACAACCCCTATTTGTCCTGTTGGATCTGACACAGAAGCAACATAATCTCCATGTAAGAAACTGCGATCAACAACTTCTATATCATTAACATGTTGGATTGGTTCAGTCTCATCCATCCATAGAACACGAACTTGGTCAGTTTGCAGTTTTTCAGTCTTATAGTTATTGTGCTCCTTGTTATTGCTACTTCCTGTATCAACCCCATGGTCAGCATCATCTTTTTCATCACCTGCCTCATCTTCGACACCCTCTTCCTGGTCATCTTCATCGTCATCTTCATCTTCATCATCATCAGTTATGCTACTATCCGAATCCGAATCCGAATCACCAGCAACTTCATTTACAATCCCAATCACACCACTCTTTTTATGCTTCACAATATCCTGTCTGTAAAAACATGGCACATTGAGCAAATTCCTAACAACTCCATCCGATTTGTTAACTTCATTGCTTCCACTATCCATGCTCAAGTCACAAACCAACCCACTTGTTGTAGAATCATTTTGGTTCAAAGCATTTGTATCCCCAGCACTGGTACCAGACTCATCGACTTTGGTTGAAACTTCATTTTGTTCATTCACCATCTGAAAATTAAAGAAACAGTGTGAAAAATGTTAGCAACTTCTAGTTAAGCTCCATAATATCCCAAAGTGAAAAATGTTAGCAACTTCTAGTTAAGCTCCATAATATCCCAACATTTATGTTTATTATCTTCATTCTGAAAGTAGTTTCAACAACTTCACTTAGTTTTGTTAAATAATATCCCAAAGCATAAAACTATATGCTAAACCCAAAAAGTTCCCAAACCTACGTCACAAGGGTCCGAAATGCGTAAACTTGAAGCACAATTTCTAGAAAACCCAGCAAAAGAAACGATCAATAGACGAATCCAGCTTCAAACTAAAAGATAACCTCGTCATCAGATTAATTTAACACTCAACCTAACTAACATATATCGCAACAAAACTTGTTAAGTTCCACCAAAACCTTACAAAGTGAGTTCAAAGACTAAACGCCAATCAAACCCACCAGAAAATGGAAAAAAAAAAACAACTCCCAACAAATCAACGCGAAATAACAAAACCCACCAGCAATCCCTCGACGAGCTGCAATAACAAAATTTTGAAAAGGAAAAAAAAAACAGACATCCAAAACCAGCTCAAAATCCAGATTACAGAACTTGGATTAAACAGAAAAAAAAACAAATTTAGACGAAAACACAAAAACAAAGAACACCCATTAAAACAATCAAAGAATCATTGATTACCTTCTCCTCCTTTTTCAAAATCGGATACTTCCGCAAAGAACAGAGGAAATCCAAATTCAAAAGAGAAAAAGAACACAGAAAAATAGCGAGAGCTCACGAGAACGTTAACGTTTTGTACATTTGAAAATGGAACAACAACTTGACATGGGTTTATATATATATGAATGTTATGAGAATAATAATAATAATATAAGAATAATAATAATACAGAGAGAGAGAGAGAGACGAGAAGAAAGGAGAGGACGAAAGGAACACAGAGAGCTGGACAAGCGGGTGTCTTCTTGACGGGTAATTTTGTAATTTAGAAATCTAATATTGACGATCGGTTTGACTTCTTATTGGGTTCTCATTTCTTTGGACTCTTCCTTTAAATGTTAGCCCAAAGGAAAGAATAAGATGGGAATGGTGTGTTACGGTTTCTTAAGAATTGGAGATGTTTTGCTTTGGAGCAAGTAAAAGCAAAGCAAAAAAGGGGTAGGCTGTTGAAGCAAGTAAAAGCATAAACACACGCACCACCAACATTCACAATGGAAGTTTTCAAGAGATACGTTAAATAACATTTTCTTAAAGCGATTGAAACGTGATTTATAAAGCTCTCGTGAATTTGGATCATCTGTGAAGGCCAAAAGGTCCATTCATGGAGAGAGGAATTGAAAAACAAAAAGTGTTTAATGTAATACGTAATGGTATCTTAGTTACGTATCTCAAATTGAACATGAAAAGACAAAAAAACGAAAAAATGCGGAAATACTTGATTTCGGTTTCTGAAACTTCAAACGAGTTTTTCAAAGCTAAAACGAGCGCGAATCTACCATCGTCTTTTTGGGAACTCCTCTTTAGGATGCGAGTAAGATCTTTCTACAGTTTTCTCAAAACGTAAGCTCTCTTAACGGACAGAAAAATTCTTATGCTTACGATTGATTTTATGAACAACTGCAAGAGACCTTAACTTTTATATAGCATCTATATCAGGTATCCCATCACAAGGTTGATATAGGTCCGGTCTACACTAATAAGGATTTATTTTTCATCCGGACTTTGATCCATTGATTTAGATTATTTATTGGGTCACTTTATTATTTTTATCTAGATCAAATTTCGTAACTTAATCGATAAGTCATGAAAAGCCAAAAAATGTAATTAATAGTTGTCCAACTTTATGGGAAAGGATAAATTTGTCCAACATTCTCCTCTTTGGACAAGTATTAATTGCAGTTTTGACTTTAGTTTAAAAACAGTTAAAAACTCGGTTAAGCCACAATACTGAATTAGTCGACTAAGATTTAAAAACAAAACATTTGATCCAAAGATAATGAAAGTCCATCATTCCGTCCTATAAGGCTTTCGATACTGAAAAGTATCAAATGCATGTGTCATGTATGACACAAATCCAATACAATCACGTATACCTAATATCTCACTAACATGAATGGAAAAATGGAGTGTGGCAAACTAGGATGATACTTTTATGATCTAAATTATATCATCTTTATTTGTAGGTCTCAATTTCTCCAATTTTATGCTAAACCTTATATGCTAAACTGTATTAGAGAAATCTTGTTTTCTCTCACCGAATGCTAAACAACATTAGAGAAAACCTGTTTCCTATCACCAAATGTTAAACAACATTAGAGAAAACCTTTATATTCTTCAACTGAATGCTAAAGTACATTAAAGAACCTTTATGGAATTAAAAACTTATATCCCCCTATGTCATGTTAAATTTCATGAATACCTATATTAAAACTGTATGCGTCTAAATGACATAGGTAAAAAGTCAATCTATATATATGCCCAATGAACTTTAAATGCTTAAGATCGACACAAATTTTAAGACTTTCATACATATTATGACAATGTATGATAACACGTATTACTGAGAATAAGCGATGATCATCTCTATTGATGAACCATCATACTGTCATAATACATCAAAATGTACAAATGTACATAGAGCAAACATAACGATCCGCTAATTAACAATGTCTAAGGATGTCAAAACACCCATACTGTATGTATACTTGTGTCATAAACATAAGTGGGCGAAGTCCTTTAGTTAAATGATCGACTTACTTTGCCTTAGTCTTTAAATGCTCCAAACTTTAATGTCACCTTTTCGTATCAACACCTTTATAGTCAAATAATTGACTTTTAAATACTAAGACCCTATGATATTCTTTATTTTTATTAAGCAACACGACAAGAAGATTACCACAATACAACTAAAGGGGTCTAGCCACTGAATTAACCACAAACAACTCAGAAATCAAGTTTCTAAGCTAAACCGTCTATGAAGCAACCCCATAGCATGCACTCTGCATGCATAGTCGAGGAAGTTACCCGTGTCTTCTTAACACACTTCCATGACATTGTACCATCTGCAAACTTAAAACTGTAACCTTAAGTGAACTTTCGATCATCCAGACATATAGCTAAAATCTGAATCTGAATTCCCACGAGGTTTAGTCTGTTGACTATGATATAATCCTTAATTTCCTTTAGTATCACTAGACTACATTCCAATGGTCTACACCTGGATTAACTAGATATTGATCAAATAGTCAAATGGTGAATGCAATGTCCTGCCTAGTACATAGCTGAGCATACATCAGGCTATCAACTGTACTAGAATACGAAACATTCCTCATAACCTCTCTCTTTACTTTATTCTATGGATATTGTGCCAAAGATTATCTCTCACTATGAGAGATAGGTGCTATGACAGGTTTGTTGTTAACCGTATTAAACCTTTGTAACACATACTCAATGCATGCATTCTATGAGAGGTCTGATGAGTGTTGAGATCTGTCCCGGTGAATCTAAATACTTAGGACAGAAGATGCTACACCAAGGTCCTTCATGTCAAAGTTTTTGACCAAAAGTTGATTAATCTCATACAACATAGTTAAGTAATTTGAAGTGAGCAATATATCAACCACATGCAGTAATAGGAAGATAACTTTGCTCTCCCTGACCTTATAGTACAAGCATCTTTTAAATTTTATTTTCCATGAAGCCGAAAGAGGCCAAACCTTATCAAATGTAAGGTATCACTTTTAGGAGGTTTGATATAAATTATATATTGATCTGCTTAATGTGCAAATCATGTCAGTTTCATCTGGATCCTAAAATCCTTCAGGTTGTACCATATAGACCACTTCATAAAGGTCTTTACTCAAAAGCAATTTTGACAGTCATCTGATGTAACTGTATAACATCATGAGCTACAATTGCCTTGATCACTCAAAATGTATCCTACGAGGATACGGGAGAAAAGTAACATAAAGTCAACCTTTCTCTTTGAGTGAACCATTAGGCAACTGAGCGAGCCTATAAACCATTGAACTTTATCCTAAAATCCTTTAGGTCCAAAAAACTTCATTTATAACTGACGGGTTTGCAGTTCCGATGCAAATCAACTAGCTCTCAGACCTTACTATACTTCATGACTTGCATCTCATCATTCATTGCATCCCACCACACATCTGTATTGGGTCCAGAAATAGCTTCTGTAAAAGTAACTGGATTTGTAACATGTTTAATAGCATAGTCCTATATACCTGATAGACTATGTAATCAAATGGAATAGCAGGTCATCTCATTCTAGTGGATTTACTTAATTATATTAAATCTTGTATCGCCAGGAACCTCCGTGTCTACAGGTATGGGTTCTTGTTCCTGTATAGGCACAGTACAAAGACCTAGATCCACCAGATCTAACTGTATGAGTAGCGGGTACATAATAACTGTAGTATCTGCCCTGCTATCATCTGAAGAGTCAAAGAGCCCAACATCATCATAGACATCGTATTCCAGAAACTTATCTATTTGTGATTCTACTATTCTAGTCCTTCCTTCTCTACAGTAAAAGTTGTAGCCTTAAAGTGGTTGAGATATTTTACTAAATAGCAATGAGCGGAACAATATGCAATCTTTCTTTATAAGGATTATACTATCTCAGTAGGGCAGCCTCATACACGAATGTGTGCAAGGCTGAGTTTTTAAGCTTTTAGATAATTAGGTAGAATAGCCATGTTCTGCGTTGACTTCTTTAAGTCTTTTAGGGTGCAGTTATGCCTTTCAGCAACACGTCATTTTACTCAAAACTACTCGACATAATGAATTAAGTCACTATTCTAACTAATTTCAAATATCTGGTAAACAAACCTTTTAAAATCCTAAAATACCATGTTTGCGATGATATTCTCGTCCACAGTAAAATCTGACTATTTTGATGAATTTTTCCAATTGGTTCTCAACCTTCAGTCTTTAAGCAAGAATACATAACTGTAATGGGAATAATCATTAACAAATGTCAGAATACATTTAGAATTGCACAATGCAACTGTATAAGGTCTACCGATATCTTTATGTATCAGACTCAACAAGTCATAAACACAAGTTGACCTCAATATCCTTATTAGTCAACTTACCTCTGCAACAGTTAGCACATGTTCCCAGATCATCATAATCTAGGCTTGAGAAATGCTTTCCTTGATCAATCTCTCAACCCTAGCTCTAGAAAAGTGGTTTAAACTTTTATGCCACACCATGTATGACTTCTTATTCATCAGGGTCCTCTATTTCATAACTTGTTTAGCAAGATATGAAGAAGCATATATCTAATTCGGGGTAAGACACATTTTATACAAACTATATGATAAGAAGGTTGTACCATTATGTTTTGCATTAAACATCTGTACAAAAGAAGTATTAAATACAAAACATTAACCTTCTTTGTCCAAAATTGATCAAAAGATCACATATAAAATGTATCGTGTAAAACCCAGATGAACCTTACAATAAGGTTCAGTATATATACATTCTCCATAGATATTACTTCTACTTCTTTATTGCTGTCAACCATCAGGTCCTCCTTTCCTTTAATTTGGCTTTATCCTAGATATGAACCACTGCATTGTGGAAACACCTTGATCAGATGTTCCACTATATAGCCACCAAGTACTTAATGTGACTATCGTAAATTAGATTCATAAATTGATAAGCCAAGGAGTTACCTGATGGTCTCAGCCTTTCCTTTTAAACCTCATACTACTGGTTTCTTTATATCCCTAGGACCTTTCCTAGCACTGAATTGACCAACGTCAGCGTGTGGAGATGATTTGAACTTTCTTCCTTTGAACTTAGCGGGCTTCATCTTTGTCTTCCCTTTAGTTGCTTCGAGGGTTATAGGAGTAGCAAACTTGAGTTTCTCCTCCTCAATAACACAATGGGCTATCAAATCATTGAAGCCCCAACATCTTCAATCTACTGTGAAGATGAATCGTTCTCGATATATACTCCATTACTCCCCTTTCTCTCCTATATATCTCGTGGAGAATAATTCTTTCATCAAAGCACTTGTCTCAACATTAGGTGAGACTGTGTACCTCTATAAGACATTATCAAGAAACTGCTTCACTATGTCTGTGTCCAGAAGTCCAGTTAGTAGATGTTTAGGTATTGATCTTTTAATGGTCATTAGATATAATCTATTAGACCGATCCCAAGCTTCATAGGCTGCTTTATGAGCTCTCAGACTCATGGATGTAGGTGGAGATGGCCTATACATTTGTATGGTCATATCAACCACAGCTATCTCCATAGTATTCAATATATCCTCCGTCCACTTCTTTGTATTGAAACCAATCAAGGTTTCAATGGTGACACTGATTTTTTTGATTGAAAAGGTAACTTCAAAATGATAATGTTTAAATCAACACAAATGTAGGATAACAGCGATACTCAAAGCCATTGAATAGTATCTTTACTGAAAGTCCGATCACACATATTATGAAACACCTTTGGGCTGAATACATAATATATGCAATTAGACCTCCACATAAAAGCGATCAGAGTACAAACTATCAACTCTTATGACACTATCACCTTTGGGGGAATAGATCACTTGAGCAACAACTTTCCTTCATCTAATGCTTTTATTTACATCTCAAAATGTTATGTAAGGCCAACACCTTTGGGAAGAATAATCAAACATAAAATCAGAGATATCCCCCAATATGCAAGCAGAACAATTCAAAATACTGACTTCAAAGGCTACTTTGGTGACTACATCCTCATTAGCACTCAAAAAGTCCACAAACACAAGGGATACATCTTTATGTTATCCTCACATTCTTTATGGGCATATGGTATCTGACAATGTAAAATCAATAAATGCAAAAATCCGAATACACAGTCTCATTGTCACACACTCGTGCTGAAGACATTCTCTGAAAACTTCATTTAAGACTTTTGTAAAAGAAAAATCTCAATAGAGTGACTATTATGCGTCATTGAACACTAAACCGACCACCCGAGACACGAAAATCTCATGTATTTATTTTATGGCAAGTTCATTGCACAAAAATTCACTAAAAAATGGCTTCAAAATTTCTTAATTCCTTTTTCGATCGACGATCATGCAATCCCAAACACTGAACATGAGACCCGAGACACAAAAACTTGAAGTATCTCCTTTATGTGATGTCCAAAGCATGAAAATTCACTTGAAATTTGATTCAGAATACCTTTATTCCTTTTCTAGAGTAAAACTTTAATTTATTACTAATGTTGTAACGCCCCAAATTAGGGGTTAGCATATTAAGCAACTTTAGTCCGATTTATGTTCTGTCTCTTTGAAATTTTG
>JANZLC010000202.1:36326993-36347081 GCA_026413385.1 Erythroxylum gracilipes
GTTTTGAGGGGGGTTTTAATTGGAATAGCTTAGGAAAGGTGTAGGTGAGGTTAAGTTAGTGTAAAGTCAAGTTTTTTTTCAAGCTTTCAAAATTCCAGCATAGGTACCTTTGATTAATTAGACTTGTTTGCTTTGATTAAGGTCATTTGCGGCGTTTGGAGATTGAGGAGGGTCAAGATAATCAATTGGGACAAGTGAACCAATTACCAATCCAAAGAAGTCAAGGTGGGTAACTTTTTAATAATTGAGTACTAGGCTACTTTCCTATGATTTGTGAATTTTTGAATGAAGCATTGTTTGTGATAGTTTGAATATGTATTATGTGCCATTCTATGTAATATATTGTGTAAAGATTTGTAACATTGTTTGTCAAGTGACAAAATTCCGAATATGTGAATTCGGTGATTATGTGAAAGTGTCTTGTTGTAATGGCCATTTGTGGCAAATCCTTATGAATAATTGAAAGTATGAAAAATATTTGGAAATGTGATTGAAAGTGAAAAAGTTTTGAATATGAGATTTAGGAAGAATGCCTAATGTGAAAATGCATGTTTTCTTGGGTTTGTAGTGATCCCCTCTGGTAGCAAGTGCGCACTTGTCTGTTATAGGCTTCGCCCGCCTGCCCGCTAGTGGCATAGGAGTTCCGAAATCGGACTCCCCTCTGTTCACGGCTACATATGGTCGCTTGTCGAACATGTGTAGTACGTCCTGTTAGGATCACTCAGACCATCTGTGATGTGCTTTTGTGCTGTTATATGATATTTGGTGATTTTTGTAGATGTTTTGTTTGATTAGAAAATGAAGTTGATGCATATTGACTTGAAACTTAAATTGTTGATAAATGTTTTAGCTTATGCTTGGTTATTAGATTGTTACCCACGGAGCCGTCGTGCTCACCCCCTTCCTCCCCTCCACAGGTTTTGAGCGAGAAACCGGGTCATCGCATCGGGAATGAGGCATTACTCCGATGCTTTTGCTTTTGAAGTCAAACTTTTGAAAAACGATGCTTTGACTAGCATTTTAGACAATGATTATCTTTTGTAAACGTTTTTTTTGGAATGTTGATGTATTTGGGCTAAAATGCTCTTTAAAGCATTGTATTTGCTTATTTCATGTAAATATTAAGGTCTTGAAGTTTCCATTGTATATGGTATATGTTTCCTAAACATGCAGGGTGGTATGGTTGAAAATGGAAAAACAAGCATGAGCTTGTAATTTCATTATGGTTGGAAATGAGTAGATGTTTAGGTTGAGAAATGGTTAGAATCGTAGGAGTGTGTTGCTGCCTTTAAATTGCGTTTTGTGCAGGTTTGGGTTAGAAGTTGAAGTTTTGGCTAGAGCATTTTTAGGGGAGATGCTGTCCATTTTTTTTTAAAAATGGACAACCACCTTGCTTTGGCTTTTCGAGCATGTTAGAGTATGAATTTGAGGGAGAGGTATTTCTTAAAGTTTGTAGGGCTTGTCGAGATCTTTAAAATGGTATAAAATGGGTTAATTTCCGACTTAAAATGAAAAAGTTATGAACGTTTAAAAATTCCTGATTACTATTCATTTGGTAAAGAGGTACTATTCTTTTGGTAACATGATCCTATTTATTTGGTCTTTCTTTAGGCAAAACTTTGAAACAACTCATAACCTCCTTAATGAATGAATTTGTTATTAACATCCTTCTAGAACGTTATAGAGTTTTTACTTTCAATAGGCACGAAATTGACGAAATTTCGGATTCCGGGGTAAAAAGGTTCTAAATAAGCAAAGATGGTTTTAAGTACACATATAACACCCTTTTTCTTATTTTACTTGATTCTTCTCCATTTGACCTCCGATTTGCATGAAATTCGAAGCATTGGTTAACTAGTCAAATTTTCTACTCCTTTTTGGGTATTATGCAAACTTTCGTTTTTGCGATCTATAAAGATCCGATTGAGACGTTTTCTGTTTTCATTTGACCTAGAGGCATGGAATTTCGTATTAGCTTAGGCATAGGAGTAATTATGGGCCCTAAGCAGATCAAATTTTATTGGAAGATAATTAGGGTCAATTTATCAAGGTTTATTTGGATGAAGTGAACTTAAGTCCGATTTGAGGTTTAATTAGTGGTGAGGAATCGCTCCCTCGTGAGATGCGCGTTCAGATGTCACGCAGGACGTCGGACACGTGTCGCACCAGGGAAGGGTTCCAACAGAAGGTTAGTTGTTGGTTTTAATATAACATTAAGAATCAAACTGATATTTATGAGACACAGTAAAGCATAAGGAAGTCATTCAAAGGTGATGGTGATGATCGAGATGCTATATTATTTTTTATTAGAAAGGATTAGTTAGGGACATTTAAAACTACATCAAACAATGCATTAAATGTCAAAGAAACAAACGTGATTATATTTCCTACCCTGAATTACTACAACCACTGCCAATTCTAAAAGGATGTTAGATCGATATAAGCATAGACTTTTAAAAAGGGTTATCAATCTTTAGAGAAAATTCAATTCTGTTAATGACAATGGATATATGCAATAAGTATTCCCATTTTATTGCAATAAGACATCCACTTCTAGTACAAAGTGCAGCCAAAGTGTTCATCATTAATGTTTTTAGAGTCCACATAATGTTAGAAACAATTGTAAGTGATATAAATCTTATATTTCTAAATGTATTGTAGCAAGAAACCTTTAAATTACAAGGGGTAAGTCTATAATTATCCATATCTTACCACCCCCAATTTGACATATAAATAGGGACAGTAAATAAGACTATAAATGCGTATTTGAGGTGTTTATGTGGAAATGCTCCTAAGATAAGTGAATTAGATTCACTTAGTCTAATGGTGGTATAATACCACTTATCATGCCTCCCTTAATGCCTTATGAAGTCTTGTATAGTTACCCACATCCAATCTATATCCCTTATTTTGCTAGAAACTCAAAGTTATTAGCAATGGATCAAGTGATCTTGGATAATGAGGTAGCACTACTATTGGTTAAATTCCATCTCCATAGAGCATAGATTCGCATGAAGCAACAAGCCAATAAAGGATGAAACATAAAGGCAAGTCATGGTAAGGGATTAGCTTTATGTGAAACTAAAATTGTATAAGTGAAACTCCATGCATCACAAAAAACTACAAATTGCACCTCTTTGTTACGATCTGTATCAAATAATTCAAAAAGTGGGGTAAGTTGCTTACAAGCTACAGTTGTCAATGAGCACTTCTATATATACTACTTTTGATGCCTTCAAGTGGAATGATGAAGTATGATAATAGATAGATAGGGAGAGAGGATAAGAAATAGAGAGAAAGGCAAAGAAAAGAAATATAGAATAATTATATCCTCTTGATTTTCATTTCATTTCCATCATATGTATATCTCATACAATATTTGTAACAGTTACTAATACTACAAACTCTTACATCTTCCTTTTTCTATAACATTTTACCAGCTTTCATTCTACAGCCTATCAATAATCTCTCATTCTTCACTCCCACTCATAATTGTCAAACCTTACCGGCCTTCTTGTTTGACAATTGCTTCTTCTTATTGGGCTGCTTCCTCTTGATAAGCCATCGTTTGGAGCTGAGCTTGCATTATTTTCATGTCTCAAAACTTAAAACATACATCTATAATCAGGTGCTTGTACCTTCTAAATTACCAACAACTATGTATGACATATATTCTAACCCGTTTCAGCTTGATATCAACAAATTTGACTCAAATTGATTAGTTTTTAGGTACACAATCCAACCTGACTTGAAATACGAACTTATTTCGTGTGAAATGAAAACTAAGAAAATATATCCTATTTGAGGCTCAACCTTTAATAATTCTAAATTATGAGTTGTAAATTGTTATATTTGGCTTGGTCAAAATACCAAGCCAATTTGATTTTGAATTCCTCTAGATAGTGAAGTTGAAGTTGGCAATTTTAGTCAGTAATAACTGACTTAGTTTCTCTATAAAGGTGGCCATTTGGCCATTACATGTGTATTATACAAAAATAAAAAGAAAAGAGAGTGAAATATAGGTGTGAAACTTTTTTAAGGTGCCAACTCCATCAAGTTGTGTAGTGTGAAGTATTAATAAAATTTTGAGTGTGTATTTTGTTAACAAATTTATTTTTTAGGCAATTATAATTAATATAATTGCCAACATCTAATATCAGAGCTCAGTTAAAGTACTCACATAGATCAAGATGGCTTCAAGTTCAACAACTGAAGTTCAACCAATGCAATTATCAATTTTCAAGTTTGATAGCAAAAAACAATTTTGTGATGTGGAAACATTTGTGGAGTTATATTTGAGAAGCGATGGGTATAATAAAATTTTGGAGAAAGGCTTAGTAGAAAAAGAAAATTCGATGGCCAAACAATCACAACAATTGGTTCATGATCATTCATTAAATGAAAATGTCTTATTTTTAATTTGTCAATCTGTTGAGTTGTCGATTCTTGAAAAGATTTTCCATGCTAAAACAGCAAGGGAAACTTGGAATGTTTTGCTAAAAACATATGAAAGACCAGACATAGTTAAATGAACAAGACTATAAGGTTTGAAAAGGCAATAAGAGTTAATGGAGCAAGGCAAAGATGAAAGCATTCGTGATTATTTTTCACGAATGGAAAAATTGATCAATGAGATGAAAAATAATGACCATGAAATTATGGAGAAAGATATCGTGGAGAAGATCATGTGCAGGTTGATAAGTCAATTTGATTACGTTGTCACAACCATTGAAGAGTTTAAAGGTTTGGAGTCTATGACTCAATGATTTGCAAGCCTCATTAGAGACCCGTGATATGTGAATGAATGAAAGATCACCAAATACAACGAAGCAAGTACTAAAATCCTAAGTAAAATTGAGAAATGAGAAGGAAACTGCAATAGGCGAAACAAAGCATTCTCAAAGAAGTTCAAATTTTAGAGATAGAGGAGGAAAAATTTTCAGAACCAATTCTAGACTGGGAGCAAAAGAGAGTGAATCTCCTTAGGATAAATCCAACATTCAATGTTACAAGTTGAAGAACATGCTCGGAATGATTAAACCAAGTTTAATGGAGGATGTTAAAAATTAAACTTGGTTTAATTAATATTTCTAGATTATGAGATGTAAAATTGTTATATTTGACTTGGTCAAAATACCAAGCCAAATTGATTTTGAATTCCTCTAGACAATAAAGTTGAATTTAGCAATTATAATCGGTACTAACCAAATTTGTTTCTCTTTAAATATGGACATTTGGCCATTACATATGTATTTTACAAAAAAAAAGAGAGAGAGAGAGAGTGCAGTATAGGTGTGAAAGTCTTGTAAGATGCCTAACTCCAACAAGTTGTATAATGTTAAGTATTAATAAAATTTTGAGTGTGTATTTTGTTAATAAATTTATTTTTTTAGGCAATTATAATTAATTTAATTGCCAACAATTTTTAGGTAGAGAATCCAACCTGGCTTGAAGTACAAACTTATTTTGTGTGAATGAAAACCAGAAAAAGTATCTTATTTAAGACTGGGCTTTTGTCTTTGGTGCACCTGATATCTCTGCTACCCACCTATCGTCTATGGCCCTGTTTGGTAAATAGCTTTTCAGCCAATTTTTAACAGTTTCAAAGTTTTTAGTTGATTGACCATATTAAACAGCCGATAGAAATATTTGGTAACCAATTGATTGAGTTAGCGGATTAAACTCAATCAACTGATTTTGAAAACGCTTGTGTATAGGATCGTTTTGCTCAGTAGCTGAAAATGTAATATGCAAAAGGTCAATTATACCCTTTAATTTATTGTAATTTTGCTGTAAAAAGCAGAACTCGTGATAGGAATTGTCACACGTATAATAGGATTGTCACGGGCGTGACATAAGTGTCACGAGTCATGCCTGTGACTCTTTTTTTGGTTTTTTCTTTTTTATCATTTAAATTTAAATTTTTTGACATAAGTGTCACATGCGTGCCATGTTTATGACTCTTTTTTTGTTTTTTTTCATTTTAGTTTTAATTTTTTATATAAAACTTACAAGTTGACCTCCAATTCTTAACACCAATATTTTAAAGATGGAAGATAAGGTAAGAAATATAAAATTTAATAATTGATTGATTTACTAAAATTGTTTAATTAATTTATAAAGTATGGAAAAATATTAAATTAAATTAAAATTGTTCAATATTATTATTATTATTATTGTTATTATTATTATTATTATTATATTCTTTTTTACTAGAGTTATAAACTTAATTTTTGTAAAATAAAATATCTAAATTCTAAATTCTTATAAAAATATTCAAAGAAATACTAAGATATAATACTCATGTTCTTATAATTATTTTTAAAGTTATCCCTTTATAAGTTATTTTATGCATAAACAGATAATACTAACAGCTAATTTTACCAAACATCTTTAACAAATAACTGATGTCTTCTACTGGTCAAACCAATTGATATATTCTGCCGATAAAATCAGCTAACAACAATTAAATAATTACCAAACAAGGTCTGTATCACTCTTGCGCGCTTGCTATTTGTGACGCTCCTATTGAAGTCTTCTAATTGCTTTATTGGTCATTTTAGTCTCCTTAATTTCTTCGTCGAAAAGAGTGTTAGCTTCTTTTATGGTATTTTCTTTAACAACCCATTTCAAGAGTTCTTCAATCTCTTTGTTTCGGGGATCTTGGATTGTTTCAGTTGATGAGTAGTTTTGTTTTTGACTGATTATTTTTCATCATCTGATCTTAAAGATAAGATATATAAATAAAGCTTCTTCTTCTTTTTGTAGTTCATGGAGAAATGTCCAACCATTGGCAATATATCAAAATTATTCTTCTCACACGCTTATAATTGAGAGCTTTCCAAAACTTGAATTATCGTTACGTATACAGTAGTAATGTTAAACATAATTCTTCCATGCAGAATGTTAAGCCTAAATTCAAACATCAACTTGAATTCAAATTGAATTGTTAGATTCGATCGAATTTTAAATTACTCAAAACTCGACTGAATTCAGGTTGTATGATCTAAACCGAATTTAGTCTCAGGCACAACTTGTAGCAATAACTCAATTATTGGTTCAATAGTCAGACAACTCAATAGAAGAAGCAACTTGAGAATTTCTTTTTATCTACAAAGAAGGTTTCTTTAAGTAATCCTTGTTGATATGATTTTGGAAGAAGGAAGCATCGTTAAATAGAAATAAGTTCAGCGGTAACAATTATGAAAAATATTAATGAGTTGAGAGACGAAGGTGTAGCACTGCGTTTACTTTTGTTTGCTCTGTAGCTTAGATTACGTGTCTAGTTTTACTCGGTTCTTGCCTGTAGTCCTATTAGCTGTTAAGTAAGCATTCACCGAAAGTTCTTTGATTTAATTTAATGTTATTTGTCAGTTAGGGTGTGCTTCCAGAAGATATTGTATCATCCAGCTAGTAACAACTACAAGTTAAGGAGATAAGGTTCCATGCATGATCACATGTATTCTATAGTAGAATATAACCAATTTCTTTTTTTGGTTGAAGCAAGCAAAGAGCGAGCTTCTTAGCCTTTGCAAAATGAACAATGAACACGCAAGGCTTGCACATGTTAAATCATTCAAAGAGCCATGGTTTTGAAAACTGGACCGAACCAACCGGTTCGATCGGTGACCGATCGTTGGCCGGTCCAGTTTATCTTTCAAAACTGATATACAATTGAACCAGTCAGACAATTATTATTATTATTATTATTATTATTATTATTATTATTATTATTATTATATTTTTTAAAATATTTTTAATATTATATATAATTAAAGATAATTATTGCATAATTATTACGTCACACCGATTGCCACCGATTCGATGACCGGTCTGATTTCCAGAACATTGACAGGAGCCATCAGCATCAGTTTGCACTCTCGTGGTATTTCCTACATGCACCAACCTTGATTTCAAGTGTCTGCCCACGGAGGTCAACGTCAAGAACTCTAAACCTTCTATCAACAGACACCACTGCAGCCAGCCCCTTAATGAAGCTAAGGTGCCTTCAATTGCAGCTTAGTTACGATACCATACCATTCAATATCTATCAATTTGCATGACCATGTAAATTCCGAAGCAATATCAAATCAAACTTCATGGTTAACGATACAAATCAATGAGAGCGTAAAAATAAATTACAACTAAAAGTTGAACCAAACTTGCTTTCGATAGAAAAATAACCGTTAAGCCATAATATTGGTCAGCTGAGGGAACCTATAAAGTCAAATGCAATTTCTTGATTGGAAAATTCTCAAAGCACACACCCGGATGGCATTTAACGGTGAAAGGAAACATCTTTTCAAATACTTATCAGAATTCATCATCATCCTCCTCAGCTATATGTTTTGCAAGCTCTTGCTCCTGTTGCTGTCTTTCCCTCCTCTTCTCAGCACTTTCTTTCTCCTTATGGGAATTTGGGGGGAACCTAAGTGCACGTACTGCCTCATTGTGCATGTTGAGGCAGAACGCAATACGTGAGTTAAAGGCAATCTGCGGCTCGTTTGTAGAGTATATGTCCCCTGTCTCCTTAGATACCATCCAACCATTTGCATGATCCAATGTTGCATCAATTGCACCATCCCTTATGGCTTTTGCTACAATACTCTCAGCATCTGCCACAGGATTTGCAGAGTCCAATCTTAACTTCTTGGCAACATCAGCCAGTGAAACACGAGAATAAGAGATACTGATGTTGCGAAGACCAGTCCTTATGACATTGTGACGCAGTCGGACAATTAAGTTATGCGTCCTGTCTTGACTGAAAGTACTGGAGAACTTTTCAGCAACAGATTTAAAGAGCTCCAAGTCCCCTATTCTGACAGCCTGAAAAACAAACATTTAACTTTATCAAAACCAGCAGTAAAACTCCAGTTACTTGATTGACAACTTCATCACCAATATAAGTTCTTCCAGGCCTAATGTATTCAGACAGTGGGTTCATGAACAAGCTACCAACAAAAAAAGAAAAGCAAAAATAAGGGCAAAAAGCATCCACATAGTTTAACAATTTATACTCACATTTGTTAGCTCAAAGTAGGGCCTCAAAGCATTGACCATGCCCTTTTGCATAAAAACAGTCCTCTCAGGGATTTCTCCTAGCAATAACCTTACAATAATTGCCCACTTATTGCATTGAACCCGAAAACCAAGGGCTGCAACAGGGGCTTTCCGAGCAGCTTGAAGAAGCGATTCTTTGGCATCCGTATACTCCAACTGAATTGTTCTAATCTTTCCCAAGTAAAATAGATAGCGACAAAACTGCAAGAAAAGATAGTCATTGTCTCAAGAAAAGCCCATCATTTGCAAATATGTCAGACAATTCCACATGAATCTCCTACGTCATCGGTCAAAGCATGTCACATCTTGTCAAATGCCATCTACTACATTTTTTATAACGAAAGGGGAAAGTTTTTACCAAAAAGGTTGAGACAACATTCTACTACAGTAAATACAATGACAGAGAAGAAGTTTAACACATCCAAACACTCAGAATCCTACAATTGCAGAAATATGATGACAATATCCAGGGGAAAAAAAGAAGAAGATATAACACATCCAAACACTCAGAATCCTACAACTGCAGAAATACGATGGCAATATCCAGGGGGAAAAAACCTATTACTGTTTTGCACAGTGCAGAAATATATACTTGCTTATGAAGGGGTCTTGACCACTACACAAATACACTGGAACTTTCAGGAGCAAAAGTATATTGCAGACAAGAGACTATATGTTTCTTATTGCTCAAAAAATGAAGAATTTGCCTGTTGGTTTGAGTGAGCTTCAAATCGTGGGGCCTTTGATCTCAGCTTCTCCGCCTGATCATATAAGTTGTAGTGAAGGTAATTGCGAAGGAGCAAGTTAAGAAGTGTTTCCTACACCAAAAGATTATCCAATTATAAGATTCCAGCAGCATGTAAAGAATGCATCCTGTGTCTGCAGAAGTACCTGGCCCAACTCATCATGACGTAATGTGGCAATCCGGTGAAGAGCAAGGAGGTTACTGTTGATGGGAAGGGAATTGACATTAGGTGAAAAACAAAGAACAAAAAGCATGATATCAAACCTAGTAATGTTTTTCCTAAAGGTTTTAAGTCCTTAACCACAGAATTGAAGAAGTAAGCAAACATTCATCTCACTCAGACAATAGCAATAATGTTCCATGAATGCCAGAAATCCAACTAAAAGTAACGTAAATAAAACTGACCCTCTGATTTCAGCAAGATCACCAGTAAGTTCATAGCTAAGAGAGTAATAGAAGTAAAGCCTTGATGCTAGAACGTCAACAGTTCTCCTATTCAAGTTCTTCAACCGGGCAATGCTTGCAGATGAACAAGCTTTAGCCTAGATAAAAATTGAGCACCAACTGACTCAGTTCTCAGATATCACAACAAATGAGTCACAATTTTAATATTTAACCCTTTACCTCACTGTATCTCTTTTGATCAATCAGAAATATTAGCACCAGCAAGTAGCAGTATATCTCAAGTTCTGGTAATGGGTGTTTCAGAGAAGATTGAGTTGCCGATGTTGCAGTATCAACCTCCATCTCATGATCTTCTTCCTGTCATCTCAACAAATACACTCCTAATCATTAACTATAAAAACTAAAAACCTGGAAAATTAACCTAACCTCTATAATAGGGAATGGAAGTAATTAACTTTGAGATCATAATTGAACTCAATCACCAACCAACTGAACCCTAACACATAATTTCATTATGTGGGAATTTCTAAGAATATGTAAGCTTATTTTGATTACTACTAGTTCAAGTAAAAATTATCGTTCTCTACCCCTAACACAAAGAACAAGTTCAATTATTACAAAAAGCATCCAAAAAATAAAAAGACAAAACAAAAGCACGAAACTTTACTTTGGGAAGGTAAGAGGAAAGTCGATTATGCGAGTCAGATCCAGGAGTAAGCACGAAGTTAAGAAACGAAGTGAGAACAGAAGTTTTGAGCTTTCGCCTCAATGCCATCGTGAGTCGAACGGCGCGCACAATCCGGCGCACCTCACGCGCGTAGGCCGCGGTCTCAATGAGAGAAGCAATCTCCTTCAAATCTACAAAATCGAAACAATTAGACACAGAAACAACTGACAGAGAAATCGACGTAATTAGGGTTAGGTGGGAGAGCGTACGGAGAAGGGTGGAGGGGGAAGAGGAGACGGAGGTTGAGTTGGAAGGAGCGGGGAGCTCCTTCATCTCGACGTCCTGAGTCATAGTCGCCGGCGGCGGTTACTAAACAGGAGTCGGATCGTGGAAATGGGGAAAATTGGAGGGTCCGATTTGTTTAATGACTAGGAACCAAAGTGCATTTCTTAAACTGCAAGTCTATCAAATTCAGCGGCGAGAGGGAGTGAGAAACGGGAGCGTTTGTGGGATAAGTATAACACTTTTGCTGTGATGTGCCTACGGTACGGCCCCGTTGGATAACAAGATCGGCCTATACAAAACATATAATAGGGTTTAATACTTTCGGTATTTTTTATTTTTCCTCATATGCCACATGTACATGTTTTAGGATACATGAATTTGTGTCTTCATCTTTAAAGAATGTATCTACAGATATGGGAAGATTAAAAGGAATAGGTACTTTTTTTTATAGTTTCCTGAGAGGTATTTTAGGCAGGTTTTAATTGTAAAAAGATACTTTTAAACTATTCACATTTAGAGTAATTCCCACTCGAGCGGATAGGTCTAAGGTACCTTTGGTTTTGATACAACTATTTGAGGAGAGGTGATCCCTTGTCTAAGTTGGGGTGTATCAACTCTGTCTAATGGAGATCTGACCATCTATTATCTCCATTAGACAGAGTTAATACACCCCAACTTAGATAGAAGATCTGAGGTGCCATTTGAGTGGTATCTTATAGTACCTACCATTCACGTAGGAATCCATTTGCAAGCCTCGGCATAGAAATTGCTTAAGAATATTGAACAATGGGTATATAAATAGTGACAGCCAACCTTTGTACTCTAGCTAGGATATCAATTTTAGAAGCACTTTTACTTTTAGGAATAATTTAAGTGCTCTATACTTTGAGGTTCAAACTTAAAAAAAAAAAGAGAGAGGATGAAATGAGCCAATGGACATGAGAGGTTCCAAATCAATTACTTTGTGGACATTAGATGATACACTCTCTTCTCTCATTTGTTATCTCGTCTCTACCTTTGACTTCCATGATACTTTGTTGACTAATGGTAGAGAAGAAGAACTCTTGAGTAGCAGGCATAAGAAGACGAGTTCAGATCACCTGTCTAAGAAGACCATAGATGATAGCTCTAAACGATGACATAGGGGGTGACCTCATTGACTACAATGACATGATCCAGTTTCATGGAGACAAGCAGAGGGCCATTATATGATACAAATTACGCACAGGTTTTAACATGTTCTCAGGAATTCTATTATGAAAATTACATTACAAACGACTCTTACATCGATTAAAAAGAAAAACTCACAAACAGTAATAAACGAAGAAGAGAGCTTTATCATGGAATGCTGAGCTTTCCACAGTCGAAATCAGCTTTCTTCAACAGCAACCCACCAAGAAACTTCATCAATATTGTATCTCTAAATAACCTCGTTATAGTCCCACTACTTTGTTGTATAGCACCAACAGTATAACCTGTGGTTATGAGATCAAAGCTTCTCCATCTCCTCTCTTTTGCATACTTTTTGA
Source organism: Erythroxylum gracilipes (assembly GCA_026413385.1). Classification (NCBI taxonomy): domain Eukaryota; kingdom Viridiplantae; phylum Streptophyta; class Magnoliopsida; order Malpighiales; family Erythroxylaceae; genus Erythroxylum; species Erythroxylum gracilipes. The sequence continues at coordinate 36,339,685 of JANZLC010000202.1, forward strand.
GTGCCATTTCAATCCTCTTATATTCTTCCTCCTCTTTCTCCTTAGTTTCTACGCCTGATTTTCCCACCAATGCCTCCGCAAGGCACCTAGCTAAGGCAACGCCATCCTCCAAAGCAGAGCACCCACCTTGGCCAAGATCCGGTGTCATGGGGTGGAGTGCATCACCAGCTACACAAACATTGCCTTTGCTTATGTTTCCCCACAAAACCTCCCAGGGATGCCTGTATCTTAGAGGAGTTGAAAGAAAATGATCCGATTCAGTGGCTTCCACTATGTTCCTTATTCGTTCAGGTACATTTCCAAGATTTTTCAGAACAAATTGCTTCATGTTTGCAGAGCTCTGCTCCATGTCTTTCTCCACAAGTAGCAAAATTTAGAACATGTCACAAATGCTAACAAACAACCATGCTTCAATTCTCAAGTATTTATTTACCTTGGCTACTTGTCCAATAAGTGAAAAACCAGTAAATAGTTGTATCATCACAAGGAATGAAACCTGACCGAACCCCTTTACAAAAGTACATCAGAAATTCGGGGTCAAAGTCATGGCTATCCTTGAAATTTGCGCAGCCCCTAATAGCTGATCGACCAGTGAAAGCTGGCTTCTTGAATCCTAGCCACTTTGCTGTCACCGAGTTCACTCCATCACAGCCAACTAAGACCTTGCATTAACAAGTGGATAGAAATATTCAGAGTTCGAAGGTGGTAATGTAACTTATCACAGGCACTGCAGAAATCTCATGCAACAGTGAAGCATCATAACACAAGATGGTACCAATTACCTCGTTGAGATTATTCAAGCTGAATGAAAATACAGAAGCAAAATGAATACTGCTGGATTCTTACCTTGGTTTTGATGACGGTGCCATCAACAAGATGTATGACCTTGAGGTAGCCTGATTCCTGAATCGAGACCACCTTGGAGGAGTGCCTAATCGTACCACTTGGGAGTTCCTTTGCAAGGGCTTCAAGTAACAAGTTCCTTTTGGCGCATCTGAATTCATGACCTCGCCTATTCAACGACAAAATGTCTCATAAAGTCGTAAACAGACGTTTATAACTCTCATGGTAAAAGCCAGTGCAATAACTTACCCTTTCCCATCGGCCTTAAAAGATATCTGTGCACCAGGTTGGCCTGTAACTGCTGAGGTAGCTGCTAATCTGCATTGGAAGGTTCTCTTAGACTCTTAGTTTGCTTTTGTCTTATAAATTCAAGTTGCAGGTGACAGGGTGCAATTATCATGGTCCACAGTTATGTTTGTTCCAAGGATATGAGAAACCAGAGTTTGTGATCATAACTCAGACTTCTATATACTGTTCTAAGAAAGCACCAACCCCCAGTTTAATTATCTGGTGTCTTGCAGGTCGGTCTTAACAATCTAAACGGAAAGATTGCAACTTGCAAAATCAGGATAGTAATGGAAAATATTGTTTGACAATAGGAACTAAAAATAGGAACCTTGTAATTTAGGAAGCCTAGTGGGAAACATCCAAGAGTAAGTTGGCGTTAGTGGGGAACATAAGAGACATAGTGAGAGAGAGTTACCCGTGGATCAACTTATGTTGTTGGCGAAGAGATTCACCAATTCCAAGGGCATCCAATGCCCTCCAAGCATTGGCCCATGTTGCTAAAGCAAATCCTGCAACTCTCAAACTCTCAGATGATTCCAACACCAAGCTTTTAATTCCAAGCCTGCATCCAATAGCAACGAATACAGTTGGTTATTAGCACAAGATCCATAGTATGAAACGAAGATGTGAGTTATGTCGATTGGTCTCAACTCTCATGGGTTACCTGTGAAGACCTAAGGAGGTTGCAAGACCAGCAATTCCAGCCCCTACAATCACAACATCTTCAACCACTTCCATGCTTAGTTGCGTTGGCTAGGCTGGCTAACACTCAAGTTCCCTTAACTAGTAGGCCCAGCAGCAGCCGTAGCAGGGATAAAAAGATTCAACATAGACAGTGACGTCAAGAGAATGACTACAATGATATCATCGATGATTTCATGTAAAAGATATTAGCAGTAGTGGTAGCAGCCGCAGCCGCAGCTGCAGCAGGGATAAAAAGATTGACATAGACAGTGACGTCAAGAGAATGAATGACAACATCTATGATTTCATATAAAAAAATATAATACTTTTGCAAATTGTCTCGCGTTTGAGGAAGAGTAATATCAAAGACAACTTTTAAAGTATTGAATATCATTTTCAATATAAATTTATTGGTAACGGTGGGACTCTCATTATTAGTTGTAGGCTCAATCATTTGAGTTCTTTTGGCATGATTCCCATTTTCTCTCTGCAGTTTAAGCTTTATTTAAATTTGAAACCTTAAATGTCATGATTTATATCAATTTATTGTGGATTATTATCTTGGTCGCTTTTTGTAGTATAAGTATGATTAACATTGAAGCTTTAATTATTACAATTAGGGTCAACTTTTTGTATAAAATCTATCTAAGCTCTTTTTCTATCATCTAATGCATTTTCAATGAGCTTCTAAATGGGCCATTCTGATTTGAGTTTAACTAACTACTTTGTAATAAGTTAGGGGTAGATATAGAAAGTTTGATTAAACTCTTACTTAAGCTTATGAGTTAATGAAGAAATTCAATATTATTTTTTTAAGATTAAAAAATTTAACCGGTTTAATTGTAAAAATCTTGAACCGTCTAACTTGTCTATACAGTTTTCAGCTTTTCAATTTGATTTACTTTAACAACTCTTGTTATTAAGAACTAATCAGTTTATTGATTAATATGTTAATTTTCATAAATTAATAAGTTCTTATAAACTAAAATAAATCAATTAAATTTTATTTAATAATCTCTTTTTTCAATTAAGCCTCAAATGCTTAATAAGAGCAATCTCTTTTTAATTATATTTCAAATTCTTTAATTTTATTTAATTTTAGTTATTTTTATGACGGATTAAACCTTTTAAATTTTAAACTTATTGTCTAATCAGTTTGATTTTTAAAACATTGATTTTTTAATAACACACTTAGTTATAGATGAATTATTCTTGAATGCCTTAGTAATTAGTTTAATTTACTTTAAAAATGATAAGCAGACAATTTTACTAGTGGTTGGTCAGCATATTTTTAGGGGGTTCAACTTTGTTCTTATTATTCTGTTCCAACCTTGTTCTGTGCCCAATACAACGTAAAAAATTACGTGCAGAACCTACAAAATGACGTCATATTGGACGCGAAGCAAGCTTGGAATAGAGTTATTGGAGCAGAGGTTGTGGTCCCATTTTTAGGATGCTAAAAAAGAGGATCAAACATGAAAATTTAGAAGTTAAACGAGATCGTTATGATCTGGAGTTTTTTCTCATTTTACAAATCGCAAAATCGCAGTCGATCCTGACATCGCTTTTATCAAAAACTTTTTCACTTAACTCTCTGGCCCTAACTCGAGACTTTGATGCGTTGTAAACGGTGTCATTCAGAAGAGGAAATAAATCTTTGAAAAGTGCTGAAACAAAAACAACATTTAGGTGTTAATGAAATTAGGGATTTTTAGAACTAGGGATATTAGGGTTTAAAAGTTTAGCAAATTTAAGTGTTAGTCAAATTAGGGATTTCTTTTAATTTTCATATGAAGTTCATGCCATGTTAGATTAATAAGCTCAATTCTAGGGAGAAAGCTTAAGAATACAAGCTTGTAGATGGGTTAGATGTCATGAATGAGATGAACTAGACTGGATATAAGCGCGGGGTGCAATATGACCAACTGATGTGCCAATCATACTAAAGACAATGAATATGCTTTTGATGTTCCAAATGACAGAACTGCAATTGAAATTGAGGTTGAAGGAAAAGATGCCATTAGACCAGTAAATGAAATCAATGAAGATGATGTGGAATTTGATGATGAAGGTGATGGAGATTCTTTAGCTAATGATGAATATAAATTTAACAATGATGGTGAAGTGCCTAAAGCAACAAAAGATAAGGATGAGCTTCATGTTCAAGTGTTCATATACATTTATCTAATCATAATTTTTATAATAAGAATTAGTAACCTTCTATAGATGAATCAAACATAGCTTAAAATGATGATAATGATTTTTGCTAATGTAAAAGAGTTCAAAGATATTGTGATAAATCAGATTCAATGCTAGATTTAAGAAGAATGAACCAATAAGAGTGTAAGAGTTGCATGCTTTATATGATAGCAACTATAATTTATATAAACTAGAACATTTTGTAGGAATCCAACCGTGATCGAGTCACGGACGCAACAGAAAAACAAATAATTTTACAGATTTCGAGCAGATCTTGATAATTGATTAAACTTGAATAAGACACAACGAGTTAGAAATTGTACCTTATTCATCTTCTTGTTGAAAAATCTTTGAAACCTTTTTGATTGATCAATCACGAGCTGTTCAATTGTTCAACCTCTGATGGTATCCACAGAGCAATTCTCAAGACTGATTTAAGAGGAAAAAGACAAAGTGCTAGCTTTTAAAATGTTCTTCTCTTTTTTTAATAGAAAAATCATGAGGGTCTTTAATTAAAATTAAATTTCTTTAATTATAATTAAAATTAAAATTTAATTCTAATTCTAATTCTAATTAAGTTAATTTTAATAAAATCAAATATCTCATATTTGATCACCAAAGTTTCTCAAATTTTATAATTAAGTCCAACTTAATTAAATTGATTTTTCTTTCACAAATTGTTCTTTGATGTGTGATCCATTAGGTTCCAAATAAATTGACAATGATTATAAATTACAATTTTAATTCACAATTCGAATTAGATAAATTAAAACTTCTTTTAATTTATCTTTAATTCTCCAATTAAACAATTCATAATCATAAATCATGATTGACATCTAGTAACATGTCATGATTACTCAAATATCAGGAATGTCAAAGTGATTGACTTAACCTGCCCATGTATGGCTATAATGTATAATTTAATCCTTTCGTCATTCAATATTCTAATTGGACAGAGTATGGATATAGTGTCTACTCTTATCATCCAATCATATTCATTCTTGCTAATTAGTAATTGATTTATAATTAAAATTTGAAAACATCTTTTCAAATGTCAATTCACTATGGTCAGAAAATTTCATAAATCCTTACTAATCAAGAGTAATAGAATATTCTCTCTAATTACTTTTGAGTGATGAATCCTATATTGACTTACTAAACTATCTTCATATGGTTTATATTGTATCCAATTACTACCGACTAAATTATTCTAGGACGATTTATAAGTAGCATCAAAACACAACAATTCTCACACGAGATACCTTGGTAATCTCAAGTCTGATGATCAATTATACAATCATCATTATGAGATAATCCATAGACACATAAGTAATATTCCATCTGGTCAGTTTAGTGACTTATTCTTTAATAATCACCCACATTAGTTTAAGTATCTTCATATTTTAATTTATGAGATCAATTACTTTCTTCATAAGAAAGAAACACATGTGTGCTAGTTTTACCGTTTCAACAATATCACATCTTGAAGAAACTATAACTAGGAACATTTAGGAATAATACATAAGTGTAAATTGAATATCATAATTATGATCTTATCATTATTTCAATTACACAGTAATTATTCTAAGCATTTTACCTTTAGTATTAAAACATAAAATATTAATTAAGTTAATACATAGAGATAAATAAACCTTTTAATTAATTAAAATAATGTCATACATAAAATAATGGCTTAGTAAGAGGATCTGCTAGAGTCTCTTCAGTTAGAACTCACTCTAATGTTATGTCTTTCCGCTCCACTATCTTCCTGATCAAGTGAAACTTTCTAAGTACATGTTTGGACCGTTGATGAGACCCAGGTTCCTTTGCTTGCACAATAGCACCATTGCCGTCACAATACAATACTATAGGCTCAATAATGCTAGAAACCACTTCAAGTTCAGTGATGAACTTCTTGATCCAAACTGCTTTCTTTGTTGCCTCTTACACTAAAATGTGCTTTGCTTTGGTCGTTAAATCTGCAATGGTTGGTTGTTTAGAACTCTTCCAACTTACCTCACCACTATTTAGAATTAAGATGTACCTTGACTGTGATCTACTATCATCGGGATCTGACTAGAAACTAGCATCTGAATATCCTTGAACTCTTAGTTCACTTCCTCCATAGACCAAGAAAACATCTTTAGTTCTTCTCAAGTACTTTAAGATATTTTTCATAACCGTCTAGTGACCCTCACCAAGATTAGACTGAAACATGCTCATTATGCTCAAAGCATAAGAAACATATGGTCTAGTACATAGCATCGTATACATGATTGATCTAATTGCCAAAGCATATGGAATACAATCCAGTTTATCTCTGTCCTCTTGTGTCTTTGGACACATACTCTTTGAGAGAGAAATCTCATATGATATAGGTAAGAATCCTCTCTTGGAATTCTCCATGCTAAACTTCTTTAGCACTTTATCTATGTATGTGGATTGGTACAATCCAAACAACCTCTTTGATCCATCTTTATAGATCTTTATTGCCAGAATATAGGCTACGTCTCCTATATCCTTCATAGAGAAGTTCTTGGATAACCAAATCTTTACAAACTGTAGCAAAAATATGTCATTTCCAATTAGCAATATGTCATCCAAATATAGTAAAAAGAAAATGATTGCATTCCCACTAACCTTCTTATAGACACATGGTTTATCCATATTTTTTTATAAAATTAAACTCTTTGATTGTCTCATCAAAACAAATGTTCCAACTCTGTGATGCTTGCTTAAGTCCATAAATGGACCTTTGCAACTTGTATACTTGATTAGGAAATTTCTTGGATTCAAAACCTTCAATTCTGTCATATACATATCCTCCTGTAAATTCCCATTGAGAAATGCAGTTTTGACATTCATCTGCCAGATTTCATAATCATGATATGTTGTTATGGCTAATAAGATCGTGATGGATTTTAGCACAACTACTGGTGAAAAGATTTCATCAAAATCAACCCCTTATTTTTGTTTGTAACCTTTAGCCATTAACCTTGCTTTGCACATATGTACATTACCGTCCATGTCAATTTATCTCTTAAAAACTCACTTGCATCCAATAGGTACAATATTAGCATGTGCATCAACCAAAGTCCATATTTGGTTAGTGTATATGGATTCCGTTTCAGATCTTATAGCTTCTTGTCATTTAAAAAAATCAATGTTAGACATCGCTTCTTTAAAATTAGTTGGCTCATCATGTATGAGCAATACATTATTTTTTTCCTGCTCAATATGTAGATCTAATCTAATAGGAGGACGACGTATTATACTAGTTCTTTGCGGACTATGTGTCTCTTAAACTGTAACATCCCACCCTCAATTGAATGGGTAAAATAGTAAATTGGCATAGGATGGGCTAGATTGAGAGTGTATAGGAC
>JANZLC010000202.1:36364900-36394825 GCA_026413385.1 Erythroxylum gracilipes
ATATAGATTAGTTATTACTCACTAAGCTATATGCTTAGCACGGTGGATTTGCCCCGTGTAGGTTCAGAGCGAAGAGTATAAAGACTGGGACAAGTCAACCGCAATGGCCAAAGGAGTCTGTTTTTATATTGCTCAAAAATGTATTTTGTTTAGTTGTTTGGGCTTGTAAATATTCTTTGGATTTTTGTTTCTGGAATTATGAGATGTATTATATGTGTGTTTGAGATTCTAAAAATGTAAGTGTGAAATGTTTTGATTTGTTTGTCCTGTCTTGGGTGGCATCCAGATATCCTCCCAGGGGGTATTTGGGTGTTACATGCTAAAGTTTTTTTTTTCGAAAATTGTGGATATGCTAAAGTTAAAATAAGTAATCTATTTGACTCAATACTAATACTTAATAGTTATTAATATTAATAAATTATTTATAGATTCATATTTTTACAAATATATAAATTATTTATTTATAAAAATATATAAATAAATTGTGAGTATTCAAATTGTTCATATGAAACATAATATCTATAAGACAAAAAATTGATCAACATCATATTGGCAGATGCATAATGTAAATCTACAACTAAGTTAAGGAATAAAATTAATTAGTTAAGAATCTTGATAAATTGGAAGTTAACTCTCCTTTGAAATAAATAAAATGTGATGGGTATTATTGAATAATTGAGATTCTAATTGATGTTTTGATGATAACAAAATATAATGTATGAATTTGAACAAGAGAAGTTGAAGTTTACAAATTACAAAATAAATATCAAAATAAGAACAAAAGAATATCAAGGCTTATCAAGGTCTCTTCACATTTTATATTATTATTTGTAAGGTCACTTTGTTAATTTGATAATCCAAAAGATCCATCATGTATAATCATTTTATATTACTCTATTGCATGAATCTTAACATTCATCAAAAGGCATTGAAGCTTTTGATTTTAATATAACAACCTCTTAATCTTTTAAATAGTCCTTAGGGAATATTTTGAGAAGTGTTTTAATCATATTTGGAATAAACAAATTAGTTTTAAACATTTGAAAGTGTTAAAATATTTTTTTTTTGGTGTCATTATTCAACTTACATGGGTTAGCGATTGACCAATATATAGGTTAAAGTTGTTAAAATTGATGTACCATAAGTTTATAGCAACATTGGTTAATTTATTGATTAACTAATGTGTCATATTGGTTGACCAATTTTTGTACTAGTCAACTAGTGTTCCAATAGCTAGTAAATCTAATATTGTAAATGCATACTGGTCAATATTATAATAGCTAGTTTTTTGCTTCAATGACTATTTTGGGTCTCAAAACATTATAAATAGATGTTTTCTTATTAATTTTAGAATAAAAAATGTTTTAGGTGTTTTATACATACATTTTAGAGAGTTTTCCAATTATTTGAGCATCATTATGTCGTATTTGTGTAAGTGAGCCATTTTGAAATTATCAAGTAAATAAGTGAGATATTTTTTTAGTTGTAATGCTTTTTTTGGGGTATTGAGTATTGTACTTGGGGGGATCTATATGGTATTGAGGAAGTAGATTGTAAGATGAGTTTCTCTTTATCAAGAAAGATCATAAAAAGAATTATTTTTTACCTTGAAAGAAGAATTATAGTAAAATTTTAAGAAGATTTTTTGGAGTGAACGTAAGTAATAATTGTTTATTGAACCATTATAAATCGATTTGCAATCTCTCCTCTCTATCCTCTTTAAACTAATTTTCAATTATTTGATTAACTTATATTAAGCAATTTTCTCATACTCATTTATATTGATTATTTTCACTGAGCATATTGGTTTTAAAAAGTGTTGAATTTTGTAAGCACTCAATTCACCCCTCTTCCTCTTAGATGCCACTAAAGACTAATAGGTATTAACAAAAATCGACATGCATTGCATGAATTTATGAAACTTAGTAAAGAATTGGTATGTTTATGGTTATTAGGGTTTCAAGTGGTGCTTGCATTTATATGAAATAGGTATGGGAATTAGGGGATTGGGTTTTAACATTTTTGTTAATTTTTCATTTAAAAATCAGTATAGTTTTTGTGTGGGATCTAGAAGGGTCGATAAGAAAAGTAAGTAATAACGAAAAGTTGTTTATAGACGATATTAGTTTATTTTGTGGGATGAGGATGGTACTTATTAATAATTCTTAACTTTATGGTCTATTTTGTTCACAAAAATATACTAGAAACTTATTTATATTTTGATGAAAATGCTATGAGTGGATATGTAAATTATGCTTATAAAATTTCTATATATTTTAAACTCTACAAGAAAAATTTATTTTATTTCATTTGAATCTACATAAAAAGAAGTTTTATATGAACCTCTCTACTAAATAATATGTTTATTAATAATATATATTTATAAAGGATAGAAGACATAGAGTTCCCTTGTAGTATAAGAAAATCTTTAAAACCCTTTAATTTTTAAAATTCTAGAAAAAAGTTCCTTCTAATTTTTAGTTTTACAAAAAAACCACTTCTCTTAAACTTCGATTAAAGAATAACGATGAAACACATGTGATATAAGTATTAGACGTAGATTAATCAAATGTAACTAGTATTTTTTGGGTGCACAAATGTAACTAGTATGGTAATACAATTCAACTCTTAAACTTGACCTGAACCAAATAAACTTGACTTAATTTAATAATTTAATATCATTTAAATAATTTATTAGTTTAATTCGAACTTAATTGGTTCGGTTTAAATTTAAGAACTAGATTGAATCATCATGTAAATAGTATTGGTACAAGTATAAAGTTAATGTCATGTGTATTTCGTCGTTATTTTTTTAACCAAAGTCTAAAGAATGAGTTTTTTGTGAATTTTTAAGGTTATAGGGTTTTCCAAAAGTTTCTTATACTCTGAGGAAGGTTTATATCTTTTACTTATTCATAAATATAGTCTACTTTTTAAATTTTAATGGATTTCTCCTATAAAAGTTGTTGAATTGGAAAATTTGTATAAAAGGCTTCTTAAAATATGTTTGGACAATTAAGTTGGAGTTGGTAACATTAAATTAATTTATCAAATATGCCATTGACAACTTAATACAAGACCTACAATTTTAAAGAAAAGTGTGAACATGTAATATATAGGAATGATAATAGGTGAGGTCGGGTTAAAAAAGTTCTTCAACTACTTAATATGAGTCGAACATGAAACATTCAACCATCGAACCAAACATCCACCAATTCACCATCGTCCTCTTGTCGGTCCCTCTTTTCTCCCTTCGTACCATCAATTGAGGGCGAATAGTAGCATTCGTTCGTTCTTAACCAAAAATCATAACCAACTACAAAAACAACTCTATAAAATATAGCAACTTCTTAAAATACAAGAACAATGGATTACAAACAAATCGCAAAGATACAAGAACTCAAAAAATTCACAAAATTGTAAATAGATCACAAAATGTAGAAATGAAAATTGGGAAAGAATATATCGCAAACAGAAGAAATAGATGTTATAGTTTCATGTCACCAAGTAAAAGAATGAGAGAAATCAATTGGAATAAGGGGGGAAAAAAGTGAAGCCAAAGAGTTAGAAGAGAACTATCACAGTGCTAGGGCAAGGAGAAGAGAGTAAGGGCACTTCTAATATTTATATAATCAGGCTTTCAAGCCATTTGAATTCTAGAATCGAGCCGGACATTGAAACTTGAAATTTTTTTAAATATGAATCTGACCCGAAATTTAATCAACTCAAATTAAACTCGTTACTTTCGAATAAGGCCTAGACCGGTTGGACCAGCCAGATCGAGACTAATTTACCATCTTAGGAATCTATCTTCACTCTTTCTCGCAAGAGCCTGTCCAATTTGTCATCTTTAGTAATGTATCTTCACTCTCTCTTCTTCTCTCTTAGTCAGGAGCAATTATATCATATTTACATCACCCAGGCTTAACAGTTATATACGGCAAGTGTTTGGCTGCATTAACATGACCGGGCAATTGCTACACTGTAATTATGTGGTTGCATCACAATGATTGAGCAGCTGTATCTTCAAGATTAAACAATTGCATCATTATGTCTAACACTTGTATCATCAAGATTAAACAATTGCATCATTATGTCTAAATCGATAGAACTGAGGGTGTTACTTGAAACAATTTCGTAACTGGATTTCAAATGCATCCTGAATCAAACTAAAATGTCAAGTTATAGTTGGAGAATGTTATTTGTATTTCAATGAATGGGTAGCTTAATGTTCTCCAATTGCCTCCTTTTCTATTGCTACATCATTCCAATAAAGTTATGGGTCGCTTAGAGTTCTGAAAATACATTGAAATTTTTCTGCAACCCTTCAAAGAGGTGCTAATTAAAAGTAAAAAGAATGAACTAATCTCACAGCCACAAAAAATATTCTAGTTTGACTCGGATGCCCGCCTTCATTCATATTTTGGACCATCTCGGCTGAATGCCCCCCATCTGCCTTGTCCACCCCTATTAATACCAGGCTGATGGCTGCTGCTAGATTCTGAACCTGGAAAGCTAGGGCTTATTCTGAACCCTCCTGCATTTGGATTTCGGGATGAACCATATCGGTTTTCTTCCCTGTCTTGTTTCCCAGGACCAGAAGTAATGGATGTTGAAGGACTAAATCTTCCGTAGCGATTTTCTTCCATGCCTTTTTTTGCAGGAGCATTCGATGTTAAAGGACTAACTCGTCCAGAGTCATGTGAAGAATTACTTGACATATCAGAATCAACTGATTCTTGCTTTGGCATTTGAATTGGATGCTTTATACTTCTGGGGCCAGATGAATCAGTGACATCTTTTCTTGATCCGTTTGAAGGAGTAAAATGTGTATCGGACAATGGTTGCCTTACTTGATTTGGGAACTGAGATTCAAACCTGGACTGCGGTTGCCTTGGCTGATTTGTAAACTGTGATTCGTACCTGGATAAGTCTCTCCTATTCGTTGGCGATTGATGGAAATCATTCCTTGGTGCACTTCTTTTATACCTATTTTTGGTTTCAATGGTCTCAGGGGGGTAGGATGGAAGGGTGTCTGCGCTCTTTAAATCAAATGCTTTATCAAAATTATCAGTTGAATCAGCAACAGACCAGTTGTCCCGGTCATCTTCAATACTCTCTGAAGTTTCCTCCTCAGACTCGGGCAAAGATGCAAGGTTCTGAACATCTTTCAATTTCTTGGAATTACCTTTCTTTGATTGACCAAACTTGACATGACGAACAATAACATATGCCTGTCTTTTCTCCACCCTTGGACCACTTTCTACAACAGATACATCTTCAATCTGCCAAAAGTTGGAAGACAAAAGTTCATACACAAACACACATATATACAGAGTGAGATTATGTAATTATGGCATTACCAAAGGAGTGAGACGAGATAGCAATGCTCCCAAATCCTCAGAATCATCATCTTTGTGCTTTGAAGAAGGCATGGCCATGCACTGCTTCAAATTATCGGTACAGTTACCACACCAAAAAAAAAAAAACGACCACAAACACAAACAAAACAAAACAATATCAGATATCATCTAAGGAGTCCCAGCAAAGTAGAGAGCAAAAGGTATGTCACTGCATGTTTGACAAACCAGCACAAAAATATCTTCGTATCTGTGAAGTCGAGGACTTCTTTCAGATTATTATCCTTGCACACATCCATGATTGGATGAAAGAAGAATTGATTTAATGGATATCTGTTGCCAATTAAGAGAAGGTATAAGGGCTCAAGGAAATTTCTCCTGGCAATGACCAAGACTGGTGACAGAATATGGAAGCTGCATCTCCACAAATGTGATATGTTTGTTTGATGGTAATTGAGTTTACCAATAAAGCAAGTCATACATAGTAATATAGCTCCCCAGCCAAGAAGGCCGTAAAAGCTTAATTTTGGATTACAGTCACCGCGAGGTGGGTTTGCAGCCCTTAAAAGCTCAATTGAAATATTCAAGTATGAATCCTCTATGTCTATGTATTCTTGTTCAGTAAGCGTACTTCATGATTACGAAGAATGGACATTACTAACAATAGTGCACATAGTAAAATTTTACGAGCCTCTCTATCTCCTGATACCAAAGAGTGGTTCTGAAATGATATGAAGAGAGATAGCAAACATGTACATCATGCAACTCTAGGGAAAATTCATATTTAAGCATTATGAGGTACCAATAAATATTAAACAGCGCCAAAATGGAATGATGGAGAAGGGGGTATTATTCCTATTCATTTTGTCCTTTAAGTCCTGTGTCTACATAATTGAACTTTGCTGCGTAATTATAAAGTAATAATGTAATTCAAAAACACCACTTTCAAGTACAAGTCCCAGAAGTAGGGGTTCCAAACAGCAGAACTTGGGAATTTATGATACTCCCACACCTAAAATCTCTGCATGAAGTACCTGTCAGAATCAGCCTGCACAATTAAGCTAAAAGCCCAAGACTCCTCCATCACACCAACCAATGGCTCCTCTACCCAAATGCCTATAAAACAATGGTATATAGTAATCATTTTCGAACTCCTTGGGAAAAAAAGAAAAGTACCTTCACACGATAACCACGCTCCATCAATCTCGTAACTGTATCTGCTTTCATTTTTAAGTCCTTTTGTTCCTGAAAGCAAAACAGTAAGAAGCTTTAATGTCAACCCACCTCTTTTCCATCTTTGTAAAATAGCAGTGTGCAACTCCATGTAATAGCTCAATTCATTGTTCAGACAACAATAAGTAAACATAAAATAATTTCAGTGATATAGGATTTGTCTGCAACAGGATAGATATGAGAATAAAGGAGGACCGAAAATATTGAATTCAACATTTCCCTAACGAAGAGTGGTGCATCATTGAGGCTGCTGAATCCATTATGAGTACAATAAGTAATACTGAATACAATCTAAGAAGGAGACGATACTATTAGAATATTGTCCTACAGTAGGTTGGTTGGTCAGTGAATGCATGATATGCCCAAGCAGCAGGCACATTCAATTCTCCCCTTAAGTATGCCCACGAAGTTTCAGGTGCAACAGATTTATAGAGATGCATTCACATGGACACTAATAAAAGCCAGGTTTGTCCCAAATCCAACAGACGTCTGTTAAAAAGGCATCTATAAAACTATGTGACATGAATTTGCATATAGTCCCCCATCATTAATAGGTAATCCCTCACTATTAATATGTATAACTCCCTACCAGACAATTAAGCAAATTGTTCATATGATTTTTATTTTTTAAAGACCCAACAGTTGACATTACTTCAACTTTAACCCCATAAGACACATCCCATTGCTGCCTTAAAGCTTTTGATTAATTAATCAAAATTTGGGATGACTTGAGCTGTAATGATGGAGATTGTATTTGAAAATAATTTGGGAAGAACATACAATTTTCCCTGTAAATCGAACTTCTTTGCAATCTCCCTTTCGCAATTGCAACTCCGACTGCATAAACAGTATATAAATTAATATAAAATTCTTACTGATAGCAGCAGCTGCCCAAATATCATTAACAGCAATGTAAAAAAGGAAAATAACGGGTGGCAAGATGCCCACAATTTAAAGTAGGAAGGGAAAATTTAGAAATCTTAAACTTATTACTAAATGCAATGCTTTACATTCATTAAACTCAGTGAGAAGGATCAAGTTTGTACATGCTCAGCACATACTTCTAAGAGCATGTTTTCCACCATGAATATTATTTTGTAAGATCACCTTTGTCCTGACCCTTTTGAATGATTTCTGAAATTGGGAAATTATGCCATCATAAAAGGGCCATTTCTAATGCCTAGCAGCATTCTCCATAACCTGACCACAGAAGTACTGAATACAAAGAAATAGTTTGATATTCTCATACCTTACTTTTAGCATGTTCCTTTGCCTTCAACTCTTGAGCATACTTCTCTTTGTGAAAGTCCATGATTTTACAGACAGGTGGATTAGCATTTCTCTGAACCTGCAACAAAGGAACACAAGCCTCAAACAATACTGAATTATATGGGAAACTAGATAAATAAAAGCAGTCCGAAATATGAGATTAAGCAGCTAAAAAATAACAAGGCAACATATAGAATGGTGATGAATTAATCAGGAAAAGAAAATCCAGCACCACAGACATAATTTTAAGAGCTTACCTCCACTAAATCAAGATTCAGTTTCCTTGCTTGTTGTAGTGCTTCATGAAGAGAGACAATTACATGTCCTACACAGATTCATCACTGTAAATTTTAACTGACTCCAAAATCATCCAAAATATAGAGAACCCAGTGATGGAAGACTCTTCTAGCTCCTTGTATGAATACAGTAATTAACTCATCAGAAACGTTTCTTTTGTAATCACAGCTTTAGAAAATAAGAAATTAATTTGTCAATTCAGTTTCACTTCCATGACTCACTTTTTACCCTTGATGGGACCAAATCCCACAATTTCAATCCACTTTCATGATCATGAAAAGAAAAAGAACCAGTCACTCATCCTCAGTATGCAGGCAGGCAACTAAAAAAGATTGACCAGAAGGAAGGTTACTAGCAATTAAGTAGAATGAGAACTAAAACTAGCTATGAACAGTATCCATTGCCTCAATCACTGCCTTTGGAGGCTTAGCCCTGAAAGCTAAAACTTTTGCTAATTCCATCAACCAATAATGTCCACTTCAATATCTTGAGAGGCAAGAAGAATGAAATGAAGTATCCACAGGTGCATTAAGGTTTTGCATTGGTTGCATTCAAAACCTACTATGTTGTACTATTACCAAAATGTACCTATTACTGGATTTTATAATACATCAAACATTTCATAAGCACGTTAAAGATATCCATAACCATTTTCATCCAAGAGCGAAGTACATACCTTCGTCATAAACAAGCCTAACAGTCTGACCAGTGATTTCATCATTTAAGCGTGGCCCATTTGTGCTCTTATCTTCCTTATTTGACTTGAACTGGAATTTCAAGACACGTCATATTCACCAAGTGTCGCTTAAGAACTTCCCCATATAAAGTACTCGAATTTCATTAACCAATAAACCTCTACGCAATAACCAGCACTAAAGGAAACAGCTAAAACTCACATTAGATCATGTATCCTATAAGGAAACAGCTAAAACTCACATTAGATCATGTATCCTATAAGTGATTGTTCAGTGGCTCCTCACAAAAGCTCTTTTCATAATTCTCACAAAGACAGCGAACAGCAATGTTTTCCAACAAAGGAAGAGAAGAAGCCAATTGTACCTGAGCGGGAGCAGCAAAAAACCTGACGTTGAGGTGAAAATTGCAGTGCCTATCATGAACAGCCCAAAAAGGCTCGGACACTAGCGATCTGGAGGCTCTAGTGGTGTATACAGACGAAGAAGAAGCACAAGGGATTAGAGAGTAGCATCGCTTGAACTGGTTAGACAATAGTTTAAGCTTAGTTTGATTGATTCTACCAAAAAAGGCCATAGCTTACAGAAAGTAGAATCAAAAAGCTTGCATCTTAGCCCGAGATTTAGAGTTTCAGACGCAACAAAAGTGATCGAGCAGTGTTAGGACTTAGGACTCGAGTTCTCAAAGCTAATGTACTTCCATGCCAAAGTTCGCATCGTAGCCGTTGGATTATGTGGAGACAAAGATCGCACGGTAGATTGATAGTGATGAGTCAATTATGGGCCAAAGCCCTGTATGTTAGTTGGACTTTAAGACCTTTGCGTAGCATAAGAAATGCATTGTCTTGTCAAGGCCATTTCAAGTCCAAATGGTTCTCATGAAACCCAAGCCTAAAAGAGAGAGCCCTTGCATTTTCTTCATTTTTTTATTTTGCTTCTTTGATTTGTTGATTTAATTTTCCCACTTTTGAGGACAGTTGAAAACATTTCTTTTTAGGTAATTTGGTGGTATAATAATCAAAAGCAAGTTCACAAATTTACCATTAATAACAGCAATAATATCCAGTAAAAATTTTAGTTAAGCTTGAAATATGAGAAAGTTTAATAATAGGCAAGTTTTGAAAAGTCCAAAAATTTATCAATTACCATTATTTCTATTGGCTAATGGTTGAAGAAATGTTGGTGTAGGATAGGAGTGTTGGTATTGAAATTGAATCAACTTTTGGATGGGAATTGACATGGGTACATATAGATTTGAGGGATTTAATAATCCTAATAATAGTTTTACTTGTTGGTTCTGTTCAAAGTTTTAAAGTGATGTGACGTGATCCTAATCTTTTAAGACATAAACCTAAAAAAGTGGTCCATTCTCTTGAATTATGACGT
Organism: Erythroxylum gracilipes; assembly: GCA_026413385.1. NCBI lineage: Eukaryota > Viridiplantae > Streptophyta > Magnoliopsida > Malpighiales > Erythroxylaceae > Erythroxylum > Erythroxylum gracilipes. Next base: position 36,375,138 of record JANZLC010000202.1, read on the forward strand.
TAGTTGAGGATGAAAGATCTTGTCCAAGATGATGCCCACATATCAGAGACCTTTTGGGGATTCCTTGATTAAACATTTCTTGTTGGGAGATGACTCCTCATCTAGCAATTACCAATTTTTTTATATATATATATAAGGAGAGATAAAAAGGTGTAATATCTAAGTTAGTAATTCCAATCTCAAAATGTTTGGTATAATTAACGAGCTAGTTCGCACATCGATTTTTTTTTTATAGGTGTGTCGAGGTATGATTATGACTTTATTTATTTTTCACGATTTTGATCGATTAAGATCATATGAGGTAGGAAATGACAAATGAAAACAATGGGTATGTATTATTTTGTAATATTTTTAATTTTGACTTAAAACTCAGAAATTTAAACTTTTTAATTTCATTTTTAAAAGTAGATAATATCCATCGTTCGGGCTTGACTAATTCACAATAAGATGGATGAATCCGTACAATTTCCATTATTAGTATCAAGCTTGTAAAATGGATGAATCCTCAATTCTCTTAGTTATTAAGTAATCTATGTAAGTTATGGATCTTCTTTATCAACGATGCCATCATTATCCTGACCTGGAAGATGCATTTTACTCCTCTCTACTGTCCTAGGGGAGTGAATCGGAATGGAGTTCAACAGAACTAAGACTTTTCTTGTTTTATAACAAATTGCGAAGTTCAGGTGTCCACAAATTTCTAACCAATAAGCTGGCTTATTTAGTCCTGGAAGATTGATATCAACCTTAAACACAACATCATTACCCTTCAAGAAGTCTTTGAAAGTTCAGTCCACTTTTCAAACTCCTAGAATTGATTTACACAACATGTGGTATTTAGTCACATTTTGACTTCACCTCCAACAATTCAAACAGGGAAAATTGAAGATAAAATTTCATAGTCATCGACCAATCAATGTCTCCCTTAAACAAAAGCTATTGAACCATATAAAGTATGTTTATCATGAATAGAGAAACGCTGATTTCAAATTGGAGCAACTATAGGATTCTCAGCATCTACATACGCGTGTCTTTTTCCAAGCTGATGAGATTCACAAATGCTTAAGAATAATAGGCTAATTTGACCGCTTGCTTGATCCTGCATATAGTTTTGTATACTATTACTTCCTCATGTGGCATCCCACGACAGTGAAGCTTGGAATTTTTGGCTTTCGTAAGGAAGGAAAAAGGTTCACACCTTACTTTTCAACAGGAGTTGGGACTCATACATACCTTCCAAGCTATTCAAAGCTAAATCCCTAGAACCAAACTCCCCATTTGGCTATTATAATCTCAAGTATCTTCTACTTTGATGGATGGACCTATAAACAAAAGCTCTAAGGGAGGTCATAACTAAGCTGTGTTAAACCAAGGACGAGACTAAATTGCTAATTCTTTGACCTTTCTTCAATGAAAGGCCAAACATTTCATTAAACAAAAACCGGAGTAGTTCATTAATTTTCCAACTGGTATATGGGCCACCTTAAATAAATGTCACAACGTAGACTAAGTACATTGATCTCATTTTGGACATCGACTTTGAATAGATTTGGGACATAATCCGAATTGTCGATCTCTAGTGGTTGAGATAAGGCGAAGAGGACATGGATCTACTTGATCCTATTTCTTCAACCATATATATTTTTTTTATGTTATTCAATTATGGAGACTCTTTCCTATGGATCACTTTTCCATTGCTTGACGTGCGACTTCCAAACCACCGCAAACTAAAGGTGTTTTTAGTTATTTTTGAAACACATAAGATTAATGTATTATGATATGCATAAGCATCCATGCGTCGTAATATACTCATGAGAGGCTGACAAAATTGCAATGCTTTATGGATGCGGTAAGGCCATTCTCTACCTCTTGAAAAGTGAAAACCAGCTGCGATGACTATTCTTAGTTGGTTAGGTATTGGTACTGAACAAGCGAGAAATTATACCAAATAAAAACAAATTGTAGGCAAAGAGAGGATGGACATTTATATCGTCTAGCTTTCCCTTCATCTTCCCATAACTACCACATAGTCAACTAGTTTTACGTGTATGCTTGCTTAATAAATACAAAATTTCTTTAAATCATCACTGAACACCAAAATTAAAAGGGTTTACCAATGTTCTTTTTTTGTTCTTTTAGTAAGCACATATCCAGAAGCTTGTCAGCGTTTTTCAACTGAGAACCTCATCAGGAATGGGAAAGATGAGTAAATAATTCGAAACAAAGAGAAGCTTGAGTTGTGATGCAAATTTGGCTAGAAGGTCTATGCCAAACACGTGTTTGACTATCTTACAGTGTGTTCCACATTTTCAGCCACTAAAACATGCATAATATAGTCCTTACCAAGAGTAAAAGATGCCTCTTCCAGTATAATACAAGAAAATTTCACCACCTTTCCTATCCATAGCAGACTTGAGAACCGATTATTGACAGACCATATAGGGTTAAACATGAATCTGATAGTGACATAGCTAAGGTATCTCAACTTTACTTGAGTTGTGGAGCAAGGTTATAAAACCTTATCAACGACTAATATGGCCCTACCCTGGCAAAAGTACCAATCAAATCAAGTGGAGTGAACAAGTTTCTTTCAAACTTAACCAAGTGTTGCAAACATTCATTTTCATCTGGCACGGTATGTATACATTTACTATGTAACTGAAGCAAATATTGATTTGTTAGCACTTCACATGAACGGAAGCTCAGCCGGAAAACTGCCCGAAACAAATCTAGACAGTGGTACAGTTTATAGTAATTCCAAATAAATCTGCTTTGGCAAGTCTAAAGCTTCATTGCATATCAGTGTAAAATCCTGTCAATGCAAAAGCATTTGTAGTGAGTTGGGGGTTCCAGCCACTCATTTTGGGCAGCCAAGCTCGGTCCTTCTTTATGTTACAATGGATTGCGATTAGCAGCCATTGCCAAAGATTATTTAGTATAGCTCAAAACGAGCCCGTAACTTGACATTTTGCACTGAAAGAATCTACAAGGGAAGGAACATTGACAAGGGATTGATTTCGGAACCAGAGAATGAGCTGAACCGAAATGGTGATGTTAGAATAAATAGACGTACTGTGTGATAGCTCATTTCAACACCATATCCGCTGTTGCACAACATTAAAAGAGAAGTAGAAAGTCGCCTTCTTGACAAAGACCTAACAGTTCAACTATTTGAGTACCAAACATTATACAGTTGGTGGATCACGCCATCTTATCAAATTACCTGAAAACTATTATTGGCTTAGCGTATTTGCCACATGCGCACGTTAGTAAACCACCATATCCAGACACAACATTAGCATTATTGTCCTGGAGCCATTCTGTCTGATTCTTCTATGCTTTTTCTTTTTTCCTTTTTATATATATCGATTAGCAACTGAACAAAAATAATGTGTCGAACTCAGAAACTCTTTTTTTGGTTCTTGTGACATCGTGCATCAGTGGCCAAGTTGAATTATAAGACAGTCCAAGATATCTTTTTTTTAGGAATCTCCTAGTATATGATCAAACCAAACAAATTTGTTAAGAACGTAACACAATTTCTGTGGTTATAGCACCACTTACTACACTGCTTTCCAAATTGTGTCAAACTTTATGATTTATATGAATACCTAATTTGCAAACAACTTTAAAGAAAAGAGGTTCTCTTTTTGGGTGCAGTGCGGATAAGGTTTTGCAAAAAGTTCCATTCTTTTTACTCAAAACCGCATTTATAGAAGGAAGAAACGGGATTGAATCAGCGTATGCTACCCTATGAACTTGTTAAAAGCCCCTTTTTTTTTATGCATTTCCTTCCTCCAAGCACATCATGCAAATAAACCACTTTATTCAGAGATGTTATTAAAGCAAAAGCTGTATTATGCATAAACTTGCTTACATAATTAGTATTTTTGAACCTGAGAAACCATGTTTCCTCTTACAGCTATCTGAGCAGTACGTGTGATGATCGGTATCATATTACAAGGAATTGCTATTTTTTTTTATGAACAATATAATAATCTTCAATATTTGGGGTCATAAAATTTAAGGAATTAGTGTAAGAGATTAATAAGGGCTTGTTGCTTTCACTAGGCTTTTTTGTTTTCAAGTTTAGTAAAAAATAAGTTTGTTTCAATTTTTGTATTTCTGTTTTCTATTTTAGTTTCTTTCAAGTTTTATAATTTATAAAAATTATAGAAACTATTTTCTTTTTTTTGTTTTATGATAATTTAATTTACCATTAATTAAATATATTATTAATTATTTGCTATCAATAACAAATATAACTGATATAATTTTATTATTTAGTTTTAATTTTCAATAATTATTTTAAGAACTAATTTTTAAAATAAAAGTATTTTTCAATTGTGATAATTATTTATTAAATATATTTAAAATTAAAATATCTTATAATATGTAAATTTTAAAAAATTATTTTTAGTAATTAAAATATATAAAAACAAATAAATTTTAAGTTTATAAATAAATTATTACTTATTTTATTATTTTATTTTTATAACATAATAAAAAATTTATTTTATAAGATATTAAAATAAAATTATTTACTTGATTAATTCAAAAATTAATTTATCTCTACTTTTTATTTAATATTTAGTTATGATCAATAATAAAATAAAATTATTCTGACATTAATAAGGACTTGTTTGATTTCATTTTATCTTTCACTTTTTGTTTCCATTTTCAATTTATATAAAAATTTGATCATTTGAGTTTTTTTAGTTTCTTTTTATTTTTCATAACTTATGAAAAATTACAAAAATTGATCTTACTTGTTTTCATAATTCTAAATATGTTCTATTGATTTATTTAATATTAATTACTAATAAAAAGTATGATAAAGTTAGTTTAGTTATTTATTTTACTTTATAATTAATATAAATTTTAAAATAATTTAATTTAATAATATATTTAAATTTAAGATACCTCTTAATCAATGTTATGAATATCATATTAGATTTGACTCTGATAGGGATAGCAATAGGTTGAGTATTTTATTTACCAACAGGTACCAACTGAAAGTGGTAGTATCAATTAGTATCAAAATTTGGTTAAAAAACTTTCTTGTTCGGTATTTACTTTTTGTTATTACAATCGGTATTGGTCGGACCGATCGTATAGTACATTATTCATAATTTTTGCTCCAAATAGGCAAATTTCAAAATTTAAAATAACAATTTATAAATAAAATATTTAACTCTAAATGATAATATTTTTATATTAAAATAAATAGTATTTTATTAATAAAATTTTAAAAATATTTACTTATTTATCATAATAAAATTTTATTAATAAATAATTATATAAATGTTAAAGTAAATAATTTACTTAGTTAATTTATTAAATAAATTTATCTATAATTTTAATATTTAACTACACTAATATTAACAACTAAATATATACAAATATAAAATAAAAATAAATATAAGAAAAATAGAGGTATAATAAATCATAAATAAGTTTTATTTTGAATTGAATGTAAATAAAAATGGCAATTGGAAAACATTGAACAGAGATGGCTCGAACTATTTATTTATCTAACAAAAAATTTCATAAAAGAAGAAAGGAAGCATTCATGCAGGAGAGTGCATGTACATAGATAGCCCTTATTTTGAAACAGGACCGTTGACTTACAATGGTAAAATTTGCAGTGAAGTGAACTGTGCTGCGGACGTCATTGAAGCACTTACTAGGATTAGATTCTCTCCGTTAAAAAAAGTTAAAATATCTCTTCTGTCTAGTTTTTATGGTGTTTTATTATGTTCAGTTTTTTATGGTGTTTTATTATGTCTAGTGAAATTTAACCATTTATTTACGTAGGTTTCATATTTATGTAAAGCTTGAACTTGCATAAATAAATAACTGAAATTTATTGAACACAAAGAAAAAAGATTTTGTTCCAAATAAGTTAGGTGCTCTAACCCCTGAGGCTCGAGAGTGTCCACTGTCTAAAAAAATTGCCAGTCCAAGAAACAAAAAACAGAACAAGATGTCTCTCTCTCCTCTTCATTATCTGTGTTATGAGCTGACCCATTAAGGGAGCTGACCTGCGACTGCGAAGCTGTTTTTTTTTTTTTTGGTTTACAACTGCGAAGCTATTTTGACATTCTGTCCACGCATTCTTATTCACAAACCTAGAATTCCATCTCTAGTTTCATTCATTCATATGTTATTCACAAAATAAGGGAGAAGGATAGGAAAATATTAGTTTGAACTAGAAAAACAGCCTTAACTATTGAAAAAGGAACAAACTTTATATTTGTATGTATACATGGAGCCTTCACGAAAATCTTTAAAGAAGTAATGAATATTAACAAAACTTGGTTAAGGTTTCGAAGACATTGAAGATTAGTAGTTAAACTGAGAGAGAATAGGCGGTAAATACTTGGATATGTAGCCTTTGATCTTTTGAGGGCGTGAGAAACTAGAAACAGAATGACTTAACTCCGTCTTCAGAGAAATAACAGTCAAATACAAGAGGCACGGCCATTTGGTGCTACCAGCTCCACAGCCTGACAAGTGTGCAGAAGCAATGGACCAATGCCAATAAACTCATCTTTAAGCGAATAGGACAAAAGGTTTTTTTCTAATGCCACAGTACACGTGGATTCACATGAACCCCATTTCATGGAAAACCTATGGTATTGTCATACGGAGTATCAGCGTCCATAATTAACTTTCATCGACGCTCTCGCACTCTCTCTCTATAACCATAGTGGGATGGAGCCCAAAACTGGACCTTTGCTTTGCTGGCTTGAAGCTCTCCATTGGTTGGTCTTTTATGGGGCTTGTCTGCTAAGAAAAGAGAGAGAAAGGGTCATATGGAAAGAGAGAGAGAGAGAGAGAGAGAGCTACAAGTTGGGCCAATCTATCAACAAGAGTACAAGACCACTCCTCCTTTAAAAACACCACCTCCATTTCACTTCTCTTTTGTGTTTTTCTACAACTATCTCATCACCCCGGAAATAAAAAAGAAAAAGAAAAAGCTTCTTGCGATAGACAACAAAAGTTGATTCTTTAGTGTGTCTTGATTTTTGATGGATCAACAGATCTAACGCTTTGCCACGCACATGAAGCTCTAAAAAGTTTGAAACTTTCAATTACCAGTGCGATTTCTAGGTGAGCATGTATAAGGGTTCCCTTTGTATTGTCAAATTGGTTGAATTATGGTGATTGAATGCCTATTAGCTGGTTTATGGATAAGACCGTCGGCTTATTGTTTCAAAAGCTTTGGACCTTCTGGGTTTCCATACGGTTGGCTATACTCTTTAGATGTGTGAAATTGATGGCTTTGACCTTTCTATTTCCAAAGGTCTCTCCTTTTACGGTTCTGATGATTTTTCATCAACGGCTGGTAGGTTTATAGTTTCCCTGTTTATAGGTTAAAATAAGATGGGTTTGTGATTGTATAAAGTTTTATGTTCTTTCGGTCTTGTTGTAATTTGTGTTTAAAACTCTTGCATCACGTCGTTGATCTGTGAAGTTCCTCTTCAACTTAGAATTTGTCTTTAGTTTTTCCTTGTACAGTTGGTCGCATGGCTTATCTTTCTCGAGAAGTCTATAAGTAAAGTTGAAAGCTTGGATTTTCCGGTCAAAAGTTGTTTGGAGCAACTTTGCAAATCATTAATTCTAGTCCTTATACTCCTTTCAGTGTACGCTCGTATTATTCAGGATTGAATCTGTACTTGGGAGTTTCGAGTCACAGTTGCCATTTCTTATATGTTCCATTGCTGCTTTCTTGCAGTGCATGCTTGCTTTGTAGTAACATAGAGGTAGATACGTCTCCATACTGCCGTTTATGGGTCTTGTATATTTTGGCTATTTACTAAATGTGGATGCTTGGGAGGTTGTTTGGATGAGATGAGGTATGTTATCTGGGTTGATGAACTTTTTGAGGGCCTGCTTTCGGCCAAGGTCTGATCGATATGTCCACACAAGTTCAGATATCAATGGTCGTCAAGATGGGCTATTATGGTATAAAGACCAGGGGCAGCACGTAAATGGTGAATTCTCTATGGCAGTAGTGCAGGCCAACAATTTGCTTGAGGATCAGAGCCAAATTGAGTCAGGCAGTTTGAGCTTACATGACTCTGGCCCTTATGGTACCTTTGTTGGCGTATATGATGGGCATGGGGGCCCCGAGACATCACGTTACATTAATGATCATCTCTTTCAGCATCTGAAGAGTAAGTGATTCTTTCTGGTTTGTAATTTTGATTCAATTGTGCTCATAACTGCTGCAAAGAAAACTGAGGTGGATAAGCTACAGATATATGATGCCCCTTTGGGTGAGTGGAATTAGTCACCTAGTACGGATTGAGAATTCATGTGGGCAAACAAAAGTTTTTTCTTCTTTCAATTTTCCTGAAATGAAGTCTATTGTCAGTAACCCTTTGATTGAGTCAATAAGATCATCAGCTTCAGATTTTTTCACTTCATGTGATCCATTTGAAAAGTGAAGCCAAATTGGTATTTAGATACAGGCAATCGGTAATTGCTTCTGCTGTTATCTTACCCCATTTGTAAGTGTAGCACCTATTTGGTAAGGAGTCAAGGTCAGATTCATATTTACTAGTGTCAAAAAAGAAAGGAAAGATGGGAGCTCTTCTTTATCTTTTCTGAGTCTTACCTGGTGCGAGTATTCAGCTGAACCATTTAGCTAGTGATGGGAAAAGTAGGATGATTTTAGTTGATAATTGAATGGAGATTTGTTCATGAATGTGTTAATGTGATTTGACAGATATATTTCTCATGTTACTAATTGTGTACTAAAATTTTAAGTTTGACTCTTTAGGATTTACTTCAGAGCAACAAGCAATGTCAGCGGATGTAATACGTAAGGCTTATCAAGCAACTGAAGAGGGCTTTCTCTCTCTTGTTACAAAACAGTGGCCTATGAAGCCGCAAATTGCAGCAGTAGGATCATGCTGTCTGGTTGGTGTTGTTTCTGGTGGAACCCTTTACGTTGCCAACCTTGGTGATTCCCGTGCTGTTTTGGGTAGACTTGTAGAGGCAACAGGGGAAGTCCTGGCCATTGAGCTTTCAACTGAGCACAATGCTTGCCATGAATCTGTGAGACAGGAGCTGCAAGCTTTGCACCCTGATGACAAACAGATTGTAGTTCTTAAACACAATGTATGGCGTGTAAAAGGCCTCATACAGGTAAGTTCATCAACTGTTTGAAATCTGATTATATTGATGCTTCTTTTTCTTATTCTTCTTCCTCCTCTGCCTCTTACTCATGTTTTCTCATCTAAAAAATGGCTCTGTATAAAAAATTTCTCGACTATTATCTATCTTTGGCATTGCTCTGTTCTGGAAATCATGATGATGAAAAGCTACTGGTCCCCTAGCTGAGGATTTGGAAAATATCTTGTATTTCGGAGAGTTCTTAGACTGGTTCCTACCTGAGGATGTGAAGATACACTACTTCAAGGCATATAGAGGATGAAGATTGACCTTATATATGCCCAGAAGGTCATATTGTAATTGTCCATGTTAGTTATGTCTTTAGTTTAGGGGATTGTTCCAGTTTCATATCTTTATTTTATTGATCAAGATGTGCGATATGAATTCCAGTACGAGGCTTGTGATATTTTGTTGGCAGCTACTCAGTTGGTGCCATCACTGGCTGGCCATACTAATTTGATCAGTGGTTGATGTTGAACAGTTTCAGTATATTTGGTGAATCATGACTTGAAAGAAAATGTAACTCTCATTTAGATGTCATGAATATTTTGGTGAGTGGTGTACGTAACATGAAAGTTTCCAAAGCTTTTTTCAAAAAAACCTTTTGCTGTCTATAACCCATGGGAAATACAAATTGATATTTGTTTCAAGTTTTAATAATTGTTGAGAAAAACTGGCAAGTGGATTGAGATGTCTAGATATTTAAACATATGCATCACCTTTGTTTTTTGGTGATTGTAAGTATTTCGCTTGCTCATGGCAACCACATATGATCTAGTTCTTCTCAGTATTCAGATCATTTACTTATTATAATAATTCGTTGACCTTTCAGATTTCCAGATCTATTGGTGATGTATATCTGAAAAAGGCTGAGTTCAACAGGGAGCCTCTATATGCTAAGTTTCGACTTCGAGAGCCTTTCAGAAAGCCAATATTGAGTGCAGAACCATCAATATCAGTGCACCAGTTGCAGCCACATGATCAATTTGTTATATTTGCTTCTGATGGTCTTTGGGAGCATTTAAGCAATCAAGAAGCAGTTGATATCGTACAAAACCATCCAAGAAGTGTAAGACATATGTAGCTTACTGCTAGGCATTATCTAATCATCTGGTAGAGCCTTAATTGTTTATCTAAATTTCTTTGGTTAGAATGTGAAAACTGGTAATGAATTGGTTGCTGCTGTTTCTTTTGAATCGGAACACCTATTGTCTTTTGTGTTAAATGATTTACTTGTTACCTATCTTATGAGTACATTCTGCACAAAATCCTTTGGCATTCTTTTCCAAATGTACCAAAAACTGTCATATTGAAAAGTGTGTTACATCTACATCCAGGGGGTTGCAAGGAGGCTGGTGAAAGCTGCTCTTCAAGAAGCAGCCAAAAAGAGAGAGATGAGATATTCAGACTTGAAGAAGATTGATCGTGGTGTCAGACGCCATTTCCATGATGACATCACTGTGATTGTTGTGTTTCTTGACTCAAATGTTATGAGCAGAGCTACCTCAGTCAAGTCGTCTAATATATCTGTGAGGGGTGGTGGAATCAGCCTCCCTCCAAACACACTGGCTCCTTGTACAACGCCAGCAGAAGCTGGTGGTACATGATGAAACTGTATCTCATATTTTTGTCTGTTATATTATTCTCGTGTGAATAGCAGATAGCTTCAAGAAGAGACAAAGAGGAGCCTCCCTTCAATTCTTTAATATACACTGTAACTTTTAACTCAGAAGTGGTACTTACCTTTAGCTTCTATGCCCTAAAAACTAGAAACAGAAGCAGAAGATAATTATTATAATCATTTTCCTGGAAAGTTTTCTACCCTATCATTGTATCCCCTCCCATGGGTGTCTTCTTCGTTGAGGTGTATAACCTGGACACTTAAGTCCCTATAATTATTGGCTGTTTAAATTTTAGAGGTGCTAACAGAGGGATAAAGTTTCAGCTTTGGTTGGTTCGTGGCAGAATATGTCAAAAGCATTGGCATTAACAGCAATTAGTTACTGGAGGCGGTTGTGTAAGGGAGCACATTAGACAGAGATTAGTGGCATACAGGTAATGTTCTTGAAAAATGCTTTGAACCTGGAATTTGATTGACTTGGAATATAATTCGATACTGTGCCTTTAACATGTTATCAGACCAATTGATTGATATAAGCAGGTTTTAAACACTCGATGCCATGAATTTTGTGTGTGTACTTGTTAGTGTTGTTTATTTAACTCACCCATGTGAAGATAAATCTGATGTTTAACTCTTATTAATCTTTCAATGGAAGTTGCTGTTTGTATTTGATGCAAAGGAGATGGCTTTTCATTCCAAGGCTGCCAAAAATGATGACTTCCAACTTGTAGTGTCAAAAGTAAGGATAAGTGTATATGGACAAAAGTTTTGTACTTCGATTATGTTCTTCATTGGCCTCTTTGTTATATAGTTGCCAAGTTATTTGTTCCATATACCATGATTTATCTACCATTAAACTAACTTCCATGGCTGCTATGGGTGCAAGTAAAAGCTGCATCTTAATCTTAACATTCATCGCTTCGGTTTAATCAAGAGTGACGGATCTCCTTCCACCCGTTTTGCCCGGCAAAAAACAGTTGTAAAAGATGTGTTCATACTTTTACGAACTTACTTGAAGCACAAAAGCCAGCATTTGGCACAGTTGCAAAGAAAGAGCTCACAACATGAGCACTGAAATCCTTCAAAATCCAAGATTCTAACATAAAAGCAGGTGAAGCTGTGGGTAATGGGATGCAAGGGTAGAGAGTAATTAAAATTGAACGTATTTGATCCATATGTGGAGCGGAAGGTCCACCCTGCTTGTTTTGCAAATGTTCCAATGTTATATGAACTGGTCATAACAAATCTGGGAGATTTTCCAAACCTGACGAGCTTGACCTGCGCATGGACCAAAAAAGGTTGAAAGAAGATTAGTTGAATGGTTAGTTGCAAAATGGCCCGCAGTTTCCTGAGCCGTGAATTGCTTCAATTGAAAAATGGCAAACAGGAGAACAGTACTTAACCTTACAACTTACAAAATAATAATATCAAGACTGGATTTTTACATTGGACGCATCGAAGTATACTGATATAATATAATGTTGAGGAAGTGGGGAGAATGGATTCACGATGTGGACTTGTCAGACTCTTGTCAGGCATATTCTCGCTCAACCGCAAGTAGGACCTCTATTATGTTTCACCTAATTCTCGCTCTCTTTAATCACTACTTAAACAAATACTGAACAAAATAAGCATCAAGCACCCTTCTCAATGCCACTATTGGCAAGAGGATGAGGATTTAATAAGCGTTCCTCCTAACCCGTATTGGACCAGCATTTACGTGCCATCTTGAAGCATGTTTCTAACAGTCTAAATACTCACGTACCAGAAGGATATCCTTTTTAAACATTCCAAGCATCACGCACAGTACGGGATGGTGTCATATTAACCTTTTGAAGGCCCTTTGTAAGATATTGGTTAAATATATGATTGATGACATATTCTTTTCTCCTTTCAGTAAGTAAATGTGCAAGTTGAGCGGCCTTCAAGCAACATGTAAAGGCACGAGTCAAGTTGGCGTGTGAGAGAGAGAGAGAGACGGGATCGTTAAGAGTTTGACGATACATCAGTAACTGTGACAATGTTGACTTAACTGGATCATTAGGGTGAGATTCTAACTTGGGGTGTGCCTTAAATTCTTCGCAAACAAACTAAAGAGAAATCAGAAACCAACCAGAGATTCTTTGTAGCCTAGCTAGTTTCAGCTACCTTGGGCATCTATTCCGGAAAATAGGAAGCAAAATCGAAGCAATGCTCATTGTGGTGATCAAGCTTTACTCGTACCAACTCTGATGTAAGCAGTGGCCCTCTTGGGCTCTCATCTGTGGCAAAAATAAGAGATTACTTCGCAGCTCAGGGATTCAGAAAATGAATGGTAAGCTGGCTAAATTCAACCATGTCGAGTCATAGCCTGGCAAGTTCACATGCGCCAAGCTAGTGAATGCTAGTCGAGCACCTGATTGGTTAGAAAGGGCCTTCTTTTCTATGCTTCTATGCATAAACCCACTGCACACCAAGTCCCTGCAAAATTTGTTATTTTCAGAATTCAGATAGCCACTTCTGACATCTCTTTGAATAGATTTGCTCATGATAATAAAGACAACGACCGCTTTGATTTTTAGTTATCTTAAATCTACTGGGACACAATTAAATTCCCATTATTAGAAATTCTTTAAGAGTTCAAGGGAAAAAGAAGAGAAAAGAACAAGACAAATTTTTACCTCTATCCTGCAGTGGTCATCATGCTTTTACCAGTAATTTACTGTAACTTTGACTCCTCTTTTTACTCATCGGTCTGTCTCAAGTGCTTTTTCCCTCTAAAATGTATCTGCTAAATTTAGCAAACTCGACATGATTAATCCGATAGCTACAGCTCCTCCGGAACCAACCAGGAGATACAAAACAATCCCTGAGGGACTATTTTATCGATTATTGTAATTATACGAGTGATAAAAGAGTGAGTGAGTGAGTTTGGCTTGGGTCAGGGTCAGGATCAGGTTCAGGGTATTGGTTTTTCATTGCTTCTTGTATTTGTACGCCAATTTCATTTGGTGCACTCCGCATTATCATGCACAAGGATGCCATTGCTATTTCCGTGTCTTTCTCGAGCCCCGACCTTCTTGACGGCCTTCGCCGTGTTTTGTTCTTGCACTGCCTCTTCCTCTATCCATTCATTCTCTCTGCTAATCCGAAGCAAACACTTCATTAAGATGTGATATTAACTTTTTAAGTGTCTGATTGGCATAAGTGAAAAGGCTTCATTTTTTTCTCGGAAAGAGAAGTCATTTTCTGGTGCAACATTTTTGCTTAGCAGAAAACTTCTCTGTGTATCTTCCTCCGCATTTTCTCGTCACGTTATACTCGTGCTATCCCCAGAAATTAAAAACAAGAGAAGCATTCTTCTTTCGAAAGAATTCACTTTCCTTTCCGTTCTTGCTCGGCAACAAACATAATCTTTCTGCTACTACATTTTGAATTTTTTTTTCCTGTGCATGGATTGTTCTAAAACTTCTCCAAGGTCAAAACTTCTAGCAGAAACACTCCTCTCTTTAAGAAAAGATAAAGAGTTGACAGGCGCCACTCATCACCAAAAACTACATTTTCTGTTCTAATGTATCTGAAACCTCCGCTAAAACCTGCATAATACCCCTTCTTTTTGTTTATTTCTCCAACCCGCTAGCTTTTTTTTCCAGGAGGAATACATGTATCTTCCAAAAAGACCTTTTTTTTTCCTCGCTTTAGTCTTTTGAATTCCTTTAAAAGCAACGTTCACGCCTATGCATAGGCCCCACAAAAGAATCACCAGCTGCAAGGGAAATAAAAATGGGATGTGTTGCCTCAAGGCTCGAAGAAGAAGAAGTAGTATCTATCTGCAGAGAAAGAAAACGGCAGCTAAAATTAGCTGTGGAGAGAAGATATGCACTGGCAGAGGCGCATTGTAGATATTGTCAATCACTCTACGCAGTGGCAGCAGCTATAAAACTTTTTGTGGCTCGTCACTCTTCACCAACTTCACCATTTCTTATTACTCTACCTCCTACTTCTCCATCTTCACCACCGCCGGAACAAAATGGTATTACAAAACCGATGTTTCTTCAACAAAAGCCTTCTGAGTCCACAACCCATGAAGCCGTTGATGGTGAGTCATGTATGTCCTCTTTAGCTTCAGATTCTAGTGGAGATGAGACTCGTGAAGAAGTTGAGAGAGAGGAACAAAGTTTTGGGTACTTTTATATGCAAATGCCACCACCAATGCCTCAATCGCCAGACGGAGATTTTGGGTGGGATTTCTTTTATCCTTTTGACACCATGCGACCTGAGATAATAAGGGGTTATAGGAGAAGTACGGACAATGATTTGAGGGTGGTGAGGGAACAGGAAGGAATCCCAGAGCTAGAGGAGGAGGAAGAGGAAAGGGAAAGAGAAGAGGAAGCCAAAGAGGTGGCGGTTGTCGAGGATAAAGGCAAAGCAGAAGATAAAAAATGCAGAGTTGATGTAGAGAACATTGAGGAACGAATTGGTAATGGGATCCACCTAGAGCAAAGAGGACTGGCAGTTATAGATAACCCAGCGAAAGGCAGGGAGCTACTGGAAGCTTTAAAGGATATCCAGGACCATTTTGTTAGGGCTTATGACTCTGGCAAGGATGTTGCAAGGATGCTGGAAGCTAACAGAATTTATTTGCAGTCTGGCGTGGGGGAAATTAAAGGTTGCAACTACATTGTTTCTGTTTTTATGCGAGTATTAACATTTTTGACTTGGTTTGACTTGGTAGCTTAGCTTAGCTAAGCAAATCTTCATCTGAAACACTTTTTATGTAATCTGATTATAGGAACTTCAGCTTTTGTCAGCTTGGTTACTTGTCCATAGGTTTCTGACCATGATAAAGAAAAAAAAAAAAGGCTTGCTTTGCAAACCATTGTCTGTGTTCATCTGTTTGTGTTTTATGGAGGTACAGCCTTCCAAGACATCTGCACGTGTATCAAGTCTCTTTCTGCTTCAACTGAGGAAATTAGGAAGGCTTGTGTTGAAGACCTTTGGTACATCTATTTGTTGAAAGTTGAAACGAATCCTTACTCTGCCTGCAGCTTCTTAGTTGACTTGTTCGTCAACTTATGGTGATATTTTTCTTTCTTGCATGTTTTTTCATTCGGCTATCTTTAAGCTATTTCTCCATTATTGTTCTTTCCTTCAATTATAAGAGGTCCAAGGTGGGCCTTTCTTTCACCTTTAATCTGTTCTAGTACGTTAATTGTTCTTCGTTTTAAGTACTGTTAAACATTGCCCCTTTCTTTTTTCTCTAGAAGCAAATTAACTAAGAAAAGTTAAAGCTTTTCTTTGTGTCTGCCTGTCTTTTACACATCCCATTCAGTTGTGATGTCGCCTTGAATGCTAATAGATAGCAGTGATGATTACTCTTTGTGATTGTTTATCCAGAGATCTTATGTCAAAAGTCCTACAATGTCTGATTCCCGTAAACCTGTTGAATTTCCTAAAGCTGTAGTTTCTTTCTTTTTATAGCTTGGTCCAATCTAGCACAATGCTTATCAGATTCTCTGCTACATCATCCTTGTGTCCTTACTACTCTTAATCGGAAACGTAATTCAGACCTCTCCAGTTGTTCCATAATTTCTTTCATGAGTGGGTCTAAGGTCCTCTTGTCTCACTATCATGACCAGTCTTATCTTGGACAATGGCCCCTGGTCTTTCATCTTATATCCTTGGGTGAGAGAATCTATGCTCTTGTGATGCATTTCTGACCAGCATTTTCTGCCATTTACTAGATGGTTTGGCCATGCTCCCTCTAGCTTTACAAGTGACTAATTCCCAACTCTTTTTTAATGCAGAGTACTCCACAAAACTTATCCATGCAATTACGTGGCACCGCTCCACTTCATCTAAGGCTTCATCGTGTAAAAGCCTTGTAGCTTCTAGTTTGAAGGGCTCTTCAAATTGGACGGAGTTTAAATATGATCTATTTGATGATTATGGAGGAATGAAATCAGGAAGCCATTTACTAACACTTGGAAGGCTATATGCTTGGGAAAAGAAGCTCTATGAAGAGGTTAAGGTAGATTACAGTCACCTCAAAACTATCTTCATGGTGAAACTAAATTTCCAACTCTTTGGATGATAGATATTAAAGAAATCATCCTCTAGCAACATTGCACAGTTTATACTGATCTCCTTTCAGTTTGGGTTGGTACACCAGGAGATAGGATTTACACTTCTGTTTGTCCATTACTTGATCACTTCTAGTCAATCCACAATAGTAGATAAGCTAAATGAATGTTGTCTCTTGGGCAACAGCAAAAATAGAGGTGGTGATATGGAAAGGGAAGAAACCATTCAACTCTCCCGCAAAACTGAGTTGAATCTTGTAAACGTCTCCTTCATTTTCTTCTTTCACTGTCTGATTTGGTGCATTATTTATCAGGCTGGAGACAGCACAAGGAGATTATATGAAAGGAAATGTTCACGTCTGAGAAACCAGGATGTCCGGGGAGATGATGAACTCAATATGGACAAGACCAGGGATGCAGTAAAAGAGTTGTATGCCAGAATTTTGGTTGCAATTCGAAGTGCAGAATCCATCTCAAAAAGAATCGAAAAACTAAGAGATGAGGAACTACAACCTCAAATTGAAGAACTGTTAAAAGGGTAAGGATTTTGGAAGAAAAGAAGAAAAAAGCAAGTCTGCTCCAGCATTTATTTTTGGATGCCCTGGTTTTCTCATTTATTTTCTTCCAATCGCAGCCTGACTCGCACCTGGAAAATTATGTTGGAGTGCCATGAAACCCAGAACAAAATTCTAGATGAAGTAAAATCTTATGCCTGCCCTACATATGGAAAATTCTGCAATGATTCTCATCGGCTCGCAACACTTCAGCTAGAGGCTGAGCTTCAGAACTGGCGGGCAAGCTTTACGGAATATGTTGTAGCCCAGAAGGCGTATGTTGAAGCTCTTCACGGTTGGCTAACCAAGTTCTTAGTCCCTCAGGTTGAGTTCTACTCGAGGGGACGGAGTTCAGCAGCAGCACCATGTCGAGCCAGTGGGCCGCCATTGCTTGTGATTTGTTATGATTGGTTATCATTGATGGAGAAGTTGCCGGACAAGCCGGTGTCTTCTGCATTGAAAATTTTTTCAAAGGATGTGAGAGCTTTGTGGGCACAGCAAGGGGAGGAACAACAACAAAAGAGGAAAGTTGACAGTCTAGCAAGAGAATTTGATAGAAGGACTCTGGCATTCCAGAAGGCGGAGACAAGATTTGTTGACTCTAAACTTATAGAATATAGATCAGATCCCGATGCAGAAGCAGAACACCAAAATGATCACTTTGTGGAGAGGAAAGATCAGTTGGAGATATTCAGGAAGAAACTCAATATAGAAAGGGAAAAACACCACAACTGCATGCAAGAAACACAGAGGATAACGTTAAATGGGTTTCAGTATGGGTTTTCAACAGTTTTCGAGTCCTTAACAGAGTTCTCCGAGTCTTCAACGAGAATGTATAATGACCTTGTAAATTACATTGAGAGTGCTGGGAAACAAGAGAACCGAACTTGCATTGAAGGCTCCTAGGTTGAAGAAAACGACAGCAGGTGATCTGGGTTCTAGATTTAATGTTTGGGAGGTTTGTCAAAGCAGGTTGCTGAGACAAATTGGTTTTCATTTCCGAAGGTTTATTAAACAATGTTGTATTTTATTTTTTATGGTGAATGAACATCAGATTGCCTATTTTCTTGAGACTTGGCATATATATAGTCTATGTATTCCTGATCTCGAGCCTCTTTTTCGTGAAAGCCAACATGATTATTGTAAACCTCAGGTTTCAATAAAGAGGTTTCCGGTCTCATTTTTCACTTTACAAGGAGGCCTTGGACTCAAAAGGTTGAATCCCCAACTCTAAGGACCCCCAGTCGCAGATCCGACCACCGCTGGGGGATTGAAACGCGGTTTAATTCCAGCCAGCCCCTCAGGAAGGCGGTTCTGTACTCAGTACGCACAAGGGACCCCCCACTGAAGGAACCCCCACACTGTCGCTATCGAGATTCGAACCAGAGACCTTGGACTCAGTTACCCTCTCAAGAAACCAACTGGACTACCCGTGCGGGTACAAGGAGGCCTTTATATAGGCAAAGATAAATCAATGAGATAAATCAAACAATCCTCATATTCGCCACACATCATTTTCATTATCTCATTCTATATAAATCCTCCTGAAATATGCAACTGATATTTCCAATACTTCCTCTCAAGTTTGCGTTAATAACTTGTCCAAAAAATTGTCAAGCATTTCAGTTAGAGTTATGGATTATGTACTGTACTGATTGGTAGAGTACGAAACTTGGTTAAAGGATATCGGTCGGTATTTAAAATATCAATTGATATCGACCAGTATTATAAATTTTTAAAAATTGGAAGATCATTTTACAAAAAAAAAAATCAACACCCTCCTCTCACCCCGACTATCTGCTTTTGCCACCTTCTCTCTCTTGGTTTTCGTCTCTCTCTGGCGACTCTCCTCTCACTCTCCGGTCATCGCACCACGCAAATCCATGTATTGGAACATACATATTACAGAAGAAAGCAAGCAGTGAGAGAAAGCAAATATGGCAGGTATCTCAGGCGATCGAAGAAGCACGTTCGGTGGATGCTTTTACACAGGAAACAATCTAGTGTCCTGGTATAGCAAGAAACAGAATTCTGTCTCTCTATCTACTGCTGAAGCAGAGTATATTGCTGCCGATAGTTGCTGTACACAACTGCTATAGATGAAGAAAATGCTGGTCGACTATGGTATCTCGCAGGTGTTAGAGTAGTGCCCTAAAGGCAATCGCCTTTAGCGCGTTTTGTTCATAAATACAGACTTTATGAATAAATAAAGAAAGGCATTTTCATTAATTTGGTGTGCGTTTTATGAATTGATATTGATCAATA
>JANZLC010000202.1:36482196-36492619 GCA_026413385.1 Erythroxylum gracilipes
ACAGTATGATGTGATGTATTGGAAGCACTGTTTGAGATGTTGTGTGTGCACTAGTCTGATTTGATTGTACTGTCTTGTGTAACATCCACATATCCTCCCAGGGGGGGTATTTGGGTGCTACATGTTGTATAACATTGGTTGAATCATAGCTAAAAAACATTTGGCTACGTTTTATAAAATGTAGCTAAAAATATTTAGCTATATTTATAGAAACGCAACTAATTAAAAATATTTGGCTACGTTTTAAAAAAGTTTTGGCTACGTTTCTAAAGATAACTTAAAATATTTTAAAATGTAGCTAATTTTTTTTGATAACGTTTTGGGTGACGAAACAGAAACGTAGCTAAAATTTAAAGACAACGTTTTTTACACATTTAGTTACGATTTTTTTCGTAGCTAAATATCAATTTTGTTGTAGCTATTGAATGTAAAGAAACTCGCCTTCTTCAATGAACTCATTTGTTTCTTCAAGCAAAATCAAGTCAAACATTGTTAAGATTTACAACATAAACCATAAACATGGTATATCAGATGACCTTCATATCATGAATGAGCAATGAATAGCTTTTCAAATATTTAGCAACGTTGAATCCTATCCATTTCAAAAAAGGGGGTATCTTTGCATAACCTTATCGTCCGAGTCAAGCTCCACCAAAAACTAAGCTTAAGAGTAGGCATACAAAACTAAACGTTATATAATTGATCTAAACATTATATTTTATATTTGATAAATTAATACGAATCCTAGTACTAATGAAATTGATTGCATCCGCTAAATTTATAATTCTGAATCCTTTCACATTTAAAGATTGAATAGATTCATATTACAGTGTTAAATAAAAAGGAAACGAGTAAACAACATACAATCAAAAGTTAAAAGCGTTATCCTTCAAGACTTGATAGATAGTAACCAAATCTACTTTTTCTTTATTATATAGTTTATGTATTCATATATTTGGGTAGAAAATATTTATATATTTATATAAAAATGTACAAATTTGTCACAAATATAATTTAGCCCTATGTATTGTCAGGACTGGACTCCAACAATCGTCTTCCAGCCCGTCTGCGAGATGCACCAAGGCGATGCTGATTACTGCATGTTTTTCTCGTACATTGCGTTTTGCATTCACAAAACCGTAAAGTCTACTAAAACCCAAGGAGAGTTTGATTGGTGAGTGCACTCAGGTTCTCTGCTTTCCTTCACCGTTGAATTACTTAGCTTCTAAGGAATAGATATATGGGTAGAGTTTCTTTCATCATATAAACCCCTTAAACCTTTCATGGGATAGTGTTTTGTCGTGTGATCGTAAAGGTTAAATCTTTAGGTAAGTCACGCTTATATGACTAGGTTTCTGCTGATTGGGTTGCTGGTGCAGGTTCCCATATTAGTTAGGCTTTGATGTCTGGCAAGGTGTAACCACAGATAGGTGGTGTTAGGAATTTCGTGCGCTGAGCTGTATTAATGTGTCTAGATTGGTAATGATGGAAAAAAGTAAACATAGCAATCAAAAGATAGCGGATGCCTGTGAGGCACTTGCAAGTTTTGGCTTCCCGGAAGAGAAAGTGAAGGTTACGCTGACGAGGCTCGCTAGATTGTATAACAATGATTGGAAGTTCATTGAAGAAGAAAATTATAGAGCTGTGATTGATATTCTGATAGATAGGTATACAGGGGAAGAAAAGGTGCGTCTCATGAAGGTAATTTGATTACTATCACACATGTTCATCCAGGATAGATTTCTGATAAAATTGAACTTGATTAATTTTCTGTACTACGTGGGATCTGTTAATCTTTTCCCTCTTGTTATTACTAGAAGCAAATATTTGACGGAGATCGATGCTCGGATGACGGAGAAGAGTTTAGGTGCGTGAAAAGGGGTTTAACAAGCCAGAATGGCCAGGCTTCGTCATCTTCTGGCAAAAGAGCTAGAATCTCACCTTCGACACTTTGTGCGGGCACTGCAAGGCATGAAGATTATTTTGAAGCTACGACCAGAGAAACAGGATCCATTTTTCTCAAGGGTAAGGTAATACAGATATCATTTCCACGGGGTATGTGTTGAATATATGTGCAGCAATGACAGTCAGAAGTCTCTGCCGCTATGAGTCTTTACATTCTTAATGCTTCCCTGGCTGTTATGCCTCTTGGTATATTAGTCTTAATCATTCTGTCAGTTACCATTTAGCTAATGTTGCTGGTTTTTGTTGAACTTTTTGTGGAAGGATAGACGTCACTACATTTCATGTGGCGTTGGGATTTGCTATTTTACTTTGCTACCATGAGTGCTAGTTTTGAAGTTCTTTCAGAGAGAAAATTTTGGGATTCCCTCCCGATTTTCTAAAAAGTGAGCTTTTGTAATTGTCATGAAGCATCTGATAGAACCAAGAATTCCAAGTGTTTGTGTATTTTCCGATTTTTGGCGTTTAATAGAAATTCCTTGATTCTTTCTAAAGGACATATAAGCTTGAACGTGAAATCATATCAATTTTGACATGTCCTTTTAGTTGTTAGTTTTGTGGCTTGTGTAATTTGTTTCTATTCTATACTTGCTAATTGCAATGGAATTTCCCATGGCATTTGTTTGCTAAGATAACATATCAAATTCTTGATCTATCCTGCTCTTAATTATAGACTTTCGCTTTTCTAGATGCAAAAGATCCACCTGCTGCAGGCACATATTCAAAAGGAAACAGTTCAGAATGCGAAACAGATGACTCAAAATTGAAGGACTTGAAAGCTTTAGATATGGAGAATAGAGTAGCTGCTAATTCGCATCCTTTGCAGTTTGAGATTGCTTCATCCGCCAATAAGGAGGTGAAGATCTCATTAACTTGTAACTCCGCTGGACATTCGATCTCCCAAAGGCAAACTTTCGGTGCTGCTCTTAGAGAGGTAGAAAATGAATGTCGCAGAATATACACAATTGAGGACTCTGATTTCTCCTTGACAATGTTGATGAATAAAGTCTGTGAGTACTTCCTGAAGATGGACTCTGGTCCCGGTAATAAAATTGCACCTATAATTCTGGATACATCACCAAAATCATGTCAAAATGATGTAGGAGACACTTCCTTGGAGCCAAACTACCAAAATGTAGGAGTTAAAGATCACATTATTCCTCAGGTGGTGTCCCATTTTCTTCAGCCATTGCATTGTCTTGATGGATACGAACTTCAGTACACTAAATTTTCTTTTATTCTCTCTTGACAGGATGTTAACGTCGCAAGTAAGGAGAATATTAAATTGTTAGAATTCTCGGGATCTTTGAAGTCTCGTAATATGGAGGCTGTTCTCCAGAAGAGATATCCCATTTATCTCAACGACATAACCAGGGGTCAGGAGAGTGTAGAAATTTCCCTGGTGAATGAGTGCAGTAACATAGAATTGCCAGATTTTATGTACATAAAAAATAACATGGCTCATGACGATGCTCAGATTGTTTTCTCACTTGCTCGTATATCTGACCGAAATTGTTGCTCACAGTGTCGGGGAGATTGTTTATCTTCCGCCTTACCTTGTGCCTGTGCTGCAGAAACTCAAGGAGAGTTTGCCTATACGCAAGAGGGGCTACTTAAGGAAGAATTTTTAGATGAATGCATTGCTATGATTAGGGAGCCTCAAAGAAAGCATTTCTATTACTGTGAAATCTGCCCTCTTCAAAACAGCATGCTGCAGAAGGGTAAGAAAATAAAGCGTTGTGATGGGCATTTAACTAGGAAGTTCATAAAAGAGTGCTGGTTTAAATGTGGCTGCAGCAAGCATTGTGGCAATCGTATCGTTCAGCGAGGCATACAAGTAGCTTTGCAGGTTAGATTCTACAAATTCACTTTGTTGCTTTTGGTTAATCTTTTGATGACATAATCATCAGATAGGAGGTTTACAAATTGGAAGTTGTAGGTGTTTGAAACACCTCAAGGGAAAGGTTGGGGACTTCGACCTGTGAATGCTCTGAAGAAAGGCACATTCATCTGCGAGTATGTAGGGGAAATTGTGACCAACCAAGAACTTTATGATCGAAACAAGGAAAGGACTGCTGTAAACGAGAAGCATACCTATCCAGTTCTACTGGATGCAGACTGGGGTTCTGAGAGAATACTGAAAGATGAAGAGGCCCTTTGTTTGGATGCAACAGAGTTTGGAAACGTAGGCAGGTTTATTAATCACAGGTATGACAAGAAATAACATTTGGACTTGTTAATCACAGATAGATGTTTCAGCTTCTAATGGAAAATGAGGCTCCACTAATGCTTTAAAATTGTCATCTTTCAATATAAAAAAACTATATTCAGTCACTTTGACTAGTATTATTAATGTTAGGAACCTGGCCTTAGAATATTAGAGTTTTTACTATACTATTATAATATACTATAGTGTGTATACCACTACCGTAGAGAAATGTAGTATTCTGCCTATCCCCTCCCTTTTTCTTTCCCCCCTTTATAACCTCCCTAAGTACATTCTGTTATAATTAACTAGCCACCTTAGCTGATAACTAAATCCTTCCTTGACCCACTGTTATTCCTCTGGGATAATTCTTTCTCTCTCTCTCTCTCCCAACGATCCTAATATTGCCGCCTCCTTGAAGGGCAACCTTGTCCTCATGGCTGAAGTGAGGAGCCATGGTGCGGCATTCCATAGCCATATCGGTCCCCTCTTCAGTTTCTGTTGCCAATGCAATTATTTCTCCATTGTCATCCACGGTTTCGTTGTCATCTAAGATTAACAATCGGAGTTGTCGTTCTGGACATTGATGGAGGGGATGAAATTTCTCCCCACATCGGAAGCACAGCCCCTTGGCTCTGCGATCCATCAGCTCCTGGTACGAAAGGTGTCGCCAACCTCGATTTTTCTCAGTGGATAGTCTTCGGTCCCCTTCCCCTGGTCTAGTCGGCATCGGGAGGTGAGAACCGACGCCTCGGGTCGGTGATCGGGGCTGGAAACTATGACCCGTCGCATTTCAGGTTGGACCCGACCCTTCCTCTGCGCGTAGAAGGAGGTTGACCCCGACTCTGGCTTCTGAACCCGACCTCTTCTCGGTGATGCCAGTTGCGATGTCGTGGGTTGGATGATTCAAAGCCCCTTTGATTCCCGTACAGCTCCTCCTCCACAGCTCTTGCTACTCTCATCATCTGAACCCTATTGATTGGACTGAAGGTTCGCACCCTTCGTCGGATCTCATCGCGCAACCCACTCATGAAGTACCCTATGAGCTGTGCTTCGGGTAAGTGTCCTACCTGAGAAGACACGAACTCAAAGGCCTCGATGTATTCCTCCACCGTACCCGTTTGCTGCAAATCAGAGAGCTCCTCAAATGAGTTCTCAAATCTCCTTCCATCGTTTCTGTCGATTAAAGCTTGTTTCAACTTCCTCCATGTGAGCTCCACTTTAGTCTCTCGAAAGAGATTGAACCAGTGAATAGTAGCTCCTTCCATTGTTAACAAAGCCAATTTGACCTTCACCTCTTCCGACGTGCCATGAACTTCGAAATAGATTTTTGCCCGGATAATCCATCCTACTGGATCAGACCCGTCGAACATGGGTAAGTCTACCTTTCTCACCGACATCTTGTATTCTTCCATAGTACCCAAAGAATGCTCCGACTGAACGTGCTAGTGAGTACGCTGAGGATCCCTCTCTCCCGCGACACTACCTTGTCCCTCCTCCGGTCATTTGCCCATCATTTTACTCATCTCCAACAGCAAGTTTCGCTGCATCTCCATCATGGCCATTCGCATGGATATTTGCAAATCTTCTACCCAAGCTTCAAGACTAGCCATACGAGATTCCAATAGCTCAACTCTATCCGACATCTTCGGTGACATCAAGGTATGTTACTCTGAATTTTTCCTCCGAAAGCTAATCCTCCCCTCTCTTCGAATCCGACAGGTCGAACTACTGTTAGGAACCTGACCTTAGAATACTAGAGTTTTTACTATACTATTACAATATACTATGGTGTATATACCACTACCGTAGAGAAATGTAATATTTCTCCCTAACCAGAGCAGATTTGCCCCTCAGAAGGTGTGAACCCTTCTGTCACTATCTTCTCTCAAATATTCTGCCTATCTCCTCCCTTCTTCTTTCCCCCCTTTATAACCTCCCTAGGTACATTCTGTTATAACTAACTAGCTACTTTAGCTGATAACTAAATCCTTCCTTGACCCACTGTTCTTCTTTTAGGATAATTTTCTCTCTCTCCCGACGATCCTAACAATTATGGTCAAAATTTCGGTTGTCCATGTGGTGATTCTCAGTAAATAATAAACCAATTCTCCTCACTGTCCTACTATTTCTCTGACAACCAAAGTTGGGGTTAAGCCTTTGTTTCCTTCTTTCTACATCTGTTATTTATCCTTAACCCTTAAAAAAATATTTTGAGTTGTCAGATGTTATGATGCTAACTTAGTCGAGGTCCCTGTGGAAGTGGAGACTCCCGACCATCACTACTATCATGTAAGTAATTCTAAACACTTTCAAGGCTCATAACTTGCTTCTGCAAATACAATATCACAAATTCTCCCTTTGAATATCATGCAGCTTGCTTTTTTCACGGTTAGGGACATTGAAGCTATGGAGGAGTTGACATGGGTAATTTTCTATCCATCTTGAAATACTACGCAAGATATATTGTAATAAAGGATTCGCGGTATCCCGTTTGAGTTAACTTAAACTTCTTTGATGGCAGGATTATGGCATTGAATTTGGTGACAAGCACCACCCAATTAAAGCCTTTAATTGCAAATGTGGGAGCAAATATTGTCGTGGTAACAGAGAGAAACTTTCCTGACCATTTGAACAAAGCTGAAGTTGCAACCTGAGATGGCATTCATTTCTCAGATAAAAAGGTTTAGTGAAGCATGAGGAAATACCAATCATAAGAAAAGTAGAACCGTCAATGTCTCACATGCAAATCCAAAATTTGCGCCGGAATCAACCACCTCTGGTGCATGCTTAGATATACTTTTATTTTTTAAGATTGGCAGAGTAAATGTGTAAAAAATTTCTGTTCCACTCAAAGATTGTGGGTTATGGGAGTTCCACCAACTAACCACAATTCTTTTTGGTTCTTCCAGGTGCAAACTGTCAATGGTTTGAGCCTGCTTATTACATACCTGATACATGCCCTCATCTTCAACCAACTTTAACGGGTTTTCCTTTGGTTAGGTTTATTCTTATCATACACTAAGGTTTCTCTTTTATTTTATCCTCTTTATTGCTAATATGGTAAATGTACAATTGCATTTTTAAGGCAAAGCTTCCAAAAAAAAATCTTTCTTTGTTTAAGGGATTAGAAGGCATGGAAAATGACTTCAAATGTGCAACTCAAAGTTCTGATTCTACATTATAACATCTCAACGTATTGATATGCATCAATTTCTGATATAGCGCTCGATTTAAAGCCCAAGAACAAAAATAAAGGATTCAAGTAGCAGGCCATAAAAACGGTATTCGTAATCATGATGTATTTTAACAATTGTTATATCAACAACTATTCTTAATTGTATTATAATAGTCAACATTATGGCTAATTGATTCACCTCGTTTTATTTAGAACATTAATTTGGGATATTAAATGCCTACTATCCAATCTATGCCTACAGATTCCTGTCGAAAAAGGCAACTCAGTCCTTTTATTTGTGTTTAGGTTCTTCAAATCCATTGTTCTAAACTGCTATTTGCATGCCCTGAAAACCCAAGTTTCTTCACGCAAAACAGTGTCATTCAATATGATAAGCACTTAAACAAGAGAATAATTACTTCAATCTGACATATACAAGAACCTGTTTGATATAAAGGTTCTCCAGACTACAGAAAGTTAGCAGAAAGGAAAGATTTGTAAATCTGAACAAAACATTAAAATATGTTATTTCATTAGTTCTACACTATACTTTCAATACATAAAAAGACATTTTATTGCACATAATTCACCACCAAAGAAGCACAGATGAGTTCAAAGCTCCTCAGGAATGCTCTGAAGCACAGGAATCCATGAACGTTGTTGACGGCTTTCCTTCATTGCATTGTTGGCTCTCAGAAGATGTTTCCTTCTCAGAAGATCCAATCTCTGTTCCACGGATAATGAAGACGATGTTGAATAAGAAGATTGATAAGAGTTGCTCTTATTGCCGCTTCTCATCAGTTCCAGCATTTGTTTCAAGTCTTGCTTTCTGACAAGCAGCTTCATTCTGACCACCCCATCTTCACTAATATGCGACACAACACTTCCACCATTCACTTGTGCGATGGTTTCCAACAGGTTGTTCTTCAGACTTCTGTGGCTTCGGCTTCTTGATGATCGAAAATCTCTCTTCGGAGAGGCCTTGCCTTCTGTTGCAGCTCTAGAATCCATCCTTCTACGTATATATATGTTGCTAAAAATTTTCTGAATTATACAAGTTGTTCAAGCTATGGACCTTAAGCTTTATATAGCAATTGCAGATGAACTTGGAAATACTAAAATTGTAAGGTCGGCTAATAGAAATTGTTTCCCAGATGAGCCTCAAAAGTCAAAATATCAAAAGGATGCGTTTGACTTTGATATCTACATTCCAACATGGCCAATTACACGTTTCTGAAGATTGCAAGAAGAATAGTGCCAATTCCTGCACTTGGATATTGTGGGTTATATATCAAAACTTAAACGAGGCGTTGACTTGAATTTTGCAGCAACCTAAGGAACAAACTTTTTGATTGATGTATGAGTAGTTTAACAAGCGCTATTCGTGGATTACTATATTCATGTTTGATAACAGACTCAGTGGAACTGGCTACGCCTCACATGCAAATCCTATCATTGCGCAGCAGTTGACTACGTGCATTACATCAAAGCATAATCCTTTTGCAGAATGGATGGAAGTCTTGATATTATTGGTTTTTGCATTTGCGAATTGAGCTGTGTGTAGTCTGTCATTCTAACCATTCCCTTATATCCTAACCAGCTTAAGTTCTTTATTCCCAGGGTTTATTAGATACCCGTGATGTTCTTTTGATGGTCTAAAAAGATGAAAATTCACTCTAATCATCTTTTTTGATTCCATTGATTCTACAGGACCAAACATGGCAGTTAGTCAGACAGATACGGCTGCTAAATGATTTGCTGGAACCGAGTTCCACTCAATCTTATAGTTTGGTAGTTTAATATTGGTACTGTCTTCTTTATCACAAGCCATATTTTCCAATATCAGAATGGAACAGGATAGACCACAAAATGGGGCCCCATTGGGATTAAAATTGGCAGGCAAAAAGATGCCTGTTTTGTACTATAATAAGGTGGAATAAGAATTACAACATCAGCAATATCAGCCCTATCTTCTCATATTTTAAATTTTGAATTTTAATTTTGCCTTTTACATTAAGTAAAAAAAAATTATTTTTTAAAAATTTTAAATTATATTTTAGTTTTTTATATTTTATAACTTATAAAATTATAAAATTTTAATTTAGTTTTAGCTTTAGCTTTCTGTTTTTGTTTTTCATAATTTGATTTACAAACATTAATATATATTATATAATAATTTAATATTAATTAATAATAAGAATGATGACTAAAATAAATTAATTATTTAATTTATAAAATTAAGCTAAATTTCAAAATAGAATATATAATAATAAATAAATTTTACTTTATTTGATTATTTATTTTTAATAAAATGTAATAAATTTTTTATAAATATTGTATAAGAAATTAAATTAATTCATATAATTAATTTATCTCTAAGTTTATCTAATATTAATTATTAATAAAAATAAAAATATAATTATGTTGATATTAACAACTAAATTTTTTTATTTAAGGATAACAGGATAATAAAAAATAAAATAGAAAGTAGAATAGAAACCAATCACTATAATATCTAACAGAAAGGAGGGAATTTGAATATGGACATTGTTTATTTTTACTGATGGATATAACGGAGGACAAAGTTCGTAAGCATGTACATTTCTTGTGAGAATGGTACTTTTATCTTCTATTTAAGGTGACGAGCTTTACAATACTCTTATCGAGTCATCCATTCCATTGAAGAATGGAAGAGAAATTATTAACCATTATGCAGAAACGAACTCTAGAAATAAACCATGACAAGTGAAGGGCTTTGAAGGTCTAACTAAGTCCATAAATAATCAAGATATTATCTCCATCTAAATTCATAAGATAATAGATTATGAATCCTATATATATAACTTACTTTATCTTTAAGTCTCTTTTTGATATTGGATAATTCCACAAATGAATTCAACATCTATCCTTTATAAGTGAATTTATCTATATCAAGCTAACTCTCTTTCACCCCATAGCTAATTTAAAGTTGGTTCAGCCGAATTTTGCTAAAGTTGGACATCGTTGTTTGGATCCATGATCTGTGCGACTTCAGCTAGGGAAGACCTGCAAAACAATAAAAAGCACACCGGGGGTTG
>JANZLC010000202.1:36522560-36535918 GCA_026413385.1 Erythroxylum gracilipes
AGTAATTTTTTCTTTAACTCTTACTCTCAATCCTATAACCAAGGTTGGACTAATCAACCTAACTTTGGTTATGGATGGGATAACCATTAGAATCACTTCCATGACAATTTACAGGATGCACAACAAATCTCGTACAAACCAAAAGTTTCTTATCATGATTCAGATACACCTCTGGAAGAATTGATTAATGTTATGATTGCTAATACTTTACAATTTCAGCAAGATGTACAATAACAGCTCCAGCAATTCCAACAGGATATACAGTGACAGCTTCAACAGGATATATAACAACTCCAGTAAGATACAACATCTAGGCTCCACAACGTGGCAAGCCAAATGAGTGAGATGGCAACGAGGATTGACTATCTAGAATCACAAATTGAAGAGGAGCAGTCATATCAACCTGAGGTATACCTAATCAACATTAGTGTGGAAACCTTACAGAGTGATGAGGAGCTTGAGAATTTTAAGAGCAATGCTTAAGGAATTGCATGTGAAGAAGTTTAGAAGGAGCTCAAACTAGAAAAAGACATATCATTTAGCTCGAAGGTGAGTACTGAGTTCATGATTATTTTTTAGACTAACTCTTCAACTTTACATAGCAAATTGGAGGAATTAAATGAGGAAGAAAGAGGCAAAGAGACATTTGAGATCTTTCTAAAAAGAATGGACTCAATAGAGATCGAAAGTCTAAGGATAGGGAGGATGCTGAATGGAATGATGATTAACTAAGGCCCTATCTGGAATAACCTCGCGTGGAGTAATTGCATATGCTACTAAAAGATCATAATTTTGTCACGTGAGGAGAAAAAGGAGTCCAGCTAGTGACACTAAACAAAGGCGTTTCTTGGGAGGCAACTTAAGAGAAGTAAATTTCTTTTCCTTTACTTTTTCACATTAGTTTTTTTTATGTTTGTGTGCTTTTGAATTTGTTTGTTTTACTCGTTTTAAGTTTTCAATCAAAATGAGAAAGAATAAAACAACAAAACAAACATTTTCTCATTTTCTATTGTTTCTAGGATTATATAGTCATGATTAGAGAATGAGATGACTAGAGAATTTGATAGCAACTTTAGCATGTACTTTTACTCTTGTGATTGGTCGATGTGCATTATCTTTAAAGGAGTAGTGACTAGTGGTAGACAAAGCCGGTGAGATTTTGAGCCTTATTTAACTGACACATCCATATCAGTCTTATTGTCTTTTGATAATGTGTGACCTTCATGACATGTATATCCTAATTTTGCCTTGAATTTCTATTTGAGACCACATTTTTATCACAGGCATTAACATAGATATGATTATGCATTCTTTGCTTTCCTGAACTACATTAGCCAAATAGCCTACCCATTATATGATTTTCCTTTTTGATAAGCCCCCTTGAGCTTTATTTGCCTTTTCTTTGTATATTAGCCACATTACATACTTTAACCTAACCAAATGTCCTTCCCAAGCCTTAAAGCTAGTGGAATATTTTGCTTTTCTGAACTACATTAGCCAAATAGCCTACCCACTATATGATTTTTCTTTCTGATAAACCCCCTTAAGCTTTATTTGCCTTTTCTTTATGTATTAGCCACATTACATGCTTTAACCTAACCAAATGCCCTTCCCAAGCCTTGAAGCTAGTGGAACATTTGTTGATTTTTGAGTTTGTGGAAGTACAAAATTCTAGGTGTGGGGGTATGCATAAGTGCGGGTTGGTGATAATGTTGGGATGTTATTTTATGTCTTATTATTGAAATTCCCATGTTGATATAGTTTATTTTAATTTTTATAAGAGAAAAGATAAGATAGAAAAAGAAAGAAATAAAAGAGAAAAGCAAAAGAAAAGAAAAGAAAAAATAAAGAAGAAAGAAGAATGTTTAAATAAATGTATCAAGGAGGAATTTCATATGTGTTGAAAAGTTGTTTATGATTAATGCATCCTCCTAAAGTTGTAATTAATGTGTTATTGGAGTATGTTGAATATGAGGTAGATGATGGCTTGGAAGGTTAACACTTTTGTGGTTTCAATGTATTGTCATCAATTGTATGAGTGATTCCTTCTGATTGGTATATGCTTCATGTGGTTTATGTATGAGAGCTAAATTGGGATGTGAAATATAAATGTTGCATTTGTCATAGTTAACGGTACCTAGTTTTTGATGAGTGTTAACTTGTGTACTTGATGTCACATTGAGTGTTGCTTTGTTTCACTAGCTTAATGACTTTTAAGTTACTTGACCTAAATACATCTCATCTTACTTTTACCCACATTATAACCTTAAAAGTCCTTTGATTCTTAATTTTGCATGTGAATTTTAGTGGTAAAGAAATGAAATAATATGTAAAGTTGTGGATTGTCATTATCATGAATGGTGTTGAGTGTATCCGTGAATATATTTTAGTTAAACACATTTTCCGAGTCTACCATTGGAGTGCTCAG
The DNA here is from genome assembly GCA_026413385.1 of Erythroxylum gracilipes. Taxonomy (NCBI): domain Eukaryota; kingdom Viridiplantae; phylum Streptophyta; class Magnoliopsida; order Malpighiales; family Erythroxylaceae; genus Erythroxylum; species Erythroxylum gracilipes. The sequence continues at coordinate 36,524,989 of JANZLC010000202.1, forward strand.
TTTTTGAAGATGGTGAATGTTAATTGATCATAAGTAAAAGCTTGGAATGTTGACTTCTTACTATGATTTTTGAAAGTCATTCATCTTTGTTTATGACTATGTACTCTTGGAACATATGGGAAATGAGTAAATGTTTTGGGTCGATGAGTTTAATTTTGATGTTTTGGCCAAAGATGGCCAAAGGCTAAATGTGGGCAAAATTGATAGGTGCTTAATTGATTATGAAATTATTCCATAACACTTAGCGATTATTGACATGAAATTGCTTAAGATATTCACTTTGACTCATATGTGATTTTAAGCACAATTCAAAAGCAAAGATATTAAAGTGAGTTGAAAGGTATACATTTTGGCTATTTTTCAAATATTAATTTTCACTTGTCTTTATGGAGCAGGAAAAAGAAAATTAAAAGATAAGAAAAAAAATAGAAACACAAATAAATCAAAGTAGCTTACGACAAAGAAGTACAAAAGTTGTGTATGGAAATTTCATGAGCAACCCATGCAACGTGATGAAAACGCAGCAGACATTGAGCCAAATGGTAGCAAAAGAGGTTGTTGGGAAGGAGCAACCAAAACACGAATGCAGGAGAGGAAACACAAACAAGTCTGCGTTTCAGGTAGACGATGTCTGCGAAACGCAGACTTTTTCAAGAGGGAAATGTAGGTTTTAAAAGAGGAATGAACAGTAAAGGTGAACCAAGAGTTAAGTAAGAAAATCAGGACAACAATAGTAAGGAGGCGCAATAGCGAGAGGGAGAGTGGTTCTTCGGTGGGATATTTTTAAGGGGCAAAGCTATGATCATTTGGAGACCCATAGAGGGGTAACATCTCGACGCCAGTTCAGAGGTAACATCGACGCCGACGACTCGAGTTAAGTGTATTTCACTCTTTTTTGTTGTTTCTTTCTCTCATTAGAAATTAATTGTGTTATCCTATGTTAATTGATTTGGGTTTTGTGTATGGATAATCATAATCTCGTTATTATTTGGTTATTTGTGTATGAACCCATTGAGTATTGTGAAAAGATGATTTTAATGCATTCATTGAATCTCATTGCTATAATTTTGATATAATTCGTAATTGTTATGTTAAAATTCATGTGTAGTGACTAATGACTCGTAATCATTAGGGATAATATAACCTAGGTTAAATGACGCATCTTATGTAATTATTGCTTTGATTAATCGATTTTCCTAATTCGTAATGTTACTACTCAATTGAATCTAGAGATTGTATCCTAGGTTATTTGATAGTTAGGTTTAATTAATGATCATATTTTGATTTAAAACTACCTAGGGGAAAACTCGATTAATTATTAGCCCACGATTAATAACTGCTAAGAGAGGTTTAAGAACAACAAATCAATGAAATATGTTTAATTAGGGTGTAGGCTGAGATTGAACCAAAAAATCGAGTCCCTACCAAATTCCCCACTTTTATCATTTTTCGCATATTTTCTTTAATTTATTTTTATTATTCTAGTTTCATTTTATTTTCTAAAACCAAAACCCCCTAAACCTAAACACCGATTAATTTCATTTTAACAACTTTACACACACTCATTGTGGGATTGACCTAAACTCACCACTGCTATAATAATAGTCTAGTTTTTATTTTGACTAGTGTTATATATTGACCTAAACTGACTGCTATAGTAATAGTCTAGTTTTTATTTTGACTAGTGTTACGACGTGCTATAGCAATGGTGACTCCAAAGATGGAATCTCATCTAAGTCTACAATGCTCAACAATCTTATAAGTGGAGCCACAATCTTTACAATAATCAAGTAAGCATCTTAAAATTTATTATCCACCATAATATTATAAACCTCTTTTCATTTTACACCCTTTAATAACTTATAATTTGAGAAGTGTTTAATTTTCACTAAATTTTGATGTGTTCGTTTATACTTATAAAAACATTTAAAAGTTATAAATGTAGTCGCAAGCCTAGTAGCAGCAGGAGGCATAGTTATCATGTAGTTTCTTCAAAAATTTCAATTTTTTTAGGTATTGCACTCCAATATACTACATTATCTCATATAGACTCTACTACTTTCTTTATCATCTCTAGCTTGTACTTCATAATCAAATTCAAAATAAGTGCAAAACATCATATATGGAACAACCTCCCACCAATCAACAAACTCCCAACCTCTAACTTATTCTTCACCTTTTCAATCATTACATCATTTATGTTACGATTGTTGAGTGTTATGGTAGACAAATTGGTGTGGTATTCCAATCTATTAAATACTCGACAACGCAGTTGACAACCTGTTGCTTGTATGTGATGCTGACATATAAATGAATATATAAATATGAACAAATATCAATCATAATATAATAAAAAAATAAATGATAACAATATTAAAAAATATAATTTACTTTAGTATTCTACTATGTAGAGTTTAGCTGTTGTCAATATAGTGTGTTTTCACTATCATATAACCTTTCTTTTGGTCATTGGATGTCTATATGTCCGTTGTGATGACTACTTGTCCTTTAATACTCGACAACATTTTTAATATTTCTTTCTTTTGATCTCGTATATCTTCAAAATGTCTTTCTTTAAGGTATTCTGAGTTGGGATCTTGAATGTTGGTTGGAGTGAAATGAATAACATCCTAAATCTTTTGTTATCAACTATAGAAAATGGTTATTCATCATTAATGAGCATATTAGCGATCAAAAACCTTAATATGTTGCTATCATAAGCTGTAACAGTTGTTTCATTCTTCCCTCTCATTAGGTTAGGGGTTAAAAATGTTTAACCTCTTAATACAATCTTTTTTTATTATACTAATCCATATGTCTCTTCAAATAAGAGGTCTCAGCTCCCGACCAACATCTTATAACAATATTTACATTCGGCCTTTTCTACTCCATCTATTGATCCAGTCTTATTGAAGTGATTTCAAACATCACTTCTTAATAGACCTAGTGCACTTCTATCTTCACTTGGTACTGGATTAGAAGTATCTATTTTTATATTCTGGTTACTAAATTAGAACTCTCAACTAAAGGAATATACTCATTTATCTGAAACAATTAACGTATATGACTATACAAGTTATTCACGAACATTTACATGTATACATATACTTTAACGGGCATTTAACTTAGAGTAAGATAATCGAAGTATAATTAATCATAATCACATATAAGAGTAAATTTCTCTATATATATGATGATAATGAATTAATGATAATGATAAATTTCAAAGTTGAAAGGATTAGAAAGCTACATGCTCAACTCTATTAACTTTAAAACTTAAGATTATACTCAAATGAACTTTTTGCTATGTATTTTTGCCACTTGTGTTACTTAAATTATAAGATTTAATTAGAAGTGTTGAGTATATTTAATTCTCTGTTACATATTTTGAAAACCAAACTTCCAAACTATTCACCTAACTTAAATTCATTGAACACTGAAGCTAATTCATTATACCGTGAAGTTTAATTGCATTTATGGATAAGAACGATTAAGATTCAAGATCTAGCAATCTAGTTATAATCTTTAAAGAAAATTATCTTTGTTGTGTACTAAGTTTAGTTTCATATTTGGTCAAGTATAATGGTAATCATACATAAACATACATTTTTACACTTTTCTTAATATATACAAGATGTTATTACCTTATTTTGCTCTTTAAGATGTTATTACCCTATTTTGATCTTCAATAGAGCATTCACTAATCAAAGTTAGCAAAATCAATAAGCATGACCACTAAGGACAAATGTGTTAAACATCAAAACCTACCAAACCAGAAACTAAACCGTATAATTACTTGATTTAGAATTAGTTTGAACCTAATTCAAAAGATAGAAAAATACTAGGAAGGTAAATTGACTAGACGAAGCACAAGCAATCAGTCATGTTCTGTGCTTATTTCATCTCAAACATTGCATATGCATTTAATAACGTACATGGTAAAACAATATAAACTATTTTTGCCTTTTCTTCCAATACTAAAAAGTTAAGTATAATGAATACACAAAACTTCCTATTTTGCAGAGTTTAGGGAGGGTCATAATATACACAATCTTCCTTCTTCTTTTTTTTTTTTTCTAAAGAGATTATTTTCATAACTTGAACGTGTAATTTTATGATCACAAAGGAAACTTTTTTGGCAAATCACATAAAAGAGTCCCTGTGATATACTTGATTATTCATCTTAGCTCTTGTGTTTTTAATTCGTTCACCTTAGCTCTTGTATTTTTTATTCTCATTCAAGATATCCCAATTGAGTATTTTCGAACAAATTTGCCCTTAGAATCAAGAGATTAAAAAAATCTAAGGATAAATTTGTCTAAAAATATCCAATTGGGATATCTTGAATGAGAATAAAAAACATAGGAACTAAGGTGAACGAATTAAAAACACATGGGCTAAGATGAATAATCAAATATATCACAGGGCTGTTTTATGTGATTTACCAACTTTTTTAGTTGTTTCAAAGCTAATCTTCAAGGGCACTACTCTTGTCTTAATGACATCTTCTTTAAGTTGACTTACTCAGCTACTGAAGAAAATGCAAAATGGAATTTAAGCATGAATAGAGATGAGAAGTCGGTAGTGGAATGAGAGACCGGATCTAAACTCTAAAGACATGGCTGTCGTTGAGGAACTCTGGGACTTGAATAAACAAAAATAATACATCATTAGACTCTTCTTCCTCCTTATATCATGTACATCAACTTGAGACAACAACTCAGATGCTATCATCATCCTTCTCAGCTCTAGCTGCAATCAGAACGAAAAAGATTTAATTTTTACAACCAAAGTCCTTAAGTGTAATCAGGTTTCAGAAAAACAAAAATACCAGCTAATTGTTCTAGTTTTCAACAAACCCAAGATTTATACCCTCTCACAACAAATTAATTCATACAATACTCAGGGGATCAATGGTCACAATCAGCAGATACAAAATTTAAAGCAACACACAAGAAAAAAGGTGAATATCGACTCAAATTGTGAATTTCTTAGCAATTAGTATTTTAATTTAAGTTGAATTGTTTAAATTAGGTTAAATTTATTATACATAATTAAATTAAGAAAAAAATTATAATTTAATTAAAATATAATGTTTATTATATTTCGTGATTTTCATGTGACGTTTAATTCAAATTTAATTAAAATATATGACTTTTATAGTGAAATGATAAATTTATATTATTTAAAAATGTTAAATTATTTTTTAGATATTTTAAAACAGTTTTGTATTTTGATAATTAAAAAAAAAACTCGAAATGCAAGTTTACCTTTAAGAAATAGAAATCCCGGAGCCTGTAACGTAAAGAAAGCATCACTTGTTTACTATTCTATCACTATATGCTTTTGCTGACATGTTCAATTCTAGCAGATTGTTTACTAAGGTCCACGTCTTCTCCCAAAAGCTACTGGAATCTTATCCACTTTAGCTCCAAGTTCTGGGTGACATTATCGCTGGAAGAAAATGGGGTTTAAGAGATTGTCACGAGTATGAGAGGAGAGGAATCTTCAGCATTATCATTCCAAAGATTTTTGTACAGCAAAAGACAGACGTGTGTCACTTTCTGGTGTTTTAATTGCTCAAAAAGATTAATGGAATCCACCAGTACTGTAATATTATGGAAGCCATTGTCAATACAAGTTGGAGCAGAATATGGGGCTAATGGATATAAATTTTGGATCATCAAGCAATGGGCTAGTCGGTGAATGGTACTGTTTCGGCCCGTGTTTGGTTTCCGTGAAAATAAAGAACTTGAAGAGAAAGAGTCCCGACTTCTGCCAATATGAACTTGAATACAGATTCATTAGATAACAGATTCTTGGCTAACTGTCCTTAATTAGCTAAAAGAACATATATCGAGATTCAAAACTTCCTTTTTCATCAAACTTCCCCCACCCAAGTAAACTTCCATTTTTCAAAGCACATAAAGAGGAAAAGGGGTTGAGCTTGGAAAAGAAAATGAAGGGAAGCTAGGAAATGAAATTACTATCTTCAATTCTTCCTTTATACAAAGCTGTGCTCAGGGAAAGAAAGCTCATGCTACAGTCCCTTTATATTACAATAGAAAGGAAATATCTTCATTTTCTAATTTAAGTTCACAAGCAACCAATGATACAATACAAGTACATGACAAATGTACGAAAAGTTCATATCAGCAAGTACATATATGCCACATGTTTCTAATAAATCACCAAAACATCTCCGCATGATTTTCCACATTCATAATGTCGTCTTCGTCATCAATATTCACACCCTCTTCTTCCAAAAGCCATTGCTCAAGTTCATCCATCTCATCATAGTCATGCATGAACAAACTGTCTGAGTAATTCCATTGGTTGGTGCCTAGCTCTTCTGCATGGCATGCAACGTGCAAGTACGGTCTACTCCTAGCCAAGGCATCTACAAGATCCCTATTTAAACTTCCTGTCACTCCCAACCACCTCAATCTTGGAAAGTATGGCTTTTTCAGCCACCTGAATGCAAGCTGAGTAATCCCACCACAGTTGTAAAGATCCAACAAGCGCAAGCGACTACCGTATCTGCTTTCCTCATCTACCTGATTCGATGCTAATGCCATAACAGAAGTATCACCTATTAGTGGACAGTGTCGCATTCGGAGTTCAGTAAGGGCAATTCGACATTTTGCAAGTGCTAGGACTCCATTATCTGAAAGGTAAGGAAGATTCGACAGGTCCAGTTCCTGCAACACAAATTTAGAAGAGCCTTGAAAAAGTGCAGAGATGCACTTGTCAGTAAGTCGCTTGCACCCTCTTACAGATAATGAAGATAAAGAGTTTATAACTCTTCCCCGTAGATACGACAATCCTGAGTCACTTATATTGGAACCATCCAGTAGCAGACTCTTCAATTCAGTAAGAGAGCCAATAGCTCTAAGTGCTTCATCCCCAAGGCTCTTGCAATCTCTCAAGTCAAGAACCTTGAGGCCTAAGTTCAATACCAAATTCTCTAATGCATGGTTTGTCAAAAGATTACACCACCTCAAAGTAACGTGGGTCAATGAAAGGGAAGTTGCACTGATGTCATGAAAAACCAAATCAGTTAAATGTGTCCCATGTGACACCCTAAGTTTGAATAGGCTAGAACAAGAGTGCAAGATCGTTTTAAAACCACTATCTGTAACTCGACAGAAGCCACCGAGGTATATGCTTTCCATGTTTGCACACTTATCAGCAATTAATAGCAACCCAAGGTCATTAACCCGTCTGAAATATGTAATGAGGAATTCCTGGCTCCGAACCAAAGATAAGTGCTTCAGTTTCCCATGCTGATTAATCTGTTGAAGACCAGCATTGGTGAGGTCATATGTAATTGTTGGCTCTATGAGAGGAGCATCTCGAAGATCCAAATGTATTAGGTTTGTAAGACCTTTAGATATTGCACAAACCATTGTATCAGTAATATAATCCACTGAAAGGCACAATTTACGAATGCTAGGTAAAACAAATGGTCGAAGGTGGTTTGACGGTTGATGAGATCCCACGCTTGGACTAAGCAGTTCGGTAACCATTACTGAAGAAACATAGCCAATCTCAAGAGAAGTAAGCTTTTCTGAAGCCAAAGCCCAAACCCAAGCAAAATTGTGTCGAAGAAATAATGAAACATCAAACATCAGGACCAATTCCTGCCCAAACAAAAGGAGAGTAAGATTAAGATTGTGAAAGTGATGTAAGAAGATGCCCAGCCAGGGGGGAAAAGAAGTATCATGCTCTATGTATAAAGGAAATAAAGTCAGATAATTGAACAAAAATATAAATATAACATATGCATAACAAATAAATTGCAGTACATGGAATGACAAATAGCATTCATTAAGAGATGGTCTATCATTAATTATCACTTTCAGTCATCTTAGAAGAATAAGCATTATAGTATCACTTTTGTGGTCTATCATTAATTATCATTTTCAGTCATCTTAGCAGAATAAGCATTGTAGTATGATTTTTGTTAATGAATAGTGCAGTATATTTCACACCAGCAGTCCTTTGAAATAAGCAATCAGATTCAGACATATACTAACAAGAGCTCCTTATTAAACATTCAGAACTTGCCAAACCTATCGGTGAAAGTTGTTTCCAATATGTTCTAATTTACATAATATAGCAAAAAATTCAGAACTCAAATCCCCTTGCGTAAGGAAACTTAAATATTTTTTTCTTATAGGAAGAATAAACCAATTTTAAAAGCCCTGATATTGTCATTTAACTCCAAGTTGGATTGAAAGAGGAAATAAATTACTATTAATCTTAACAGACAACTTCCTGAATGATTCAGGAACTATCTATTCAAAACTTATCCTTACTTCTAACTGTGTGCAACCACTGAGCAACTCCTCCAGATCTGATATATGAATAGCCCGCCCTCTCTTTTCAGCTATCGAATCCAAGTAGAGATGCCTGAATGGGAAGGATTAATTGATATCCAAAGCCAAGAGCAACATTCAAACAGATAGAAGTAAAGATTACACATCACATCTTCTGAACATCCTGATTTTCATGTGTCACGATTCCATACATCTCAAGTAGTTCTATTAGCATGGAAAACGTCCAAACTTACAGTAGCTATTGAATGTGGTGAAAATTTTACCTTAGATCTGCACAGTTCGCTCCAATCTCAGAAAGCAACTTCCCGCTAAAATCCACACAATTATACAAGGATAACTCTTGCAAAGAAGGGCGAACTAAAAGATTGATGGCTGAATCATCAAGCCGACCACAATCAACCTTCAAGCTTCTGAGGAATGGATTTGACGGTAATAGAGGCCTTAACAAATTTATTGTTGGGGCAATATCCTACATAGTATGATCATAATAAAGAACTTAAGGAAAAGAGAAAGAGAAAAAGATTTCATTTGATGGTCTCATGGTCATCAACCTACAAAAACAAATGCCTTCTGGTTTACTTTTCAATACTTAGATAGCAGATCCTTGACTATTTGTCATAATTGGCCGACAAATGGAGATTGGAAAGCTTCTTTCCTTCATCAATCCTCATTATTCAAAAAGCAGGCCTTTTTTATCATACATTAAGTTTTGAGAATCGAGTTAAGATTAGAAAAGAAATGGAGGAACTAGAACCAGAAGAGAGAGCCATTTTCTTCAATTATGTTACATGCAAAGCAAGAACAAAGCAACAAAGCTTACGCTTTTATCAATAGCTAACCAAAAGATAATGCTTTTCTATCTGGGTTCTCGAATTTCACAAGGATAATAGCAGAACCAAAGCTTGAATATTCACAATCACACCCACAAACCAGACGGCCCAAAAATGAATTGAACAATGAGAAGGCAAAACTCACTTGAAACTCAAAGTTGGGGAGGAAAGTTAGGATATGAGAAGCACAGCCCCTAAAGGTCCTGCAAGTGGAAGCCAACGAGAATATGGAAGCCATATCCAGTTTTGTCATCACAGTCGCCAGAAGGGTCGCCGGAAGTTGATCCAAACTCTCTTCACGGTTTTCCATTTCTTTTAAACCTCAGCTTTCTCTATCTTTTGTTTCGATGGTCATGGGTGTGACTGGATGATCGATCTGCTCGATTGCTATAGCAGTGGAAAAACTGTTGTCAATCAATTTGGAAGGTTCCGTGAACGTGCAGACCCTGCTTACTATTTTGTGAAGCAATGTGTTGTGGGGTCCATATCCCTTAGATAAATCTGAGAAAAGGGTTCCTCGTTCTATAAATTCTAATTCTTTCGTCTTCCTGTTGGTTATTGGTCTTTCCATTTTACGAGTTAGTTTTGTGAAGTAATTTGCACATAAAGCAGGAGGCATATGCTCCGTTGCTTCTTTCTATTTTTTTAAAGTAAATAGTGTCGTGTCAAAACACCGTCTGATGATCATAGTTTCCAAGAAAACGAAAACATGTATGTATGAACTCCAATGGCTTAAGGGGCGTCAAGCCCACGACTAGAATGGTTTATAAGGTACGTTATTACCCATTGTCTTTCTTGCTTCATATTGTTAACAACACCTCCAAGAAGCAATGAGTTTGGTTCTTCAGTACATCTGCCTCGAATAACGCCGTATAGGAACAGGTATTGCTTCTCCATTGAACGTTTCAATTCACAATAAGCAAATTAACAGAACTTCATATAAAGATTAAGGATACAGTTACCTCATCAACACCTCCTCTACAGGGGACAATCGTTATGCTACTCAAAATAACTTGAATGGCAAAATGAATGATCCTCAGAAGATAATATACTATCAAGAGATGGCAAATTGAATGATCCTCAGAAGCTAGTATACTATCAAGAGATCTCACACTTGCCCGTTCTCAAAACTATCAAAAGCTTCAGGTGTAGACCGTTTGCCTTCCTTCTTACACCCACTCAAATTAAAAACTATACTTATATCTAACATGTCTAGGGATGACAATGGGTAGTGTTCAGTTTAGGTATTACTCAACCCATATCCATCTTCATATCCATATCCATCAATTTTTATGATTTACTACCTATATCCAAATTCATTGGATTGTTCGGGTTTTTATATATCTATTGGATTATATAGCACATAAACATATAACTTCTAAATTGGAAATATGGAGACCAAATTTTTGCGAACGTTCTAAATCAAAATTAACTTAATAATAATAAGTCAAGATTTTGATTTGTATGTCTTAAAAAAACCCATAAAATTGGAATAATAAAAATTATAATGTCTAGTACAAAGACAAGTAGACAACATATATTTTTCACAATCAATAACTAAAAAAAAACTGAAACAACAAAAACTTCAAACTGTCTTTGCGTGAACTCCACAACATTTAAAACTCTATCTCCATATCATTTGCATTATTATTATCCTATAAGAAAATAAAATATGTTAACTAATAGAGTCAAATTATAAGTTAATTTAATATTTTAAGTAAAAATAAATAAATGATGAGAAATAAAATGAATTACCAA
>JANZLC010000202.1:36536018-36549307 GCA_026413385.1 Erythroxylum gracilipes
TCATGCATTACAATCATATTAACTAACTCTCTTCTTGAGAACTCCTGGCTAAATTTGTAGGTTTGCAATGTTTTTTTTTCTCATTAGACTTAGTCCTACTCCCAGTTAATAATGTTTTCTAGCCTCCAATAAGTCTTAAATGTTTCTTTAGACAATATTTGATCAAATGCTCACGCAGATGTGAAGTCTCATTTGTACCTTTAGCAGAAAGCTTCCCTTTGCAATGCTTATACTCAGCCTTATCAACACCTTTCACAGTCACCAAAGTAAACTCTAGCCACACAAGAGAAGTACGCTTCTTTCTTTTAATTGCACTATGATCACAAAATTCCATAGCTGCAATCTCCTCTTCTTCATGAGGTGGACTAGAGAGATTCTTTGTTGTATGATTCTCAACTCTTTCCATCGGTTCCACACTATCACTCACAGTCACGGAATTAGCTGAATTTTTGATAAGCAACTCGTCTCTGACAATGACAAACGACATACAAGTTCTTTAAACAAGTGTGGGTGGTTGATGACGTTAGAAATAATAATTGGTATTGGATTTACCCCACTCTTTGATGGTAGATGACGTTGAGTGTAAGAATGCAGAAAGGTTGGAGGCTTAAAGCTCGGTGCGATTGCCGTCAGTGACCAACGGGCCACACGAGACAATGGATTACCGTTCACGCCATAGGGATTACACGAGACAATGGATTACAAAAATATTTTACCTCGTTAACAATGGATGACTTGATATTACATGGCCCGTCACACACCAATAGATTACCTTTCACGCCACAGGGATTACCGTTCACAGTTCACACCAACGGGCTTGGAGCTTGGTGCGAGTGTCGGGAATAGACGCCAAGTGGGGATATATTGACTTGAGTGACAACTGACGAGCATCCGACCAACAGGCTTGTGCGTGTGACCAACGGACTGACGAGCAAATTATAGTTTGAGACGGCTGCGGCTAAGGTGCTGCAGGAACTTGGAATGTTTCAGACTGAAGTGAGTGTGATGTTATTTTGGAATTTTTGGTTAGGTTTTGTATCTAATTGATTTATTCCCTTAAGTGATTTCTCACATAGTTATGTTTCTTTTACTATTGCATAAGAAATAATAAAGATGGCAAGATGCAAACTATTTGAAACTTAAGTAATTACGCAATAGTGTTTTACCAATTAATATGCTGGCTAGTAAATTATAAAAGAGTAACGTGAGATATTATATATGTACTGAAAAATAAGAGTTAATAAAAACGGATTAAGTATGGGTATCTATCGGTTCGGGTTATTACTAGACCCATATCCAAATCCATATCCATATCCACATCCATTTAAAATCTATTTAAAATCTATTTTTTAGCCTTCATATCTATTTTTTAGGGTCGGATAGTACAGATATTAATCGAGTTGAAAACCCACTGCTGTCCCTAAACATGTCCCAAGCAGGTCCTCATGAGCTTGATACACCAACGTTAAAGCCTCTATCAATGGCATAATCGGCAAAGCTATACAATGGCAATACGCTTTCATCATATTTCTCAAAGCCATCCAATTCTTTTTTTGCCTTCGCTCTCAACTCCTCTGCCACCTCTATGGCTTTCTCAACTCCATATAAAGCAACATAACTCTTCCCTTTCTTTTTCTTCTCTTCTTCTTTCTCTTCACTCTTCTGCACTTTTGCATCCAACACATCATCAACTACTTGGTACAGTACCCCAACAGCTCTTCCATATCTCCTCAATCTCTGTATTTCATCATCGTCAGCACCAGCAATTAATCCTCCGCATACTGCTGAGCACTCGGCCATTACACCAAATTTCTTCTCTTGCACAAAATCAACAGAATTAGGGCCACCCTCAAGGTCAACAAACTGCCCAGCAGCCATGCCTGTGGATCCCACACTACGAGCAATTTCTGCAATCACTCGAAGAATGCGTGATCCTGGAACAAGTTCTGATGGGGTGTGATACACGATATGGCGGAAGCCAAGAGGGAATAGAGCATCTCCTGCAAGGATGGCCATGTCAACACCAAAGGTTGCGTGGTTTGAGGCCTGGCCTCGGCGAAATGGATCATTATCCATGCAGGGAAGATCATCATGGATCAGTGAAGCTGCGTGCACCTGCTTAAATCAAGGATCCAAAAGTTAAATTGGTGAGCTACATTAATACTATGTTCAATTAATCTGGGGCCAAAAAGAAAGAAACGCAAAAACTAAAGAACATGTTAAGGGTCACTTTGTGGGAGAGATGAAGGCAATTCGAGTAATTTAAGAATGCTAACTAACCATTCTTCTTTTTACGATCGTGTTCGGCATTTAATGTTAGAGAAACCAACAAATTCCATCAAAAAGAAAATCTTAATTCTAACGGCTAAAAGCTTCCAGTTGCAAGCCAATAAAAGGAATCTTCTTTAATACAGCAGGCCCCTTATATAAACAACACACACTCTGGGAACTGGGAAGTGGGAAGATTCTTCCAAGAGCTTCATTAGCTTTCTTTCTCATTCAAATCTTTTAACTTTTTTAATCAATGTGTTAGAATAATATAGTAACAGTTAACATCATGCACATAATTTAATGATATTAAAAGAACCAAGTCCGATTACCATCGCATACTTCCCAATGATACTAGCAATCGTAAGAATCTAACACAGAAAGCAACTTTTCATTACCCACTAACAGGAGAATCAACCATCATTCCTTCAGTCAAAGAAAGAAAGTGGTAATACAAGGGCCGCTATAACTAATAGCATCACCAAGCAGGCAAAGAGCTCCAAATTGACTTCATAGGCACAAACACACACAAAAGAAAAGGTCATTGACAAACCATTTCAAGAGCACATGCAGTAGGGAACACGGCGAGGCGGCTACCGCCAAAAAGCTCGCAAGCTGCGACGCACATAATAGGTGGTGCCCTTTTAGCACCACTTGCAAGCACAGAGTATCTCATGGCCTCATAAATCTTTTCTGGGTACTGAACTGGAATTGTTTGGTCCAGCTTCTGGTTGATCTCTGCAATTAAGGTCGTCCAATAACCTTTTAAATCGAACTGGGTCGAAGTGGATTGGCTTGCAACTGATAGAGAAGAGGAAGAACAGCGGATTGCCGATCGAAGCTTTGGGAGGGTAAGATTTCTTCCCCTTTTTGGGATGAATAGAACAGGTGACGAGGGTATTACTGTAGAAAAAACCATTCTTTGCCTTCCCTTTCAATGTTCGTCTCTTAAAGACAACTCAACGTTGAATTACTTGGCTAATGAAGAAAACGCGATAAGGGATTTGAGCAGAAATGGGGATGAGAAGTGGATTTGGCTTGTGGTAGTGGAATGAGATGTTGGCTCTAGGGAGATGAGCCTTGAATTGACGTCTAACGAATGGAAACTGCAAATGGTCCCACTCACAAATACTCTCGTCCCTCAGATTAGACACGATGATCCGTTGTTTGAAGGTCCGTTTCACTTTTTTTTTTAATAATATATTTATATTTTTATCCCTAATAATTATATATTAAATAAAACTTAATGATAAATTTTTTAACTAAATAAATTTATTTAAATCTCTTTTATAATATTTATTAACAAATTATTAACAAATTTATTTTATGTTTTTAAAATAAATAATTTACAAAATTAATTTTTATTTAGTAATTAATATTTTAATTATTGAATAAAATTTTATTTGAAATTTATATATTTTGAAGATATTTTAAATTTAGTAATACTTATTGATAATTATTTAATTTAATTAAAAATAAATAAATTATTAAATAATATTAAACAATTCATAATTTTATTATAATTAATATATTAAATAATTAAATAATATATATTTAATTGATAGTACATTAGATTATAAAAAACAAAAACAGAAAATAAAAACCAATTTTTATAGTTTTCATAATTTTTTAAAACTAGAATAAATAAAACCAAAAGCAGAAACAAAAAATTCAAATAAATGGATTTTTATTGAATTAAAAACATAAAACTAAAAATAAAAATAGAAACAAACAATCCCTTAATTGTTGGGAGATTCAAGTTGTCTCGTACATAGTAACATAATTTTTTAAAATTAAAATTATTAACATACAAAATATAATATATATATCATCATCAACACTGAGTTGAAATCCCGCATCAATGCGGGTTTGGAAAGATCTGATAGTACTCAACCTTATCTTTACTTAATAAAGAGACTATTTCTGATAAACTCATATGCAAATGTGTTATGAAGATATAGCAAAAATTATGCATGAAAAAAAGAAAAAAGAAACCAAAAATTTGTAAGGTCTTTTTAAATGCCCCACAAACAGAGAGAGAGAGAGAAAAGAATAATACTAGTAATATTAAATTAAATAAATACATAAATAAATAATACTAAAATACTAAAATAATAATTTTGACAAAACACACTAGATAATTGGCAAGTGATAGATGAGAAACTGTCAAAGCTACACTCATACCTGGTGATGAAAGCAAGGAGCTCCTTGAATGCAAAATTTTTTTGTACAGACTTAAGTTGAAAAATCGAGTCTAAGACACAACCGCTAGCCTATGACTAACAATTAAAGAGAAGAGACTGAACAGTTAGACAAAACTTCCTATGAGGTAAATACTACGCAATAGATTCATAATACCCAAATTTATATAACTTACGAGACTGTAAATGCTCTCTTTAAGATATATCCTTTACCTTTGTCCTATTACGCCAGAGTTTCCTATTGCGGGCCAAGTCTTTGGGAAGTTCCAACTATGTCATATCATTCTTAATCACTTCCCCCCAATTCTTTTTATGTCTTTCTTGTTTCCTTTTACAGTCTCTAAGAATTATTTTTTCGCATCACCTCACTGAAGCGTTAGGGTGTCTCCTTCTCACGTATCTGAACTACCTAAGAATTGTCTCTCACAATTTGTCATTAATACCAGCCACTTTTAATTTGTTTATCATCGTACGATTCATGGCCTTATCTCTTCTGGTAGTATTACACATCTATCAGAGAATCTTCATCTTTGTCAGCAAAGCTTATTATTATGTATTCGTTTGATGGGTCAACACTTCCCCTATATAACATGATTGGCCTAATTGTCAAGTTTGAGTGATATCTTCTTGTCACATAAGACTCCTGATGTACTTTACCATTTGAACCACCCTAATCTGATACGATGGACTATATCATCATCAATCTCTCCATTGCTCTGAATGATAGACCTTAGGTACTTAAAACATTCTTTCTATGATACAACTTCGGATCCAATTTTTACGTCCACATCATTAACCAACTGTTGGCTAAAAAAATTGCATTCCAATTACTCAGTCTTAGTCCTACTCATTTTAAAACCTTTCGACTATAACGTTTCTCTCCAACATTCTAGCTTGACATTGACTCTCTCCCTTGTCTTATCCACTAAGACAATATCGTTATTAAATAACATACACCATGACACATCTCCTTGAATATTCTTGATAAGCCTCATCCATCACTACTGCAAACAGAAAAGGGATTAATGTGAAGCCTTGGTGTAGCCTAATACCAATAGAAAAGTTCTTATTGTTTCCTCTTATCGTTTGTATGCTAGTCACAACCCCTTCATACATATCTCTAATCACCTGTATTTATGACTTAGGAATTCCCTTAACCTCCAAACACTTCCACATGATTTCCCTACGAACTTTTTCATATGTCTTCTCTAAATCAATAAAAACCATGTGCAAATTTGTCTTTCTTTCCCTCTAATATTCCTTTTTTTGAAGAAATTCCCTCTAAATATTCCATTAATCTTCAAAAGAGATGTAACGCTTCTGTTGTGGACCTTCTTGGCATAAAGCCAAATTGGTTGGCTAATATAGAGGTCACTTTCCTGACTCTCTTCTCAATTACCTTCTCTCACAACTTTATGATGTGACTAAGTACTTTTATGCCTTTATAGTTGTGACAATTTTGGATGTCCCATATGGCCTTATATATAGTAATTAACATACTCATTCTCCATTCATCTGGCATTTTGGCGGACTCAAGGATCACATTAAAAAGCTTGACTAGCCAATCAAGACCTTCAACGCCTATTCTCTTCCATACCTCTATTGGTATCTCATCCGGCCCTACTGCCCTTCTGCTCTTCATCTCCCTCAAAGCTTTTTAATTTCTTTCCTTGTGATATGTTTACACTGAGACAAGTTACAAAAACTCACAAACGTGTTGATATATGTTTTTTGCTATGCCTTCATTATAAAGGTCGTAAAAGTACCTCAATCATCTACTATTGATGGCATTTACCTCTGTGAGCACATGTCTTGCTTTATTTCTTATACATCGGACTTGGTTGAAGTCACTCATCTTTCGTGCCCCAACTCTTGCCAACTTAAAATTTTCCTTTTCTCCTTGTGTGTATCCAATCTCCTTTACAAATTCTCGTAAGCTTCGCTTTTAGCCACTGAAACTGCCTTTTTTGCCTTTTTCTTTGTCAGTTTATACCTTACTCTATTAACCTCTCTCCCTGCCTCTATTGTACTTTCCAATAGAGCTTTGTATGCTCTCTTTTTAGCCTTTACCTTTCCTTGTACATCTTCAGATCACCACTAAGATTCCATCTTACCACCCGTTTACCCTTTAGAAACTCTCAAGATTTTTTTGGCAGTGTCCCTTACTAAAGTTGCTACTCCCTCCTATATCTAATTAGCATCTCCTCGCAATGTCCATTTGGCTCCATGTATTATTCTATCCTTAAATTGTTCTACCATGTCACCTTTTAGACTTCACCATCTAATTTTTATACACCTCCTAGTAATTAGCTTCTTCTTCCATCCTTTAACTTCCAGATCCAAAACTAACATTATATGTTGAGATGCTAAGCATGCTTTCAGAAGCACTTTATAATCTTTGTACCTAGCTTGATCGTTCCGCCTTTCAAGGAAATAATCAATTTGAGTCTCGGTGGTTTTACTCTTAAAAGTCACCAAGTGCTCTTCATTCTTCTTGAATAACAAATTAGTTATCGCTAACTCAAAAGCTACCAACATGTCCACTATAGCAATCCCATTATCATTCCTATCACCGTACCCGAAACCCTCATGAGTCTATGGATATCTGTCTAAAACTGCCCCTAATGACCATTAAAATCTCCTCCTAAGATAACTTGCTCACTAGTATGGATCTGTTGAAGCAATTCATCTAACTTCTCCCATAATTGCCATTTTTGTTATTCGACCAAACTTGTTTGAAGTGCATACGTATACACCACCTTGAGAACAACATTGCTAACCACAATCTTAGCAACCATAATCCTATAATTTGTCGTTTTGATCTTCGCCACATAATTTATAAGTAACTAAGATACCTACCTCATTATGTCTTTTCGAACCTCTTGAGTACTATAATTTGAATCTATTAATCTCTTTCGTTTTAGCTCCTGCCCTACTTTGACTCCTGGATGCATGCTCTATGTATCTTTTATTTTACTAAATTATTTATTAATTCTAGAGACTTCCTTGTAAGGGTCCTAATGTTCCAAGAACCTATCCATATCCTATCATCACCTTTTTTATTCTTACACACTAAACTCACAGATGGGCTGGCCCTTGTTCCATCCTTGAAATGCAAAGTCATCCCTCTTAACGTAATGCCCCCCATAGGTCCAAGGAGGTTATTCCTAAAAGGCCTTAGATTCTTTAATAAACTTTAGAGAGGATAAGTAAGGGAATATTAGAGTAAAAAAAGTTATTAATCCATTAGGCTTTGCTAATAGACCACTAGGAAAAGGAAACTAGCAAGACTAAAAAAGAAATAAAGGAAGTAATCAATACACTTATAGGAATTTGAGAATGAGACCATTACTAAGCCAGGATACTAAAAGTAGAACCCAGATCTCCCAAATATAGGTAGCCACAAAAGAAGAATATTCTACTAGACAAACACGACCTTTGTATCTTAGTTTTGACAACGATTGCCATTAAATGCCAAAGATATCGAACGAAGGAGAAACAACTTTTCAGTGGTAGGATAGAGAAAATAATAACAAAAAAAGCAACATAAATAATAATAATAATAATAATAATGATGATGATAACTACAGGAAACAACAACCCAAATCTGGAACCTACAATACTCTTAATGTGCAATGCAACAAATGAAAGAGGAAGGCCATAAAATATATACCCAGATACATAAGCCTTAGATCTTTGAAGAACAAACCAAACCCACCCAACTAAAACACCAAGTGATCAAACCAAAGTAAACCCAAGAGGCAAGTCCCACAAAGGGAACAATCTTGGAACAGATAATCGAAATGCAAATTTGGTACAAACAAGAAAAAAAAAACACAAGCAAAAGTAGCACAGAAAAACACATAAAGAGTTGTATATAATCAAAACAACGGCCTCTTTGGCACGCATATATCAAAACACCAAACCGTTAAAGATGAAAACTTCCAAAAACCTAAGTGAAAGGAAGTACTCAGGAGTAAGGAAACGTCAGGAAACCTGGCAAGAGCTCACGAGAATAGGCTACTAGTTGCTCTTAGGAAGGGGAGAATCTTACTTGAACAATGTTAAAGCTCGTGATCGACTTTTCGGGGTGTAAATCCAGAAGCTGAAAAAAGAAAACGTCAAAATATGATCAACTTTCATATCTTTTAGCTCAATAATTATTGTAGAGTGTTTGATATTTTTAATTTATTAAGCAATAAAATAGATACATGACATTAATACAATATGTGTCAACTATTTGACAACAATACTAATTTAAGGTGACTCGCAACATTATCCACATTAACAGAAATTCAACGTCAATTTTTTGCTAAAAATTGCAAGTTATAGCATTTTAATGTCTCTTTTTTAAATTTGAGCTAGTATTATAAAATTGAGCAAAGTTTTAGTTTTTTTTATATAACCCTTAAAAAATTTACAAATTAATTTCATATAATAAAATTCTGTAAAATATAAAAATTAAAATATCTCATTATAATTAAATAATAAAAGATATTCATTATATTACAATGTTTTAAAGTATAATGGTAGCATCCAAGTTATTTTTAATGTTTATTAACCCACTCATTATCTACATCTGATGGTCATAGCCTTGAATTTCTTTTCTAAAGGAGTCATTTTCTATTAGGAGTGCTATGTCATTTACAATCCCGATGTATTTCGGATCAATGCATACTTTTGGTTGTATATATACAACAAGAACGCTATGTCATTTACAAACTTGACATATTTTGGATGCTTGAAGGCCCTGCTCACTCGAAGTATGCTTTGAACAAATGTTTACAATTGAAATTCAAGGTTGTGACCATCAGATGTGTGCTCAATGCACTCTAGCCATATGTTGCTACAATAAGCCCAACAATATGATTGTCTTCTTATCACCTCTAGTTTGCTTATTGACACTTTGTTGCATATGAATAAGAGTATAGTAAATAATAAATTGAATTTATGAACATATGACGATGAATGGATTGTCAAATCTCTCAAAATTAATGTCTTAGTTACGAAACTTTTGTAGTAATCGTAGAACTGGATCGAACCCCAAGAGAATTATGTATCAATTTTTCAATTTCAATTGGCAAAATAAAAGAAGTTTATGATTAATTAACTTATTAACTAAAATTAATTAGAAATCAAAGTTAGTCAATTGAGTATAAAAGGGAGAAATTCAATTTCACCTAACTTGCTAACTCTAATTCAAATAAAGGATCTCATTTAATTGTAACTTTGATCATTGATCTAAAATAACTTTTCACAACTTAAGCAGTTAGTCTGAAACTTATTAGAATAGATATAATAAGTCTCAATTTTCTTAAATTAATTAAATTAAGCCTAGCAATTTAATCAAATTTACTATTAATTGATTGGATATAATATTGTTCCATATTAATTAAGTGAAAAATAAGCTTAATAAAAAACTAAACTTTAAAATAAATAATTGAGATATCTACAACTATTTAATTTAGTCTTCTTGTTTCTCATAAGTTAAATATGCAAACACATAAATAACCTATTTGTTACTTGCACCAATCATTCATGTTAATTATGGATCACTAATTGATAGCAGTAAAATAATTAGGCTTCATAATGGGTTGGGCTAGCTGGGTCCGCTTAGGCTTGAGCTTGGTATGAAATTCTATTTCGGGCTTCAAGTTGGATCAATCGAGCAGTCTAAGTTTGAGCTCAGTCTAAATCTCAAATTATATAAAAAAGCTCTAAGTTTGGCCCAAAATTATGTCAACTCGAGTCTAGCTCGTTGATTTATAATTAGGTTGGGTTGAGCGAGTCGGGTTGGGCTTTTAAACCATCTTTAAGAATAATCAAAATAAGAGAAGAAAGTGTTGGCTGGATCATCTCCAAAATGGTATTATGCAACATGGTGAACACCTTGGGACAAAGAGGAACCACCGAGTATTAGGGAAAGGAGCTAAGAAAAGAGGAGTATGTTATACACTAATCATCAGAACACGGGAGCAGATTCTCATTCGCAACTTGAATAGACTATGCTATATCGATCTAGAAAGAAGATGAGGCTTAGATAGATAAAACTCCCAGGAGATTGATAAGAATTATACGACACCACAATTAGTAGCTTATGGAAGATGTCCTTTGGAATAATTAAATAGCATCTTTCTAAGTGATGTCATTATATATGTAGGAACTTCCTAATATTGCTACTATTTGCATCTTTATAAATGTGACTCTTTTGTTAAAACATCCTTCGTAACATCTTTTGTAAGATACCAATTTTCCTTTGATTAATTAAAATTCTTTAATATTTAAAATATTAAATTAATTTGTTAGATCAATTAATATTAATTACTCATGAAATAAAAAGAAATAATATTTAAATTAAAATAAAATATAGGTTCTGAACAAAACCTCTGAAAGTTACAAATGAAGTTTTAATTTCCTTTGAATAAGAAAATTCAAATTTAGTCACCCATAACTCTCTCTTCCTCAGAAAAGATAGAATAAAGAAGACAAAAAAGTCAAAATAAAAATAATAATGTAATGTGTTCTTCTTGTCTCTCCCCCACAACTATATTCTTTCAATATTTTAAAAATAATCCTTTAAATAAATCAAAATCCCTACATAGTAGGGCTAATAATAAGTTTCCTAACGAGACAGGGCATCTTAGATTAAACATGACGCCTAGATGTGATTTGATCTTATCAATTTCAACAATCTGTCATCTTTAACTCTATTTTTCTAAGATTCACGACTTTAATAAATGATGTTCTAATTAGATATTTCAAGCTAAATTTGATCCAATTTTTGCTTGTCTTCTCTTAAAACAAAACAAAATTTTATTTTATCAATTAAATATCAACCTAAAATAAGAGAGATATGTCCAATTAATATGATCTAATCACATGTCATCAAATTTCTCCACATTGAACTCATGCTTGTCCTCAAGTGCATATTAATTTAATAAATCAATCATCTCTTAAGCAACCTCTCATCTTCTTTCATGTTATCCAAAATTATCCCAAGTCTTTATATACATCAATGGCTTAAGTTAAAAGCCCAATTAAGAAAATAAGCACCCTGTGGGATAAAATTGTAGAATAAAAACATATCATCTCATCAATTCCTTTAAAATCAAATGAAACAAGATTTGATACCCTCTCATGAGAGTTAAAGTTTATTAAACTCTCAAATCAAATCATAGTAAGTTATTTCACTAGTAACAAATGTGAATTTAGGGTTGTAACATGACTTAGATAAAGTTATAACAAGAAAGGAAATCTTAGGTTTAACAAATTGAAAGACCCATACAAACTTATTTATATAAGTTTTAATTCAAATTAATCCGAAATTCACTTCATTCAAATTGTATAATTTTAATCACATCAACAAATTTTATTTTTTCTTCCTTTTAGTTCTTCCCTTTTTGAGAATAATAAACAATAAAGAGGAGGTTTTTTTTACTATACTTCTTCCCATTTTACAAAGACTGAGAAATCAAATCATTGTAACTTGAATCAACCGATTTACTTGCAATAGAAATGCTTAAAATTCTATACAAATAAGTTTTATATAAAATTTTCATTTTAGAGGCTCAAAATTATTAGGAAAATCAACAAAAAGAAAGGGTAAAAGTGATTTGTAACAAAGTTAATATGTAAGAAAATAAAAATTAAGACTTATATTGATTTTCTAAAAGTAAAAATTTTAAAAATACCAAATTATGATTGTCTTTAACTTTTTTATTATCTTTATTCATATTCCCTTACACCTATAATTTCATCCCAATTATTTCACAACAAAACTTTATTTGGAAATGGCCGCAAGATTGAAAGAAAAGAAAGGCCTTGTATGGTTCTACGAACTATGTTTAGATATCATATTCTACCACTTGGACAAACTTTTACACATTTGGTAAGAACTTCCTCTTTTTCCTTGCATAAAATGCATTTGGGAGTTAATAGCAAGAGACGTTCTGGCCACGACAGAGTCATTTTGAAGATTTTAATGGACTAGTCAGAAATAAAAGAAAAGAAAGGGACAAGACCATACAATGTTGAAACTATTAGGTTTGGGTCACTCCTAAGTAGAGCCCAAAGCCTAAATATAAAAGGGGTTTTAAACCCTAAAGAGTTGTGTAGAAGAGAGTTTTAGCCGGAAGAGAGAAGAGAGGGAAAAGAGAGAGAAGAAATTTT
Source organism: Erythroxylum gracilipes (assembly GCA_026413385.1). Lineage (NCBI taxonomy): Eukaryota > Viridiplantae > Streptophyta > Magnoliopsida > Malpighiales > Erythroxylaceae > Erythroxylum > Erythroxylum gracilipes. The sequence continues at coordinate 36,548,657 of JANZLC010000202.1, forward strand.
TTTGTTTTTTTTTTCCAACTTTGTGCAGTAATCTTCTAACCTTCGATCGCATAGTGATTTCTTGTCGGATTGACCTAAAATTTTAACCAGAGATTCCTCTATCGTTGTTCTTCATTTTGAACGGTGGAGATTAGATTTGGAGGTCTCTAAGGTGCCATGATCTTCAGTCAAAGTTGCTAAGATTTTAAGGGTAATATTGTTCTCAACTCTTTGATTTTTTCATATTGTTGATGATTATTGTTGTATTTTGAGTTGAATGGTGACTCTAGTTATATCTAGAGGTGAAAAACTCTTTGTAATTTGATCGATGATAGTGAAGTTTTTCTTTTCTGGACTAGGTCCCGAGATTCCTTTCACATTAAGGGAGATTTTTTACGTAAAAATTGCTTGTGTTATTTATTTCTTGCTGCTTAATTTTGTGCGCATTGGTGAGTTTGTTGGATGATGTTTTTTTTGGATTAGTTGTGGTTGTTCACACAGGGAAAGGTTTATTGGTTCTGGTTTGTTGCCGCTGCGTGACTGACACCTCCTTTCCCAACAAGTGGTATCAAAGCTCTTTGGTTTGGGATATTTGTGGTTGTGGTTCTAGTGAACAATGGAAGTTGTCAACACTAGTAGGATGGTTACTTTGAATGACGCCAATTATACTCT
>JANZLC010000202.1:36585062-36599415 GCA_026413385.1 Erythroxylum gracilipes
TCGTCTAAAATAGCCATTCTAATGGGAGAATCAATTCCTTCTTGAAAAGTTGATTTTAGTAAAATTTGTATAGTAGAGAGATGAATATATCCTATCTTAATTCGTCTTTTTTAGGAATTTGTAATAGTTGTTTAGTAATTTATTCTTGATCGATTAAATTAATTTGTAACTGTCCATTACACTGATCAATTCTTACTGGTGTTTCATAAACCATTTTTCCAAAATAGATAATATTTTCTCGAGTGAGTAAATTTTGAAATATGGACTGTTTGTGAATATCTTGTCCAATTTTAAGATTTAACTGAGTCTTTGCTATTTGTTTTTTCTTATCGTTAGTTATTAAAGTATTAACTTGAAAAGTTCCTAATGCTTCTGATAATTCTAAAGTATCTACATCGAGTATGGTTGAAGTGTTAGCAGACATATTATGTTCTATTATGATAATTAAGGTGGTTATCGTAACTTGTTTCCAAAGATGTTAATAAAGTTGTATATAATAAAAGTAATTGTCTGAATACGTCTATAGATTGATAATAGGGCCTAAATTCTTGTCTATTAATACTAGTAAACCGTAAATAATTAATTCGATCTTCATAATAAAAAAATTTTTCATTAAGGGTTGCTATGATATCTTTAGTATTGATTAATTGTTCTCTAATAAAGAAAAAGATAGAACAATTAGTATTCATCAAAAATGTCTAATGTATAAAATTCATATTCGTCTTCTAAATAATTGAAAGGGTTTTCCTTGTCTATTTCACTTTCACTGAATGGTTCATGATTATCTAGACTTATATCTGATTGATCTGAATCATTATTGTATGATTCGTCGGAGACTTCCGAATTGTCTTCTGATTCTTCCAAATTGTGGTCTGTTCCAGAGTACTGATAGATATATGCTATATCCTGACTATTTATAACAATATAATTAACTATTTCTAAGTTAAAGAAATTTCTCCATAGATAATCATGACATACAAACAAATAATATTGACATATATGGAAATAATAATCGTAATCTAAAGAATGAACACATAAAATGCTTAATTGTAAAAATAATAGTAATGGTTGCAGATAAAGTAAACAAAAATAATATTGAACTAAATTAATAAGATAATTCATGCAATAATTGAAGAAATAAATTTAAAACATGATGTTAACTAATCAGATATTTCATTTTTTTCTTCATTGTCCTTTCTTTCTTATTTTATTGACTGATAAAGATATTGAGTTTGTGCTAATAGTGCATATGCTTCAAGAAACAATTGATACTGATGATTTTTTCTTGCTTCATTAATGGTATCTTCATAAAACTGAATAGAAGAACGTAATTGATGTTCGGTTCTTAAATAAAGTTTTATTAATTTCTTAAGATAGCTGATCATATAGAAATACATTTAACAGATAAGTCGAGAAATGAGATCCTTATAAGAGTTTCTAGATTGTACAACGAGTTCTTTCATAACATAAATTAACTCTATAGCTTTTGCTGTTTCATGCATGATGATCTTAGCTGTTTCTCTAAGTTCTAGTTCTTCTAGAGGTGCGACTTCATAAATGTGATGTGCTCTTCTATTTTTTGCTGCATAGTGAGTGATATTTTCATCCAGTAGTGCCTCTCGGTGATAAGTACGATTAATTAAGTGCTTAAGTGTGCGTTTGTGTTCAAAATATGTGTATTGATTAGCCATGATATGCTCTGAAAAGAGAACAGATTATTTCTAATTGTGAGTTCTAAGTTGAATAAAAATTGAATCATATGTGATGAAGCTAAATAGAATAAAACTACGTAAGTCACCTAATTTCGAACTGCACTTGAACGCCAAATCTAGGCTTAATTTGCAAAGGGAAGTTGGAGAACAAACGAAGTTGTTATTCTAAGTAGTTCATACAGACTTCGAGTTCCAAGGCTCCTTATATAGGGAGCGGAAAGCAAAAAAGACAAAAGACAAAAGATAAAAGCAACTAAAGAGAAAAGAAAAGAAACAAGATTCGTCGGTGATCCGACTTAAAGAAAAGGAGAAAAGACTGAAAGAACTTAAAGAAAAGAAGAAAAGACTAAAAGAGAATCTACTGTACACTTTTACCGACTTTGGGTTACATCATAACCCTACATGCTCTGTAGTTCTTTTGACTACTTTTGACCGCTTTAGTCTTCAATAATTAGCGCCTCGTTATCTGCTTCAGTGGTTTCGTGACTTGGGCCTGGCATACTTCTTTGGTCTGGACAGAGAGGGCAAGAGTGTAAAGCCCACTCTCTGAGTTGTTTACAGATTGCGTATTTCCATGCCTCTGTGAGTCCTTCAAAAATGCCTGATAACTGTACGAAGGGTTCCATAAATGTTTGGAGAATATGAACTGCTTCGCTGGTGATTGGTGTTTTGTTTGTTGAAACCATAAGGCAGTTGAATCCTTTGTAATTGATCTTCAGAAGAGAATCATTGTTAACTCTTTGGCATTGAATAAATACTCATTCGATGCAATTGAGATTAAACTGGTTGATTAAATCCCAACTAAATGGATGTCTTGAAGGTGGTTCTAATGGAGGACAAGTTCCATTGTTGATTCCAATTTGGATACAAACGATTTTGGGTACTAAGACAGCTGCTTCCTGTGCAGGTTCTTTGACCTCAAAGATGGGATAACTGCTATAAAACTTGATGTATATTTCTCGATCCTTGGCAAATCGATCTTTGTATGCTTTAATTGCTTGGATAAATCCAACAGGAAATTCTGATAAAAGACTTATGCTTTGTAGATAAATGGTGTCTATTAATCCACTCTAAAATAGTAGGTAGGTTGCTAATGGTTCTGCTCCTGGGAGTACTATTGCTTTGGGTCCAAAACGACCGCGATTTTGTGGATAGTACTGAAATACTTTCATTTCTTCTGTCCATTCATTTAAGGCTTGGAAACAATCATAGAAAGCTTTGGATGTTAGTAGCTTTGCTCCTTCTTTGACTGTATCCTTCATGGGTAACGAATTGATTCTTTCGAGGTCAATAGAAGTTGAACTGGGAACCTTTCCTAATACTGGCATATGAGAGGTTGAGCTGCTTGCAGTTGGAGGATTGGTTAAGGCTGTTTTATATTGAGGTTTGAGAGGTGGATTTTGATATTCAGCTAATGCTTTTTCTGCTTCGGTTTTGGTTGAGAAACTTTTGTGGATAATTCCTTTCTTGCCTGTAATATGAATTGTTGCTTGATGCCATTCTTCATAAATTCCGGCCATAGGTCCATTATAAATAACATAAACTTTGGTGTCTTTTTCATGATGTTTAGGGATAGGTAATACTTTAGTAGGAAAAACTGAGGATGTTGGTGCTGAGGAATTAGTACTTGTGGTTGGGGCATTTGTAGTAGTGGTTGGATTAATTTCTTTGGTAGGTATATCTTGTTCTTCAAGATGGGCTAAAATGGATAGGATTCGGTTGATTTCTTTGGTGATTGTACTGGTTTTTTGTTGGAGGTCTATCAATTCTGCTTGCTTGATGGCTAAAGTGTCTTTTAACTGTTTGATGACTATTTCCATTATCTGGTGAGGATATCTGCAAGAAAATTGTTAGAAGACTTTATATATTGTATTTGAAAAGAAAATTGTAATAGTTCCGTTTGCCATCTGATCAGACGACCTTGATTATAATTGGATCTAATATTGTATCTTATAAATCCACATAGATACTTCGAGTCCGTTTGAATTAAAAATTCAACCGGTAATAAATCAACACGCCATTTTCTCAATGTTTTGAGACAAGCAAGTGTCTCTTTTTCATGAACTGGATATTTCATTTCTGCTTGATTGAATGTTCCATTGATATATTTGCATAATAAATACTTCTTGCTGTTGGATGGTTGTGCCAAAAGGCATCCTGCCCATGTATCAATACTTGCATCAATCTGTACTAGCAAATTATCATCAGACTTATAATGATAAAGAGAAGGAAGAGTTTTACATAATTCTTTTAATCTACAAACTGCTAATGTATCTTCATGTGTCCATTGCCATTGTTTTGAGGTACTACATTACTTTTGTAAGATCCTTTTTTCTTGCGCTAAATTTTTCAAAAATCCTTGATCGGATATATAATTTAATAATCCTAAGAATTGTTGTACTTGTGTGCGGTTGGCTAATTGATCAGGGAATAAATTTAATTTTTGTAATATATTGGGTTGTAATTTTAAATATCCGTTATGAAATTCAATTCTAAGATATTCAATAGATTGTTGTGCTATTTTTTCTTTTGGTTTGCTTAAAATTAATCCTTTATCCTTGCATCGTTGTAAGACTATTTTGAGTTTTTTATAATGATCATCTTTATCCTGATTGGAATAAATAATAATATCATCAATATAGACAAAAGTAAATTCGTCTAATCCTTCCAGATTCTTATCCATAAATCTTTGATAAATACTAGGGGCTTGTTTTAATCCAAATGATAATACATTCCATTGATAATGTTTTTGAGGTGGACAACTAAATGTTGTTAATTCCTTAGTATTATCATGTAATCTAAGTTGCCAATATCCGGATTTTGCGTCTAATGTGGTAAACCAAAGATGGCCTTTGAGTTTATTAATGATAAAATCCTTTCTAGGTAATTTATATGCATCACCTATGGTTGCTTCATTGAGTTTTTCATAATTAATAACCATTCTTCTTTTGCCTCTTTTTTGTTCGGCTGAATTGTTGACATAAAATGCTGGGGCTGAATGTCTACTTTTACTAGGACTTATAATTCCTTTTGTTAATAAATCGTTACATTCTAAACTAAATTCCTTGACATCTTGTTGTGTATACGGTATATTATTAGGTATGTTTATTTCTTGAGTAGGATCCTTTAACTTAATTTCAATTAATTCATTATTTTGATTTTTAAGAGGGTCTAAGGGATTGTCACTACATACCGAATCTAATAAAGTTTCTATTTCTGATTGAATAGAGATGTTGTTGAGTAGATAAAATTGTAAATTATTTAGTTGTTCATATATAACTTTTAATTGTTTATAATAAGAAGTATGATAAGTTGGAATTTTAATGACTTTAGAATTTTGATTTATAGATCTTATAAAAGGTGTTTTTAAAGTAATATAATGTAAATATTGACAAAAAGGGTTATATAATCTTAAAAAAATGTTTCCTATTATAAAAGGTAATCCCGATTCATGTTGATAAATAGAAGGTATAGAAAAAGCATATCCTTCAATTAATATGTTTGCGTAATAACTTGCATACCATAAAAATTTATAACTTATATCGGCTATTCTAATTTGTAAAAGTCTGTCTAATTTTTTCCAGGGGAGTGCTATTTGTTTAGAAGCAATACAAATAGTTGCACCTGTATCTATATAAGCATTAACTTTAGTCTATTGAATTATTACTTGAATAAAAGTCGCATTGAGATTGAATTGTCGATTATGAGCTTTCAGATTCATGATCAGTTTCAGTTTCATAAAAATATAAAGAAGAAATAGTAGATTCAGTATTATATTCAGATTCAACTGGTTCTAATTGGTTTTGAAATGCTGAGTTTAAAATATGAACACTATTTTTAAATGGTTTTTCTTGTTTTTTAGGACATTGGTTTACATAATGACCTTCTTCCTTACAAAGTCAACATCTGCAATTTTTCTTTTTTGTCGGACAATGTTGTTGTTTTGGTTTAAATTGTCTATATTTATTTCTTCTAAAATATTTGCGATAGGGTTTTTGAAAAGGTTTAAAAGTTTTTCTCTTAAAATAATTTGAAGGGTATTTTTCCATCGATAACGTTTAAACTTTTTAGAATAATAAGGTTGTCTTTTTGTTTTTCTTCTAAATTTTAATTGTCTTTCGCATCCATATTGTTGTGAAACTTCTGCATTTTCAAAACAATATAATTGTATAGTTTGATGTTTTAATGTTTTTCGTAATCTAGATTCTTGACATAGCTGAGCTAAAATTTCTTTTGTAATTAATATAGCTCCTCCTAAATTGTTTGCTATTGAATGATGGTCTACTCTTTCTTGAAATGTATTTTGTATAAAAATTTGGGTATACAATTCTTGTTCTATTCGACTTAGTTCATCATAGATATCGAAAAATTCCGGTAATTCTAAAATTCCTAGGGATCTGTTTGCAAATAAAAATTTTTTACCCCCCCACCAACCCGACCCGACCTTCGTCCTCCCGCCTCACTCTCTTCTCTCTTCTTGCTGTAGTCTGTCCGTCTCCGCCGCTCACCGGCGTCTGATCCTTGCCGTCCGTCTCTCTCCCGCCGCGTCGCTACCCCTCCCTAGTCTGGATCTGGAATCTGTTACTTCCATTGACAGATCCTTGCATTCGTCCTCCCGCCTCACTCTCTTCTCTCTTCTCGCTGTCGTCCGTCTGTCTCCGCCACTCACCGCCGCCTGATCCTTACCGTCCGTCTCTCTCCCGCCACGTCGCCGCTCCTCCATGGTCTGGATCTGGACTCTGTTACTTCCATTGACAAGTAACAGAGAGTTCAAAAGCACAAAACTTTCAGGGAAAAAATATAGCAAGAAGCAATAAAAGTTCGAGGAAAGAACAAAGCAGTTTTAGTTCGAAAGACGATTACGAAATGAAAAAATAAAGAAGCAGAGAAATAGATGACATAACAGTTTCAAGTGAAATAATTGTTCTCAAAAGTTGAGTATACGGTAAGAAAACAAGCTATGTTTATGGGATTTGGTAAAGGCTTTCTTCGAAACCGAAAGACACGAGAAAAGAGGAAAAAAGAAATGAATGGTTAAAAAAATTGATTAAATTATGTATACATATATATATAACTAACAAAAAGATGATACCGTAAGAGGAGTTATGTAATATACATAAAGTATATAAACATATTTTAAATTTTGATTATTAAATTAAGACTTTTAAAGAATATTAAATTATAATAAATTTATTTACTTTTTTTAAAATTAATATTTATATGTTATGTTCCAAACCTTTGTATTAAAAAAGATAAATATTAAATTAATTAGTAAGTTAATTTATTTTTAACAAATATTAAAATAACTAATTAATTATTAAGTTAATTTATTTCTAATAATAAGAGTTATTATTTATTAAATAAATTGAAAAAACCAAAAAATTGATTATTAAAAGTTTTAATTTTCATTTACTATATATTAATTTTATAATAATTTCATATAAATTAAATCTTTAAAGCTTAAATTTTTATTTTGAAAAATAATTGTATGAACATACTAAATAAATATTATTTATATGACAATCTAATTTTGTTATTAAATTTTAATCAAACTAATTAATTTTTATTTTTAATTAATAATTTATTTAAATTATTAATTTAAAAATGAACATCACACATAGAGTAAATAAATATTATTTATATGACGATATAATTCAGCTATTAAATTTTAATCAAACTAATTAATCTTGACTTTAAATTAATAATTTAATTAATGTAGATTTGATATAAGAGATTAAGAGTTAAATTGAGTTATCATGTTATTGATGTTTGATTAGTTTGTGTATAATGTTCATATCATGTATGTTTCATTATTATTTTTAATCAAAGTCTAAGATAAAGAATTTAAAATACAGGTTGATTTGTGTAAAATTAATTTAATCAAACTTAAAAATTTTGCTTATGATTACAAGAACAAGTGAATTTAGTTTTTTTATGGGTATTATTGGTGGAAAAAAAGATCAAATATGGAGAAATAATGGATAATTATCAGGCAATATGTTGCTTAGAATTAGAGATCATAACAGGTCCGGCTCAGGTCATTCTTAATTAAAAAGATTAATTTAAATTTGAACAAGTTTTAAATATTCAGTCAAAAATCAAGTTAAATTGACTAATTTATAACTTAAAATTTAGTTTTGATTGAACTATGTAACTCCAACTTAAACTTAATTATATTTTGATAAGCCTGAAAATAACTTTTTGTTAGTATGCAAAATGGCATTATTTTGTTATATACATAAAATGAATGAAGTCATTTTATATGTAAAAGAAGTTCGGTCCAAGTCGCGAAGTCCACACTTGACTTAAAATTTAAAAAAAGCTCTAACTAAAGCCCAACATAATAAAAAAGGATATGAACTTGATACAAAGTTTAAATTCAAGATAAATGAAAGCTTGACTGGTTAAAATCAATGATTATAAAATTGATTTGATTTGATCGGTTCAACTATAAACATTTTGAATCTTCTTGCATTTAGTTTGGTTTTTAATTTTTTTATTGGATTTATTTTAATAATTTTTATTGTTAAAAATAAACCAGTTTAGTCCTTAATCAGTCAATTTTCATAAACTAATCATTTTATAAACTAAAATTTAAAAAATTTCATTTAACAAAATTTTCAATTAAACATCAAATTCTTTTATGGATAAGAACGGTCTCATTCAATTATATTTTAAATTCTTTTATTTTATTCAATATTTAATCGGTCTTATAAAGATCTAATACTACATGAATCTTTTAGGTAGGTAAATAATTAATTGACTATAAAAATTAAAAGATGTTGAACTTTAATGGAATGGTACTCTGTATTATTTTTAATTTTATAATTATATGATGATGATTGTCTTTGTTTATATTAATTGTGGTTATTATTTATATGTAAAATATTTAAAATATTTTGTTATTTCAAATTAACTATCATTATTATTTATTATTAAGATTTTTGAAAGTATGATTAATGTAAACAGTAAACTAGTAAAGTATACAGTACAATTGTATAATATATCAATATGAACTATTTTGCAATTTTTAAAAATTTTAGGGACTATTTTATAAATTTTAAAAATTTTCCTAAACGGTACCCGGTACCGATCGATACCGGTACCGTTCCGTTCCAGAGCTCAATCCGGTACCGAGCTCGGTACGGTATTCATAACATTGCTTATAAGTCTTGCTGGTACACACATGTCCACGAATTAAAGCAGAATTAAAGCTCCTTAAAAAATGGTGAATGGCGAAATGAACAAAGAGAACGTGACCAAATAATGACTTCAATAGTTTTGTGACTTGGCAGCACGAATGCATAACTCACCAGAGTTGCAGAGCATGCATTAGGGACAGAGTCATGTAAGGATTTTTAATCAATAAGAATTTAAATGTAACCTAAATTCTTGTCTAAAATCCCATCATCAGAAAGAAGTCAGAGATTTACAGAGAACTCTAAAAAAAGGGCAACGTTCTAATTTGGAAGACAAAAACCGCAAAACTTCAGTACAGATTTTAACAATAGATTTAGGTACGCTTCCGCATTTATTTGGTTCTTGATGATTTGATATGAATAAATCTTGGGTTTTATAGGGATTAAAATCCCTACAAGTGGTATCAGAGCTAATTCATAATTAGGTCATCAAGATTGATTATTTGGATTTATTTTGTCTTCCGAATTGAAGTTTCTTTCGATTCTGTTCTGTCGATTTGGTTACTGCATATGCGATATATTTCGGTGTTGCTCTTGATTGTTGTGTATGTATTCGGTGAACGTTAGACTTGCGTACAACTCCAAAGTAAAGCTTTATAAGAACGTTTATGGAGTTTTAATGTCACGGATAAGGATTTTTGACTTTTGCCCATTGGATAAAGATTAGAGTTTTACCCATTAGATAAAGATTAGATTAGACTTGTAGAAGGTTGCTTTAAAAGGTCTTTTATCTTTTTCAATGGCCAATAAAGATTGTTTCTGTAATGGTTAAGGAAAGATTGCCCATCGTATAAAGACTAAAGCTTTATCTATTGTGTACGTTATTTGGATGATTCCAGAATGCTTGACTTTTCAAAGCCAATAACCAGTAAAGTTTTTATTGTTTTTATAATAAAGTCTGGATGCATTGGATTTATATAATAACCAGAAACTAAAGTATTATGATTTGGGTCTAAAATTTATAATTTATGGTTTGATTTATAAAATTTTGACCCAATTCTTAGTTTGAGCTAACAGGATTGTTAATGTTATAGCATCAAGAAATTAAAGCTATGATGTTTTCATACAGCTTATGTAAAATTTGGTATTAATTTCAGATTTTGGTATTTTAAAGAAATATATAGCATTTTAAATTAAATTAATTGAAGCAACATGTTGCCAAAGCAACCTCTCTTGTGAAATTAATTTAACTTAGAATGTTAAAAGGTTTTGTGTGTATGTTATTCATGCGAATATGGACTGGCCCAAAGGAAAGTTTATATTTGGCCCGAATTGCATATACATTTTTGGTGGTAAATGCGTGGCAATTATTTAGTATAATATGTGAACATTAAATCGGTCCAAAGAAAGGTTTATTGTTTGACATGCCTTATTGTCAGTATTTGATCATTGTACCAAGGTACTACTTACAAGTTAGTATTTCTGTCCAAAGACTAAATATTAATGTTGTGCAAGGTATCTTGTGATGGGGCCCTACCATTATCTGTATAATTAATTTGGTATATTATAGTGTTGTTATGTGAGTAATTAGATTTTATTTGTTTTGTTCTCTGTTCAGTTCCTGGTTCTGCTGCAAATATCTCTGCTAGTGTTAATTCAATTCCTATGCTTAATGGCACTAATTTTAAGTCATGGAAAGAGAATGTTTTGATTGTTCTCGGAGTCATGGACTTGGATCTTGCTTTACGAGTCGATCAACCTGATCCACTTACTGGTGAGAGTACCTCTGATCAAAAGAGGGAGATGGAAAAGTGGGAAAGGTCGAATCGTATGAGCTTGATGATCATGAAGCGTGCCATTCCAGAAGCTTTTCGGGGCACTATGTCCGATCAGATTACTACGGCTAAGGGTTTCCTTGAGGATCTTGAGAAAAGATTTGCCAAAAATGAAAAGGCTGAAACAAGTACACTTTTGGCAAACCTTATCTCAATGAGGTATGCAGGAAAAGGAAACATAAGGGAGTACATTATGGAAATGTCTCACATTGCTTCAAAATTGAAAGCACTTAAGTTGGAATTATCCGAAGACTTGTTAGTGCATCTGGTTTTGATATCTCTTCCGACACAGTACAGTCAATTCAAAGTGAGTTATAACTGTCAAAAGGAGACATGGTCTCTTAATGAGCTTATCTCACACTGTGTCCAAGAAGAGGAAAGGTTGAAGCATGATAAGGCAGAAAGTGCTCACTTAGCCACAACATCTAAGGACAAAAGGAACAAAAGAAAGAAAACTAAGGAAGCTGCGGTTCCAGCAACACAAAAGAAACAGCAAAAGGAAGAAAATCCAAAAGGTTGTTTCTTTTGTGGAGCTGAAGGTCATGTAAAGAAGCAGTGTGCCAATTATCACGCATGGCGTGCAAAGAAATGGTTGCCTGAGTTGTCGAAAACCAAGTGATGGTGAAAGATACATCTACGTAGGGGACGGCAAGTCGGTAGAAGTCGAAGCAATAGGAACTTTTAGATTATTATTAAGAACTAGATTTTATTTGGATTTAGTTGAGACTTTCATTGTAGCGTCTTTTAGACGAAATTTGATTTCTATTTTTGATTTGGACAAATCTGGTTATTGTTGTTCATTTGGAAATGAAATATTTAGTCTCTTTTAAAATTCAAATTTGCTTGGTGCCGGTTCTTTATCAGGTTATGATAACCTATACATGCTTGACACTAATGCTTCATTTAATGAAGCCTTACGTGTAGGTACACGAAGTTTAAAGCGCAAATTAACCGAAGAGAATTCTGCCTCGTTGTGGCACAAGAGATTAGGTCACATCTCCGAAAGGAGAATTGAGAGACTCGTGTCTAGAGGAATTCTTGATCCCCTTGATTTTACAGATTTTGCTACTTTTGTTAATTGCATTAAGGGGAAACAAACAAATATCAAGAGATTGGATGCCAGTAGGGCTTCATGTTGGACCCCGTTTCCGGAGCCCAACATTCGGAGTTACAAAACATGAGCAAACTCATTATTCTATTTCAGAACAGATTTTGGGAAGCTTCTAATTGGAATTTGAGTTTGACTTCTTCAGAACATTCGTTCCCCATTGTCTTAAGTTTCTAATGACACTAAAAAAATTCAATTTGGTTTAGAAATCTGAAAGTTATAGCCCAAACATTTTCAGACTATCATTAAACCGAGACTGCACACTATACTTGACTTCCATTCAGAAATTGAAAGTCTTAGAGACTGAATTAAAATTCAATTCATTAATATAATTTGTAGCTCCATATCTCTATTTTATTTAAAAACAATAATCAACTTATTTTAAGCTCTATAGATCAAGATATCCTCAAAATACTGAAGCATGTTCAGTAAAAATATCCAACTCATACTCTTTCAACCGATCCTTTCACTTTGATTCAATCAATCTTTTTTAAATTAATACCAAAAACTATAGATTTTTATTAAGAGGTAGAGGAATGTGTTAGGAATCCATTGCTTCAAAAATCGGGTCATTTGAAGATCGGATGACAAAGTTATGGCCAAAAGCGTGAGAGGTGTTCAGGTCTGGGGGGGCTTGGGGGTCGCGATCGCAATTTCGCGAAATTTCGCGACCTCCTCTTTTCTTCCTCCGACTTGCTTTAGTAAAAAAGGCATAACTTTTACTAAGAATATCGTATTAATGTCATTTAAAGACTGTTTTAAAGAAAAATTCTAGACCTACGACTTCTATGAAGACCTCAGAAACAATTTTTGCCTCTATAAGGGTTAAAATTTTCAATCAATGTAGTTGTCCCGAAAGTTCACCCTATGCAGTAACACAAAATTCAAACGATCATAACTTCCAGCTCTAATATCAAAAAATTTCATACTTTATAGCTTTAGAAATCTAGAAAAATAAGCTACAACTTTTATGAAGACAAGTTTAGCTAATTCTACCTAGATCGATACAGTTTTTCCTTTGAGTTCCGAACACAACCTCTACACCTATGAAAGCTTGCAAAATGCAATATCTCTTTATATCAACCCACTACTAGGTACCTTTCGGTAACTCTTGAACCTCACCTTAAGTAATTCATCCTATACAACCTTTTGAATTTCTAATATGTTATTCTAAAATAAACACCCACTTGCAATTTCAACAAAGAAGAATATGCACATACACATTCCTCTTCCACAACTATCATACTCAACCTATAAAGTAACATAATCATACACAAAAAGGAAATCCTTGAATTCTCATTCTCATTAGTAAGAAAAGTACATATTTGAATAAGCTTTATTTACATATCAATATACACATCATAAACTTAACACAAGATACAAAATACATGAGATGCTCAATGTTTGATATGCTTATAAAGTTATCCAAAAGTCTAGCCACTAACTTAGTTACAAAAGTCTCAAATATCTTAGAGTTTCCAATGCCTTGCAAGGTTCAACACTCGTCTTGTTTTGCACCTGAGGAGGGTGGAAAAATATGGGATGAGCTACAAAGCTCAGTGGCTAATAGATTTATAGCCATCAGTAATGAGCCATACAATCAAACATATATACATATATGTCTAGCAATTCAAGTATTTCACAATTCATCTCACAACTCATAATTAACCAAATGTCATCACATAAAGCATATCATGAAATTATCTATCAAGCATAACACTCAATTATGCATCATACTCAACATAATGATGAAATGCACAACAAATGGCTTGAGAGTTCTGTGGAATAAAACTGAGAAATTGAAGTTTACACCGTGAACAAAATGAGTCCAATTTCTCAGGATCTCGTGGCCTTAAGCGGGCAACCGGGAAAAGGCTATAGGTCAATGTGCACGTGACTAATGAAACAGGTTCCTCTCTTGCCCACTCACAAACAAATTTATGCCCAATTCAATCAATCATAAATTCGTACTCTCATGATTCTTTCATTTCATCATATTCTCATATTTTCATGCTTTTTTTCTTTTCATTCAATTCAAAATGTCTTAACCTTTTTCAAGGTATAACATGGTCATATTTCATCATGCATTTTCAAATCTTCACAACAATTCAAATTTTATGCGATTTAAGCATAAACACATACATAGGGCATTTGCCCATCACACAACAACTATAAACCTATCACCCACCTAATTTTTGCTGAAAAATCCAAGCTCAAGATTGCCTTTCTTCTTGCTCTTAAATAAGGTTTTCTTGATTCCCTTCAAATAAACCAATTTGTATTTAATCCATATTCAAATGAAAGTTCATAAAAGTTCAAGGATCAAAAAAATGCTAAAATTGAATTTAAACCTAACCTACCCATAGCCCATCTAGGCTAAAAAAACCAAAACCCTAGCTTAGAAATCCAAAATTAACATGGTTTCATCTTCCTCTTCTTTCTTCCTTCATTCCCAACACAAACCCTAGCCTCTATTTAATCTCTTTTTGAACCTAGCAAGAAGAAAGATGAAAACTTACCTCTAACAAGTTGATTTCCTCTTCTTTTTCTTCTTCTTTC
>JANZLC010000202.1:36636053-36649101 GCA_026413385.1 Erythroxylum gracilipes
ATGTGTGAAATGTTTTGATTTGTTTGTCTTGTCTTGGGTGGCATCCATGTACCCTTCTAGGGGGTATTTGGGTGTTATAGTATCAAACTGTAGATACCTGAAGGTATCAAACTGTGGATAGTGTCAAACCATAGCAGCTGCATTGTAACCCTATAGGCATGCCTATCTATTCGCAACCAAGACAATAGAGAAGGTACTATAACATTTCCTTTAACCATTTGCAAATTTTACAATTTATATATTAACAAATCATATGATATATTTTCCAAGTTATAAAATCTATATTTGCGTTCATACATGCAATCCATGGCTTACAACCAATATAAGGGTATCAAAACTACACTTGTATAATCATCCTATACATATATGAGTAATGAATATGCATACAAATCATTTATGTACATGTAAATTTTTTTTTTGGAATGCATTATGCTCAATCTTATATTCCAATGTTCAATTTCCCAATTCACATGTGATAAGTCTTATTTCATTTATTTCCCAGTGTTTGAAAAGTTTCATAGATATTAAAAAAGGTTGAGATAAGATTCGATAAAAATTGGAAATAAAAACAAACTCAAAACAGTGCAATTTGAGCTAAACTCCAAAGTGGTCTAAAAATAGGCAAACTATCAGTCCAGAAATAGATCATATGATAGAGTCTAGTTGTTCCTCAATATTCGTATAGAAAAAGTTAGAATTGGGTTTCGTAGTCTTCTAGACATTTGTCCATCTGTGTCTCTAATTTCCAAAACATCAAAGATCAAGCCATTCATACTTCTAACACATCAGTTATAGACCAAATATCACACTTTGCTCCAAAACAGGAGCAATATCAGGTCACTATTTTTCATCCCAATTTCCAATGTTATAAAGCCAGAATTAAGCTAGAATTAAGTCAGAGTCTCTCTAGATATTTCTAATTTTATGTCTTAGTTTTTATATGCAATTAAAATCACCAAATTTAGAGATTTGTAAACTGATTTATGACTAAAACAATGTGAATGGTTCAACAAACCTTATATAGAATTTCACTATAAGTTTATCTCTTGTCATATTCTAACTAATTTTGTAGACGTCATTTTTATACAAAACAAAACGACGCCGTTTTGCTTTATTATTATTATTTTCCTTCCTTCACCGTCCCGCCCTTTCAAATCGTCGTTTTGCTTTATTATTATTTTTTCCTTCCTTCACCGTCCCTCCTTTTCAACTCTCTCACGCCGTCACCCAGCCGCACGTCTCAACTCTCTCTCAGTCTCAGACTCTCACTTCACGCACGTCATTCACCTCACCTCACCTCACCTCACCGCTCCGTTTCTGTCTCTGTCACTACCGCGACACCAGTGTCCAGCAAGCCCCTCGTCGCCGCGCCACCAGTCGGCAGCTGCATCAACTGCCCCTGCCCCTTCGCCGCGCACCACCGGCCAGCTTATAACGTATTAAGGTACTCTCTCTCTGCTCAAATTTGGTTTTGTTGTATTATTCACATTCATGAACAATTGAACACGTATGCTTGTTTGGAGAGGATTGTGGAGTTTTGGTTGTGTTCTGACTGACGAATGGAACAATTGAACATTTGTGCACGTTAAGCGTTTGACGAAATACCCCACTAGAATTGAACAATTGCGTTTGTATTATAGGAGTTGCAATTAATAACATCTCAGACACGAATTGGTATCTAGTAACGTGTTTTAGAAAAGAATTGGTATCTAATAACTACTGTCGAGGCTTTATGTTTTCTAATCTTGACCATATTTCTCTAAAATAAGATCAAGTTGAAGCTAATTGTGTTAAAAAACAATGCTAAAGACTGGGGGAAAATGCTTCAGAGTTTGGGTTATATTGAATTTATTTTTGAAGACTTAATTTTGTTTTGAAATTCAAAACAAAAATTCCATGGTTTTTTCCGCTACTCACAATTTCCAGCACTAACACACCGAAACTAAAGACATTAGATTTTGTAGAAAAGATGCCTTCCACATACTGAGAAGGCTTATAACCACTGCATTTATAGCAACATGTATTGTAATTGATTAGTATACGAGCTCCACATATATCTACACTCTATGGCAATAAGGCATGATGTTGTAGCATTTGGGGTTCATGTTTCGTAAAGCAATATATTGCTAACTTTCAAATATCTGTGAATTATTCTTAATCTCGAGTGCTTGTGGAGGTAAAGTAGCCCTTAGCTCAAATTTAAAACACCTAAAATTCCACTTAGTTTAATCTTAATATTTGGAAACAAGATTGACTAAATTGGAGCCTATCCTTTTAAAATGAAAAACATCCTCCATTTGTTAACTTTATTAGGCTCCAATCCATTATCCCCTAAAAATTTCTTCTTCTTCTTCTTCTTTTTTTTTTTTTTTTTCCGTGGGTGGGTATGCATCCAGTAGAATCCTTGCATGCCTTTTAATTTTGTTCTTAATATGCTGTATGTTTATGTACACATGTTCTGTTTCCTCTTGATTCTTGCAATTCCGCTAAATGGAATCATTGATCCTTCCTTAGAAATGTGGGGTAATGATATTTGTATTTGTTAATCATTTCAATTTCAAAGACAAATAAGACACACTTGCATTTGTCTTGTTATATATTCCATCAACTCAAGTAGTTTCCAATGTATTGAGTTCAAAATTAGCATTGCTTTGATTCGTCGTTTTGAGCCATCTCTGTCATATGTCTTGTTGTATTTTCCATCTTCTTGCCATCTCATTGCTCAAATTAGGTTGAAGAAGAAAAGGATAAAACTTTTGGTTCAACTTGAGGACGTGTGTTTTTCTCTTGCGAAGGCTCTCACTTGGTTAGCAGTAAATTGAATGGAAAAGCTGGATATTAAGGAGAAGAAGACGAAGAAGAAGGAGATGGGCAGCCCTGAAAGAAACAATTCTAAATCTCTCGCTTCAAGGCAGAGGGTTTTTGCAGCAAATCATGTGGGAATGTACACAGACAATGCTTCACTTCTGATTGGTAGAATCCTTGAAAAGGGCATATCAGATGACCTCCAAAAGAAACCTTCAAACCCTACTCCACCGCCTAAACTCTCTGTTTTACCTTTTCCTGTTGCTCGCCACCGATCACATGGACCGGTAAGCCTTAGTTTCAGTCTCAAGCTTGCATCTTTCTTTCAGGCCTTCTATGAAATTCAGAATCTCTCTTTTTCTGTGTTTGATCCTTAAGTTAGCTGTTTCAATGCTAGCAAAATAAACGAAAGAGAGTTACTTTAGGCCGGGGAAGTTGACGCAGAACAGATGTGATATGAACCCACTGATGACACTTCATCTGGTTTTATACGTAATTGGAGAGTAAAATGTATGTGTTGATGAACTTACTTGCATGATTTTGGGTTCGATTTTTGCAGCATTGGGATCCAAAAAGCAATAGAAAGGGTGGTGATGCTTCTAATGAGGATGATCGGGATAATGTAGAATATGATGATCCTACTAACTTTGACCAAATATCTGTATTTGCAAACCCAGTTCCGAGGAAGCATAAAAAAGGTTTGGACCTAAGCGAATGGAAGGAGTTAGTTCCAAGTGAGAAGACTTGTAAGGGGGAAGAAGATAGGTTACATCTTAAGGATATTAATAAACAGAAGGAAGACATACAATATCATTGTTCTCCAACAAATCAGGTTCCAATGGAAGTGGAGTTTAAAACGACATTAAGCTCTGTTGTACCACCCTCTGAAAAAAAGGAGGTTGTGTTTAATGATATTGATGTGCAATCTCAAAAGTCAACAGTTGACATGGAAATAGATAACTCTCATCAGCTATTAGAGATTACTGAAGATATCAACTCTCATCCCTTTGAAGGTAAAGCGTGGTCCTCTAAGAAGATATCAAGCACTGATGCTTCTGAAGTGCTTGAAGAAATGGACAAAATGGATTCTAAATTGAGGTCCTCTAAGAAGATCTCAAGAGATGCTGCTTCAGAAGTGCTTGAAGAAGTGGACAAAATGGATTCTGAATTGTGGGAGATGCGAAAGAAACAAGAACAAAGAACTTCTAATATGGCTTCTGCCTCTGGATTTAATGCTTTTGGCAATGAACAACGATTTATATCTCTTGAAAGTGAAATTGACGCTGAAAACCGAGCCTGTTTGCAGAGCATGTCATCCGAAGAAATTGCAGAAGCACAAGCTGAGATAGCCGAGAAGTTGAACCCTGCATTGCTAAAGTTATTAACAAAACGAGGCCGACAAAAATCAAAGCAGCAAAATCTTTCAAGGTCAGATGGGATTAACACGGGTGAAATGACTAGTATTCTTAGGGTCAATGATTTTGAGAAAGAGTCTAATGTTTCTCTACATCCTGATGGTGATACTTCTGGCACAATGACTGGTACATTAAATGGTGTGAAAAGTGGACTGGATAATAGAGCTGTACAGTCTCCAGTTCAAGGCAAGGACAGTTTGTGGAATAATTGGACTGAGAGAGTTGAGGCTGTTAGGGGATTAAGGTTTTCTTTGGAGGGCAATATTATTGCAGCTGAATCTAAGCCGGGTAAGAATAGACTGTTGTTGTTCTTGTTACTAGTTTCCATGTTCTTCGCAGCCTGCATTTTACTTTCTTTACGGCAACCTTTTCCCTACCTTTATTATTTTATATCTAAAATTAATTCAGATTTATCTTTTGTGAATTTGAGGAGCAAATAAATTGCTCATTTCAGTGGTTATGTTTCCTCTTGAATCACAAAACAAGAACTTTTATGTACGTGCTGTGTGAGTTAATGTTGATACCACAAGGAATTTGTGATACACTTGCTGGACATTGTAAAATTCCACATTCTCTCTTCTCTCTAATTATGTGTGCGTGATTTTGTGTTTATTTGCTAATGGTTGGGTCGGAAACAAATTTGTTTTCGTTTCAAGGTAGAATAGAAGTCTTCTTTCCTAATATCTCCTACCATTTTGGTCCTTTTGTCAAAATTTCCCCTAAAGTTGAGTGAAAGCCTTGGGTTTTCTTGCACACATTTCAACTGCATCCCACTGTTCAGATAATTAGTGCTTGTTTCCACAAGAATTGTGTCATTTAATAGCCATATGCATCAATATAAAAAAGTGTAACTATTTTTCATGTTGAAGGTAATTTATCCATTGACGATAGGCTTAAGATTGGAAGTGTTGCTGAACGTGATATTTTACGTAATGAGGGGGACCCTGGTGCTTCTGGTTACACTATCAAAGAAGCCATAGATCTCACTAGAAGTGTGGTCAGTACAGTTCTTACCTCCTTCCTTTGACTTTGAATTAAATAAATTACTTTTTCTTTTCTGCTTCTCTAAGATAATAACTGTTTTTACTATTTGCTATATGTTTTTTCCACAGTATGTGCTCAATTCATTTTTTCTTTCAGATTCCTGGACAAAGAGCCCTTGCATTGCATTTACTTGCTTCTGTTCTTGACAAGGCTATGCATGGTATTCACCAAAATCAAGTTGGGTGTACCATGCAAAAGGCTATTCAAATTGACAAATCAGTTGATTGGGAGGCTATATGGGCTTTTGCACTTGGCCCTGAACCTGATCTTGGTTTATGCTTGAGGTATCCTAATGCTCAAACTGTTGATTGTCGTTTCATTTTAACCATGAATTGATCAGCTGTTTACTATGTGATGCTCTTCTTTTGTTTCTTTGGTCTCCAAGTTCCTACGTAAATATAATTAATGTTCCTTTGATTTTTAGGATGTGCCTTGATGATAACCACAATTCAGTAGTTTTAGCTTGTGCAAAAGTTATCCAGTGTGCTCTGAGCTTTAATTTTAATGAGAGTTTCTTTGAAATCTTAGAGGTAAAGTTGTCTAACTGACTTTTAACTTTTGCTTTTGACTTAATCTTACTTGTCCTTGACTTGGTGGTTATATCTTGTATTGTATCCAGAATATAACGACTTGCGAGAAGGATATCTTCACGGCCCCTGTATTTAGAAGCAAGCCTGGGATTGATGCAGGTTTTCTCCATGGTGGTTTTTGGAAGTACAGTGCAAAACCATCTAATATCCTGACTTTCAGTGATGATGTGATTGCTGATGAGACAGAAAGAAGTCCAACAATTCAGGACGATGTTGTTGTTGCTAGTCAAGATTTTGCTGCAGGTTTGGTCAGAATGGGTATCCTTCCAAGGTTGCGGTATTTATTGGAGGTAAGCACTATGTCAGTCTTATACCTGCCGTACTTAATATGCCTGAAAGAGATGCTTAATGATATCCAGTGCAAGTGCTGAAAATTATGGAAAGTGTGAAATAAAGGCTTTTTTTCACTTTCCCGTATTAAAATGTGGAATCTTTTCATCTTCCGCAATTAAGAATATATAGTGGTTTGTTAAGAACTGACTCATGTTTGTAGATGCTATCCTCGTGAAAAGATATTTCAATCTATGGTAATTTGGTTTTCTATTTCACTAGTGTTATGTATGATATGATTGAAAGAAGTTTGCCTGTGTGCTTTCTGCTCTTAAGAGTATTAATCTTGAACAAGCCTTACTCTGTAATTTCAGGCTGGATCTTCAACATCTTTAGAAGAGTGCATTATCTCTGTTCTTATAGCAATAGCTAGGCATTCCCCAACTTGTACTGATGCAATTATGAAGTGCCAAGGGTTGCTCCCTGCAATTGTTCGTCGATTTACAGAAGACTGCAATGATATCAATCCCTTGAAAATAAAATCTGTACGACTTTTGAAGGTAAACTTTATCAAGTCTTTTTGGGAAATCATCAATGATACTTGTTCCTATAGATTATTGACTTTTTAAATTCTTGTTCTCTTCACAGTTTCATTGATTATCTATGGTGACATGAACAGGTGTTGGCCCAAACTGACAAGAAAATATGCACTGAATTTATAAAGGATGGATCTTTTCAAGCAATGACAAGGCATTTGTATCAAGGCACTTATCCCCTTGATCACTGGATAAGGTTAGGGAAAGAAAACTGTAAACTTTCATCAGCTTTGATGGTTGAACAACTACGTTTTTGGAAGGTCTGCATGTATTATGGTTGCTGCATATCATACTTCCCTGATATCTTCCCTGCCTTGTGCTTATGGCTGACTCCACCAACTTTTGAGAAACTTGAAGCAAACAATGTTCTTGGTGAGTTTGCTTCCATCTCAAAGGAGTGCTATCTTGTTTTGGAGGTACTGTCTACAAGACTTCCTAACTTCTACATGCAAGAATCTCCAGAAGATGATAACAGTAATTTTCCCAGTGATTTCCAACACAACTGGTCTTGGAGTTATGTTATGCCAATGGTTGATTTAGCAGTAAGGTGGATTGCGTCAAAGAAAGATGTTGGTATTTCTAAAGTTTTTGAATGGAAAAATGAATTTCCTAGGGACCTTAATTTTCAAGATTTTCTTGTAAGTTCCTTGTTGTGGGTGTACTCAGCTGTCTTCCGAATGCTTTTGGCCATCCTTGAAACAGTGAACCCAGAGGATGCAATAAGTCATCAAGGAAGTGCCCAGCATGTAACATGGCTGTCAGATTTTGTTGTTAAGATTGGACTTGAATTGATCAGAAATGGGTTTTTAAGCTTTGTAGATCATGGAAAACATTCTGCTGAAGGTGGTTCTTTTGTGGAGGAACTGTGTAACTTGAGACGGCAAGGTAAATATGAAACATCATTAGCTTCTGCATGCTGCCTGCATGAGCTGCTTCGACTTGTGACCAAGGTTGATTATGTGGTTTCATTAGTGAGGGGCAGGATCCCTGGTCCACCCCAAGGAGGCAATTCCTCAGGAGATCTAAAAGTGCTTCTGGATGGCATATTGCATAGTTCTAGGGCTCAATGGCTATCTGTTTTCAATGTTTTCATGAATTCTGTAGCATCAGAATGGAAAATGGTGCAGTCTATTGAGACCTTTGGTAGAGGAGGGCCAGCCCCGGGGTTAGGAGTTGGTTGGGGTGCAGCTGGTGGAGGATTCTGGTCCATGACTGTTTTATCAGCTCAGACAGATGCAGGATTGCTGAGTCATATGCTTAAAATTTTTGGTTTAGTTTCAACCAGGGAATCACAATTTCAAGAGGAGATGATGCCTGATGTGGACAAAATTAACACAGTATTGGAAATATGCTTATCTGTTGGACCTAGGGATAGAGTCACTGTGGAGAACGCATTTGGTCTTTTACTTCAACTTCCAGTTTTTATGTTTTTTGATTTCTGCATACGGCATTTTCTCCAACTTAACAAAAGGATGAAACTATTTCATTGGGAATATAAGAAAGAGGACTACTTACATTTCAGCAAGATACTAGCTTCTCATTTCAAAAACAGGTGGCTGTCCATGAAGACAAAATCAAAAGCGGTTGATGATGGTAATTCCTATGCAAATAGGGCTTCTAAGAAGGGTAGTGTATCTTTGGACACTATACATGAGAGCTTGGACGCATCAAGCATTACAAGTCGAGGTCATTACTGCTCTACTTTGACGGCAGAGTGGGCTTACCAGAGACTGCCACTTCCTGTTCATTGGTTTCTCAGTCCAATCTCATCCATCTCTAACAGCGGAAACACTGGTATGCGGGGTCCCAGTGATATGCTTGAAGTTGCTAAAGGTGGACTTTTTTTCCTACTTGGACTGGAAACCATGTCCACTTTCATACCCTGCGATTCTCCATCTCCTGTTCGCAATGTGCATTTGGTGTGGAAATTGCATTCTTTATCTGTGATATTGCTCCCTGGAATGGATGTACTTGAGGATGACAAGAGTAGGAACAGCTTTGAAACCTTGCAAGACTTATATGGTCAGCAACTTGAACAAGAGCAATTCAAAAGCCCAAATATATTGCATGGGACTGGGAATAAATCTCATGTGGAGATTCTGAGGTTTCAATCAGTGATTAATGAGAGTTATGCTACATTTCTTGAAACTCTTGTTGAGCAGTTTGCTGCTGTATCTTATGGGGATTTAGTATTTGGACGTCAAGTAGCTCTTTATGTAAACCGTGCCACTGAAACTGCTGTCAGACTTGCTGCTTGGAATGCCCTAAGTAATGCTCGTGTGCTTGATATTCTGCCACCACTAGAGAAATGCTTTTCTGAGGCAGAAGGGTATCTTGAACCTATAGAGGTACTAGTATTATCCCTATCAACTTTTTATGAAAGATTATTGCGGAGGTGTGTTCTGCAGTGCAGAGTAAATTTTCTCCACTTCAAGTTGTGAAAAGAATGAAGCTCATACTTTGGGTTGTAAGTAGCAAAAACTAAGAAATTTGAAACAAAAAATACAAATAAAAGAACTTATTCATTCTGATTAGTCAGGTTCTGTAAGTAGCTGAAAGCCAAACTGTTTTTATCATTATTCCTGGTTAAACTTGATTGGGAGTAGTGGATCTGTTCCACCGGGTGAACTGGCTCAAAATGATCTATTCTTATTTCTCTAATTTGAGTTTATATGTCATCCTTTTGCCACATGCACTGATCGAGGCCAGATTATTGTCATATGTCACTTTCAACCATTGGTTCAATGCCTTATTTGAGGTTTTCTAAAGTGTGATGGATCTTTTCCTTTAAGAATGATTTGATCTTCATTGCAGGATAATGAAGGTATTTTGGAAGCTTATGTAAAGTCATGGGTTTCTGATGCTCTTGATAGAGCTGCAAGGCGGGGAACAATGGCTTTTACTCTGGTTTTGCATCACCTATCATCTTTCATTTTCTTGTTCCATCCCAATGATAAGGTGTCTCTGCGAAATAAGCTTGTGAGATCTCTTTTACGAGACTATTCCCAGAAGCAAAAACACGAGGTGTGTAATCTTCTTCAAGACTTGGTAGCCATTATTCCTGTTTAGCTGTCTTAAGTAATTTACTCTGTGATATGCCTTGCAGTTGCTGATTAACTGTGGTTTAGTGTGCTACCACTTCAACAAGTGTTTCGTACTGTTTTATTTATTTATACAAGTAACAACATGCCATTGCTAATACTCTAGAATACAAACGTTATGGTCCTAAAGTTGTTTCATTCGCTGTCTAGAAAAGCTGGGATTATAAACGCATGTTGCCCAGGTAGATCACATACATAAGACTGGTTTGGTGGAGAAGAAAGAGAATCATTCTGCATGATAACTGTCCTGCACCATGTTAGCTATATATGCCTGTGTGCTCGTATATAAAGATAGAAAAAGAAAGCTATACACACTATACTGAGGTTCGATTCAACTATTTCCTCTGGACAGGGAATGATGTTGGATTTTGTTGGGTATAACAAGCCATCAACATCTCACTTGGATGGGGAGCAACAATGTTTGTACCTTGAAAGCTGCAATATGGAGAAAAGGTTTGCGGTACTTGTGGAAGCTTGCGAGGGAAATTCTTCTCTTTTGGTACAAGTAGACAAACTTAAGTCAGCTTTTGCAAATTAATAATCTGTGAGCTATAAGTTAAAGCTCTATAACGTGTATACACAAAAAGAAACAAAGAGGCGCACATGCTTTGTTTGTGCGAGTGTGTAGCTTCTATGTTACAAATTGAATCACACATATCAATCATCCTATCGAGGCTTTATACTATGAGCTTTTTCCATGAACCTTTGAAGATGAAGTTCACGATTTCTTTTCACGGATCGAAAATCCACTTGGATAGCAGAACTAAGTTAATCCTTTAGATTGGACACGCAAAAAGAATAGAAAACGAGACAAAGAAGTGATTCATGCCCTATAGCATGTGCAATAATCGAGTTAAGAGGAAGCAAGTTTTGCTCTTGGATCCCAAACAGACTTGGGAGATATTTTATGTTAATTTTATTAGATAGATATTTAATATTTTGTAAATTAAAGCTTCATTCATACCTACATGTAGAGATAATAGTTATAATAAATGTATTATAAATTAGGTTTCATCTAATTATTAAATATACATATAATCTTAATAAATATCTAAAGATATAAATAGAATTATAATTAATTTAACTTTTTATATTATTTGTCAAATACATGTATTTATTGATGAATAATCTTTTTATATAGCAGGATTTAATTAAAAACTGTCTCTTTGGATAAATAAAATGTTAGAAATATAATGCATCTATCAATTAATAAATCATCATTAAAATCAAACAAATTGCTTCATTATCTATTAATTATAAGTCATCATTTAAAATCAAACAAATTGCTTCATTAGCTTCTACAAGTTATTTATTATAAAATTATAGCTGTTTACTTCAGTGTTTTTAAAATATATTTATTTAGAATGGTTAAAAGATATGAAAGACATACTACATCTTAATTCTATAAATGCATCTTTTAATATAATAATACTATACATCGATTTTTATAATTTATTTTTCAACAAATATAAAGTAAAGAAATATAATAATCGTTGTATCTTCTTTCCGTATTATTAATTTTGTCATACTTCTTCATAAAGCGAAAAAGAGTTAACAATTATTGTATAAATTAACTTTAATTTAATATGTATTTAATTTTATCTGAATTTTACAAATTCATTATATACTATATCTTGATTTTACCAAAAATGTATTTATGTAAAATTGTGAAAAAATAAATGTACTCTTGGCTTTATAAATATATTATTAAGTCCTGTAAAATTCTTTAAATATCTTAACATTAACAAAATTTTCACTAATAAATGATATTGAATATTTTTATTTAGTAAATAATAAAATTAGGTTATAACAAACTAAAAATTAGTTCGTATAAAAATAGGAAAAATTTAAAATAACAAAAGTTTAGTCAAATAGTTTTCTAATAAATTTTAAAGTGAAACCAAAATATTTAAGATAAGGTTAGATTCTTAATAATTATAATGTTTCTTTTTATCATACCTAAATTAAATTTACATGTAATTATTATATATTTATATCATATAGATGCGGACAAATAAATTAGAAAAATGAAAATTAAATTAAATTAAAATATAAAAATAATTTTAAAGGATGAACAATAGTTAATAAGTATTTGATATAGAAGTTGAATTTTAAACATAATTATAAATACAATTTATAATGGTTTTAGTACTGGTGCAGTACATTGCTAATTTTTGAATAACCTTTTTAATTTTTTTAAATTATTAAAAAATAAAAAATATTTTAATTTGGATTCAATAACTCTTTTTTTATTAAAATCAACATAAAAATATTTTATTTTAAATATAATAACTATTATTAAAAATATTTTATGTTTAAAAATAATTATGACTTTTTTCCTGAATATATCCTAAACTGAATTTTCTGCACGGAGCTAATCCTCAAACAATAAGAGATTTGTATGATTTTGGTGCTATCAACGCCCTCTATTTAACAAATCCGGAATTTCCTGAGATTTCTTCTCTACCCATACAGTTTTATCTTTTCTATTTTAAAATCCTTTACTCTTCTTCCTATTCTCTTTGGTTTACGCTTGAAGGTAGGAAAAGAAATCAGGTTATGCTAAGCTTTCTTGAAGGCATCGTCAAGAGTAGTTATCTCTTGAGATTGAGGCTGAGATGCCAGTTAAAAGACTCGACGATAATCCAGTGAAGTAACTGTCAAAGCATTAATTAAAGAAATAGGTTCGGAAGCATATTGGACCCTTCAAGATTGAAACTATAAATCTACTCTGCATAATTGAAAATTTGTTTACATGAGTTCTTAGTTTTTACAAAAAATTTTATATGGATCAAATGGAATAGATTTAAATTCGATAAATGCTCTTAATAAAATTATTTCCGCTCTATTTGATGAAGTTGTTGATATTATAACAAATACTGATGACATACAAGTTCAATCATATAAGACAACTCGATATGGAATACAATTAACATATAATAATAATATCATATATATTCCTCAATAATGACTAGCCCAACTAGTATATACATTTCTATTGGAATTACCTATAAAGAATATAGAGTTTGGTTCAGCCTGATTTTGCTGAGGTTGAACGTCGTTGAAAGGATTCATGATCTATGCAACTCTGGCTATGGAATACCTGCAAAACAGACAAAGGCGTGCCGGGAGTTGTTCCCGGGAGGCCTTTCCGACGCTCAAGTCAGTGTTTGTGAAGTTATTTGCGTGCTGAGAATGAAGAATAATAACTAGGTTGTAATCTCATA
>JANZLC010000202.1:36651110-36676175 GCA_026413385.1 Erythroxylum gracilipes
ACTGTGAATAATGTGGATTATATGTATTATGTGCTGGGTGAGCCATCGATGATGGTCACTCACTGAGTTCGCAAAACCCACCCAAAATTTGCAATTTTTTTTCAAGATAAGAAGAATACCCCGTTAGGCCAACGGGAGTATACTTACAGCTTTCAAGTGAAGATTAGAGGTTGGGATCAGTTCGTGTCTGCATTGCATGTCTTTAATATTATATTGAATTGTATTTTCCGCAACTGTTGTATAACTGTATATTTTGAAATGACTAAGGTGGTTATAATGGGTGAAAGGGGCCAATTGGCCATATGGAAATTTTGTAAATTGCATCGTATGATTGAAAAGGACTTATGCCATATTTGATTATGGTCTGCCGTATATTGTGCTTTGTGAAAAAAAAGTATACCGATTTCTGAGCGATTGAGTGATATAGCGCGCCACCCTCGCGGGGCACGGACTCGGATATCACCGTCGATGTAGGGTTCGGGTCATCGTGGGAGTGGGGTGCTACAAATGTGCAGTACGTTCCGTTTGGACCAACCCAAACCATTCTGATGTGTTATATGCTTTTATTTTTGTTTCTAAGTGTGATTGCATTCATGTTTTAAAAAATGATTCATGAATTCTTTGAAACTGAGAAATTGTGAGAAAAGAAGCTTTTGATAAAATTTTTTATATTGTGAAATGTTTATAACTAGAAAATCAATGTTGCAAATGTTTTTGCTTATTGTTCAATTTATAAACATGTTACCCACGAGTTGTCAAGCTCATCCCCTTTCATCCACATCTCCAGGAATCGAGCGGGAGATCGGATGAAAGAGAGTCAAGACTTTTGCTCGATTTTGTTTATTTTGTGATTTATGTATTTGGAACTTTGGTATTGGTTTTGTACATGGCTTGGAATGCCATTAATGGTTTCTAAGGATTTATTTCATGATGTATATGAATTATGAATTTATGTATAGAATTGAGTTATGAATTTGAGTATGGTTAGGATATATGAATGTGATTGGACATGAATGGGAATTGCATATGATTATTAATTGAGATATGAATGTGATTGAGATATGAATTCCGGACAGGAGGTCCGATGATGTTGATTGATTGCAAATTATTGAACTGTTATAGGATTAAGATTGTGCTTGCTTATGTGTTGATTGGTTTAGTATAAAGAAGTGTATTTAAAAACCCTTTGCAGGTTTTTGGGTTTTATAAAATACAGTCGTTATACTGCTCAATTTTTGATGGATTGGGTATATTAAAGTACAATTTATGTATGGCTTGGTTTTGTATAAGACATGTGTGATTGCTTTTATGGCACAAGAAAATAAGAGCAAGAGTTTTAAAGATGAGATTGAGATATGCATGATTAATAAGATATATATAAATTGAGTTTTGTTTGATGATAAGTTTCCAAATGGGGAAATTATATTGTTTTGATTTGTATGAGATTAAATAAAGATGAAGGGAATGAATAATAAGAAAAAGAAAAGAAAGGAAAAAATTATACCGGTCTTGATCGGCGTAGATTAAATGTCTTAGAGTTCTCCAACACGACAAGTTTGTCATGTTTAAAAGTTTGAGTTCTCGGATGTCGGAAATTTGTTGTTCAGTTCATTTGAATCATTTGTTTAATTTGTTTTCGATTTGCCTTCGATAGGTTTCCGTTCTTTCGAATTCGATTTCGTTCGTTTTTTGCTTTCCGCCACTTTGATTCGTTTTCGATACTTTCGCTTTTGATTGTGTTTCCTCTTTATGACTTCCGATCCGATTTGTATTCCGTTCTTTCTGAGGTTAACAGTTTGCTTCCGATTCGATCGTTCGAATCATTTCGCTTTGTTATTCGTTCGCTTCCGTTTTGTTTGATTTGTTGCGCCATTTTATTTTCGATTCCGTTTTCTGTTGTTTTTTCGGTTGGGGTCCGGTTCTAAGATCGGGTCCCAACACTAATACTTACCATCTTTCTATTATTTAGTCTAACATATTATGAGATGATGATAAATCAAGTGTAAAATTTAAAATATTGAACTAAAATAAATCAACATAATTGACTAACTAGAATGAAGATTAAACCTAAAAACAATCAAAGAATTAGTACCTGGACCTCGAATCCCCTGGGACTTCTCATGCAATCATGATTTCATTATTCAATTTAATCTATAGTTTATTAAACCGTGAAAATTCTTATCTTATACTATTGTCTTTCTCAAGGTTATTAACACTTAATCCTTAGTTGATTAATTGAAGTCTCTTTCTAGTTTAAACTTCAAATAGTGTATTAATCGATTCATGAATATCACAATTAGGTTTGACCCCTAGTATGAAAGATTTATATTGACCGATCTCTAAGTTTGTATGCAACTCCTTTCAATTATGGTAGATATATTTATATAAAAAGGATTCTCAATCTAAATTGCTTGAAGCCAAATATGAAATAATATGCTAGCAATATTAATTCAATAATAATTAAGAACACATAATTAAATCTTAACAAGAGTAAATAATGAATTTAGTTAAAATAAAATCACTATAAGATCTATCTCAGAGTTCATCTAATCCAAGTATCAACAAACGTTTAGCTTTTAATCATAAAAGATATAACATCAAAACTAAAGGAAAAACGAAAAACTAAAAGAACCATAAAGAGATCCTTTTTAATTTGAAATCCATTTTAGACTAATGAAAATTCATTCAAAATATTTTTCCTTACTTGTTCTTCATTCTTTATATCACTCTAGGCTTGTAATAAATGTTTTCTTAAGCCTTCTACAAACATTTTTAGACCTCCATATGTTTTCTCTTTATTTTGACCTTTTATAGCTTAAAATTAGGGTTTATGGAGTGGACTCTAAAATTAGGGTTTATGGAGTGGACTCGGTCACCTACATAGTCATGTGCATGATCGTGTCCCTCAATCTTGCTTCAATTCTTAAAAAATCACAAACAAACACGATCACAGAGAGTTACACGATCATGGATATGGCCATGTCCACCTCCACACTACTATGTTCCTTAAGGTTAACTTAATCTTTCACTATTTTGCCTCGATTCCATCTGATTTCTACTCCTTTTGAACAATGAAGACAATTAGGACCTAAAAACATAATAGGAATGAATTAAGTAACTAAAACAATAAGAAACTCGTAAATAAACAAACAAAATGCACTAAATATAAGATTAGAAATATAGTCTATATAACATTTATTAAATTCCTACACACTTAAGCATTCAATTGTCCTCAAGCAAATCCATTTTATTACTTTTAACTTAATAAAAAAGAATCCAGGAAAGCATTAAAACAGATCAAAGATATCGATCAAGATTCTCCATTAATCATTTAATTTTAATGTTCAATCAATTTTTAAACGTTTAGTTACTTGGATCAAATTATAAATCAATATAATTCAATTTTCACCATTCTAATTGATGCATAAAATGAACATATATGAAAACAAAAGTGCTAAAAGCCTTAAACACTTTCATAACTCTTTATTAAAAACACTAAATTTAAACAATATAAGAGCATTTAGAAGTTTGTTTGAAAAGTCACCTAGCATTTTTACGCAAAAGTAAACACCTTATTATGAACACTCCTGTTTACTTAACTAGGTTACTATCTCAAATGATTACTAGCACCACTTTTTAACTTTGACCTTTTTATTGGTAAAAACTAACAAACTGAAATTATTTATACTTAAATTTAACATACTACTATTTTTTATTTTTTATATATGGGATAATGAAAATGCTTAAAAAGAATTTACATTTAACTTAATTTATGTACAAATTATACATAAAGGACTAGAATGTAAATCAAGTATCCATTCTTAAAATTAATAGACTAAATTGAAATCAATTTAGTCATCAAAACTCAAAACTATTCACCTAATCAAATTAATTCACAATCACAATCAAACTTATAATGAATTATCCTGATCAACATCCTCTCTTTTAAAAGAAAATTTCTTAAACTATTCAATATTGAGGTAATTATAACAAAATTGACAAGCTTAACTACTAAGTCCCTCCCTCATATTTAATTTGTACACATGTGAGAACAATGTAAATATGAAAAGTAAAGGAGGGGGTGAGGATAACTAATACTCCCCTAACATTAAAAGAATCCCAGACTTGTCCAATGTCAATAGCATCCATCTAGTGCTAATGAAATCTTTGATGCTCTAAAGCAAGGGTTGATGTTGCCTTCATAACTTGTGGAACTACATCAAATCTCAAGTAAAAAATCAAGATCATCAAACGAAAATTATGATATAACACTACTAATGAAAATCCTACAAATTAATCAATCAAAAAAAGAACACTTAATTGTTAGGTTGCCTACCAACTAACACTTCTTTATGAGTTTTGTAGCTGGATATCTCAACAAATCCTTCTTCAACATGGATTTATAATCAGTGGCTTATTTACACCGATTTTCCTACATAAGGGTTCAATAGCCTGCAAATAGGTCAATGCACTATAAGATAATAAGCACTTAAGTTATTAAATTAATAAAACCAAGTAACTACATTAATTTCCTTTTTAGTAACAATCTGTCCATACAACAAAGAATGATAAAACCCCTTAGATCTTTTATTGACTTTGATTGTTTGTTTTGTGAGGAATAGGAGACCTCTATGCTTAAGATGACTATTTATAATACCTCAATAGCCTCTTTATTTGGATCCTCCTCTTCATCTTCCTCTATCTCCTTTTCCTTCTTTTCTTCCTTCACTTCTTAAATAACAACTTCCTTTATATCTTCAACCTTTAGCTCCTCTAACTCTATAAAATTATTATATTCACATGTTCCATCTAAGTTAGCTTGGAGTATATAGATAAAACACCTGGCTCTTTATTTTATAGAAGGCAGCCTTGGTTTACACAAGGAATTTCATAAGAGCATTTAGAAGTTAATACTCTTCTTGCTACTATTGTTATAGAAATCTAAATGAAGTGTGATTGTTCTATGAAAAGTCATAATAACTACTCCACTCTAGATTATAAGTATTCTCGTATGGGATATCTTGAGGTCAGTTCTCTATATAAGTTAGATGCCCCAAAAATGTTACAACATGCCATGTATGTTAGTTGAACTTTCACATATATGTCACTATACCTCTCATTCCAAGCTTTCAAAGTTGCCATAAGTGATGGAATACCAAAATCCCCCTATGAATACTCTCTTCTCCATCCTTCCATTGTCTTTGATAGCTACAATGATGAATACCCAAATCCTACAAACTAGACACAAATATAAGATCAAGAAAGAGAGTTATAAGGATAGATAAATAAATATAAAAAGACAAGAAATAAAAACTAACAAAAAAGAAAATAAAAATGACTAGATTGATAAAATTAAGCTTTTCCTAATATTTAAGTTCCCGAAAGTGTCTCCAAAAACTTGATTGGTATGTTTTACTGCAAGTGAACGGTGTAGCTATAGCTAGCACTTGTAAATACGGGTTAATCTCACTAGGACTAGAACTACTAGTACTTACCATCTGTTTATTATTTAGTCTAACAAATTATAGTGATGATGATAAATAAAATGTAACATTTTAAAAATAAACTAAAATTAATCAACATAATTGACTAACTAGAACCAAGATTAAACTAAAAACCAATCAAAGAAGGCAATGGTACTTAGACTTCAAATCCCCCTAGAATTCGAATGCAATCATGATTTCACTACTAAATTTAATGTATAGTTTATTATACTATGAAAATTCCTATCCTTTATTAATATCTTTCTCATGACTATTAACACCTAACCTTCAATCGATTGAAATCTATATCTAGTTAAAACTTATAAGATTGCATTAATCAATTTCACTATTAAGTTTGGCCTTAATCCCAAAGATTTATTTTGACCTATCTCCGGGTCTACGAGCAACTCCATTCGAATATGGTAGATCTATTCATACCAATTTTGTTTTTCAATTGCATGAAATCATATATGAATTAATACGATAGCAATATTAGTTTAAGAATAATTAAGAATACATAATTGAATCTTAATAAAACTAAAGAATGAATTAGTTAAAAATAAAATTACTATAAGGACTATCATTAGGTTCACTTAATCCAATTAACAACAAAAGTTTAGCTCATAATCACAAAATATATAACATTAAAATTAAAGGAAAAATGGAAAACTAAAAGAACAATGATGTGATCCCTTTTAATCTTTATGAAATCCACTTTAGGTTGATGATAATCTATTCAAAGTATGTTCCTTTACCTGTTCTTTTTTCTTTCTATCGCTCTTTGACATTAATATGTTTTTTTAAGCCTCCTTTGAGACTCTTATAAACCTCTTTGGACCTCCCTTTGTTTTTTCTTTGTTCTGCCCTTTTATAGCTCGAAATTAGGTCTATAAACATGGTTGTGGGCACATGGTCATGTCCCTTAAAGATAACTTCAATCATTCACTTTTCTTTTTTGATTATGTCTAATTTTCTCTCTTTTTGACCTATGAAGGCAATTAGATCCTAAAAACATAATAGGAACAAATTAAATACAAAAAATAATAAGAACTCTTAAATAAACAAACAAAATGCACTAAATATGATATTGGAAATATTTATTTAGAATTTTTCATACTCTCACCATCTTCTTATATGGAAGTTAGATAATTTTCAAGCTTATGAGAAGTTCATCTTCTTATAATTTTCAAGTTCATGATAAGTTATCTTCTTATTGATTAATTGAAATCTATTTCTTGTTAAAACTCATAAGATTGCATTAATCAATTTCACTATTAAGTTTGTCCTTAATCCCAAAGATTTATTTTGACCTATCTCTAGGTCTACGAGTAACTCCTTTCGATTATGATAGACCTACTCATGCCAAAACATTTCTTAATTTCAATTGCATGAACTCATATATGAATTAATACGATAGCAATATTAGTTTAAGAATAATTAAGAATACAGAATTGAATCTTAATAAAACTAAAGAATGAATTAGTTAAAAATAAAATTACTACAAGGTCTATCATTAGGTTCATCTAATCCAATTACCAACAAAAGTTTAGCTCATAATCACAAAATATATAACATTAAAACTAAAGGAAAAATGGAAAACTAAAAGAACAATGATGAGATCCAGTTTAATCTTCATAAAGTCCACTTTAGGTTGATGATAATCTATTCAAAGTATGTACCTTCACCTATTCTTTTTTCTTTCTATCACTCTTTGACATTAAAATGTGTTTTCTTGAGCCTCCTTTGAGACTCTTACAAACATCTTTGGACCTCCCTTTGTTTTTTCTTTGTTTTGCCCTTTTATAACTTGAAATTAGGTTTATAAACATGGTTGTGGGCACATGATCATGTCCTTAAAGACAACTTCAATGATTCACTTTTCTTTCTTGATTATGTCAAATTTTCTCTATTTTTGACCCATGAAGGCAATTAGATCCTAAAAACATAATAAGAACGAATTAAGTTCAAAAAATAATAAGAACTCTCAAATAAACAAACAAAATGCACTAAATATGATATTGGAAATATTTATTTAGCATTTTTCATACTCTCGTCATCTTCTTATATGGAAGTTAGATAATTTTCAAGCTTATGATAAGTTCGTCTTCTTATATTTTCAAGTTTATGATAAGTTCATCTTCTTATCTAACTTTTATTGCTTAAATAGATATGTATATGAAAAAAAAATCACAACAACTACAAATAGGCTATAATAGGGCAAACAAGGTTAAGTAGGCTAATCAAACTAAGGAAAGGGAATACATAAAACAAAAATGTTCACAACTAGTATAGCAAAAACAAATAAATCAATAAAAACATGACTCTTTATCCACTAACTCCTCATATTCTTATAATGGCCCTTATTCTCCTTCATTCTTTTCAAGTACAAGAACCCATGTCAATTGACTTTTAACTCTTTATCTTTTATATTTTTAACATTTTGCTTTGCCTTTTGGATAGGCATAAGATTCCCCTTTTTACATTGCCGCTTTCATACACTTTACCATTTCTCCGACATTTATTTCACCGCATCTCATTCCTAAAAACATCAATGCATAAGTAAAAGCTCTAATAATCATGAATTAGAGAGTAAATACTTGCATTTCTTTTAGGTTTAAGGATCTTTAGGAAAGCGTTACTAGGAAAAAGGCATTAATTCGAGTTTTAGCCACCCTTTTATACATTAATTTATAAAATTAATACTAAAACTCAAATACTAATTGTCTTTATCAGTTTAATGCTTATAAACACCTTAATTGTAATCTCAAAAGGATGGTATTCAAGTTTTAAACAAAGTGTAATCAAAGTTGATTTCTCTATGGAGGGTTCTTAGATAATTAGATAAATGATGAAACTTAGAATTATCATCTATCTGCGCATCAAAGATGCAATTAAGAATGGTGGGAAGACTTGGATTTGGTATGACAATTGGTTGGACATCAGTCATTTGGTGCAATCAATAGAATTATCTCATCTTCGATATCAGATGCCTTTACACCTCAGAGTTTCCTTTCTAATTATGTAAGGAACCTGGCAAGGCAACTTCAGAGGATTCCAATCCCTAGCTGATAATTTTCCTACACTGAGGACAACTCAAATTGAAGACATAATAATATGGATGCTAACTTCGAATGGACAGTACACAAATTAATCTTGTCATAAATTGTTCACTAACACTACTATAGAAGCTCCTTAGTCCAATCTTATATAGAAACAATCTCTATGCCCCAAAGCTTCATTCATCTCTTGGTTAGTGATTAGGAATAGACTCAAGACTAAGAATCAATGACATGGAAGTGAATATGTATTATGTTTGCTATGCAACAAAGAGGTGGAGGACATAGACATTTTTTCTTTCAATGTAGCTTTTCTAAAGCTATTTAGAGCAGTATGCTACACATGCTACCTAGTAATAACAATTGCTACAGATGGGAGCAGGTCTTGAATTGGGTGATAAGCAATTCTCGAAAAGGGAATCCAAACTTTATACTGTATAAAGGAGTATTCATCATCACCATTTACAATATTTGGAAGGAGAGAAATCGAAGAAGATTCACAGATGATAAACAAGAGAAATACCAACTGGCAAGCAAAATAGCAAACCATATTC
Organism: Erythroxylum gracilipes; assembly: GCA_026413385.1. Taxonomy (NCBI): domain Eukaryota; kingdom Viridiplantae; phylum Streptophyta; class Magnoliopsida; order Malpighiales; family Erythroxylaceae; genus Erythroxylum; species Erythroxylum gracilipes. The sequence goes on from JANZLC010000202.1 coordinate 36,660,204, forward strand.
GAGCATGTCTGGTGGCACATCATGCATAGCAAAAACTTTTAATGGAGATGAAATGTCGTTGGAACGTATAACTGTCTTTTCTTTCTTGTTGATTGATGTACTACATTTTTCTTAGTTCATTTTGATTTGTTATACATATAAGGATGGCGTTATGCCTTGAACTCACTATTATGTAGTTTTTAATTCCATCTATAGTAATTTCATATTCATTTTTCAGAAAGAAAAAAAGTGTGATCACTTAACAAATTAAGTTTCTTAGCATTTACAGAGTCAAGGTGCAAATTTCTTACATGACCATTGAAGTTAAATCAAAGTGTAGTTACTTAACAAAGGAAGTTTCTTAGCATTTACATAATCAAGATTCATATAACATTCACTTAATCATATTGTACATCTAATTTTTAATAACCAATCGCAATTAGGAATCATGCTAAACATATACCATCAACATAAATCTACTAAAGAGAATCTAAACATAACCTAAAACAAGGCTAAAAATATAAGAATTTTGAAAAAAAAATTTAAAAAAAGAATGCAATTCAATCATCTCTATTCCAAATATTAAATTTAGAACACTATTGTCACAATATTGTGCATCAAAAGTAAATCAACAAAGAGGGTATGAAAAACTCCTTAAACATTGGGATAGTTGATTTGAAAATATCCTGTCATAACATACTTTACCATACTCAAAATCTATATAACACTTAACATTGGCAGAGACTCATAAATATTAAAATATATATTGCATTTAAGTTCTCAAATCACAAACTAAAAAAAATTAAAAGTTAGTTAAAATAATACATAACTAAAACATCATAAATATCCTAAACCTAACTATATGTATGCATACAGGTAGGGCTACAGTCATTGGGATGGCAGAGGTGGTTGGTTTCAATCAATAAAAAAATATTATTTATTGGCTAAAGCATGTTTTGAATATTAAAAACCAATAAATATTTATGATTATGGTCTTTTCATATGACCATATTATTACTGCTCCTTCTGTTGTAACATTCCTCATTCTCCTAATTTGTGAACATTATGATGTCCACTATAGGGAATAATGTCGAAGACTAAAAAGATATCTAACACCTCCTAGTTTTTTTTCTTAATTATCAGAGCCATCCTTACAATATACAATTGAATATGCCAACTTCACCATAATTTACAAACTCCACAAGTTCACATCTCCCACAACATTTCTCTCACTTTTAACAATTACACAAACCACAATACCAATTAAAGTATAAACAATAAACACCAATTCTACAACTCTAAGTCAGTATTCTCACAACTTCATAACAACAGTGCAAATATATAATTCTTCTTCAAGCTCAATACTCAATCTCTAGTGTACTACTACCATAAAATTAAAGATATGAATTTATTTGGATATTGTAGAATTTAAAATATGTGCTCATTATCTCTCAAAACCCTTTGAATGCACAATCGATAGTTTATGTCTTCTTAATGTGAGAATATGATGAAAGGGGGATGATTTGGTGTTTTCAGATATGGTTGTTGTGTTTTAGGGAAGGATTTAGTGTTTAGAAAGTTAAATTTTTTGTTTGGAGGCAATATTTGGGTGAAAATGATGGGTTTTTATGTTGGGTGGTGATGAAAAAGAAGAGAATAGGGCTTTAAGTAAAAACTCAATTTTAATTTTTATAGGATCAGGTTATAAGACAAGATTGATGTAGGACACACTTTAACATTGACATCAGTTTTATTTTGCTTCTTTTAGAGTGTTACTCATTCATAAGACTGACATTAGCATACTTCCCATACCGATGCCAGCTTTATTATCTTTCTTGATACTCTCCTATGTTGTTTAACCCTGGCACCTTATCCATTTTAAGTGTAAGCTTTTCCTTAACCACATCAATGACAACCTTTTTAGTAGCTAAGAATTGTCTTCCTAAGATAATGGAGACACTAGTGTCATACTCCATTTCCATCATTAGAAAGTCCATCGGAAACATAATATTTGCTACTTTCACAAATAGGTCTCCTATAACCATAATTGAGTACTTAATGGATCAATAGACTAGCTAGGGTGACACGTTCATTAGCTTGAGCTCCCCTATTCCTAGCTTCTTGAGAATAGATAAAGGCATAAGATTAACACTTGAAGCTAAAACACATAAAAATCTAATATCAATAAGTGGTACATTGACAAGAAATAGTGAAACTCTATGGATCCTTCAACTTTGGTGGGAATTTATTATGTAAGATTCTATTGCACTTCTCTGTCAAATACATCATAATATGCTCATCTAATGTTCACTTGTTATAGATGGTCTCTTTACAAGCTTGACATATGAAGACATCTAAGCTAATACTTTGGTAAATGGTATACTAATGTATAGTTTCTTGAAAACATCTAAAAATTTCTTGAAAACATCTAAAAATTTCTTGAAATTATCTTTATTACTCTTCTTTTTAAGCCTATGAAGGTATGACAATTATGGCAAGTAGGGCTTCATAATAGATCTGGATTTTTACTCTTGATAAATGTTGGTTAAAGATGGAATAAGTATTCGCTCCATTTTGTCCTCATCTTTCTTATTTTTCTCCTTAAATTTTCCTTACTTTCTCACTTCCTTGTCTTCAGTAACACTAAACACCTAATTTCTAGGTTTCACTTTATTACTAATCAAAAACATTTCCAAACCTCTTTTGCTTATCTCCTTAGCCAGCTGGCTTACTTATACCCCTAAGTTATGAATCAAGATAGAATTAGACTACAACACCTTTTCAATTCTATCTAGTTTATCTAATTTCCCTATTTTTTATCTATAATATCTATAAATTGTTTGAGCATATCATCCAAACCATTGCTCTATGATGGTGGTAATTGAAATTGAGGTGAACTTTAGAACCCAAGTGATCTCACAGGTCTATTCTCTCTAGTTTTCTACTTCTTCTATGAAAATTTTAGGTGATTTTTCTACCCATATTATATGTGTTAGAGATGGGATCATTCCTTAAAGATTTCTTTCTCTACGTAGTTTGCTTCCTCACTATAATTCGAGGCTGGCTTGACATTTGTGCATACATGGTATGGATGTTCATACATGCCACACTAATAGCACACTTTCTTACTATCCATGTCTTGATCTATAAACATCTTCATCTAATTTGAGAGATTGGCTACTTGTATTGACAAATATGAAGATGCTTGCACCTTACAAAGGGAAGTTTTTGACTTTCCTTCATCACTTTAGTTGATGATTCCTTGCCAAGGTTTTGAAAATCTACTTTACCTCCTTGACAATTTTTATATAGATTCTACCTTAAGTTACAATGTTAACTAAAGTTTGACATATAAGTGTAAAACACTCATTGAAGAATTGCATCACCAGTTGTAAGGAATACTGATGATATGGACAATAATAAGTAGAGCTCTGTATATTTTTGAAGCATCATGGAATGCGTCCTCCTTCTATGCGAATCTCTAATTATGTATCCTCAACTCGATAGTCTTGTATATAGGGAAGAATCTCAAAATGAAAGCAACATAAACCTGGTCCCACTCCTTAAAAGAATTTACCTTAATTGACATTAATACCTTATATGAAGCCTATCTTTTGTGAGGCAAATACAAGTGTTTGGATCACTAAATAAAAATTCTTTATAAATGTGATCGCATTGTCACTAGGTGATCCACCAAAGTCAAAAACAAGTGGAGATTTACTTATTTCAATTTATAATTTTTTGCCTTATGACTCAATTTAATATATAAGGAATTTGCACTAATCACATGTAATTAGATGTCCCTTATACATATCCTTTGTGGTTATTGTTAGTCTTACTCCATATTAACAATAATAATATCTTGATTAATAGTCATCGCTTCTCTCCTTCTCACTCGATTTTATCTATAAGTTCATTTAATTTCAAGATCAAATCAAAGTAGGGTATCTAAGTTATAACTCTTAAAACTCCTATCTTGTGTTAACTACCTGAGATAAATGAAAGAAATCAAAAGCAAAAGAAAATAAAATTAAATGAAATTAAACTAAAAATAGTAATTAGATAGTTCCTTAGCAACATTCCAAAAACTTAAATCAATTAATTCTGCAAGTGCACAAAGTCAATTGTATTAAGTTATTAAAACAAGAGTAATTCAAGAGTATCAACTCCATATAAACTAGTTCACTAAACTTATGAGTCATGATTAAGTACTAAAACTGAATAAAGTAGTTAATTATGAAAGGTAATTTAACCACTACATTGACTAAATCAATGTAAATAAATTAGTAATGGAAAATAAATAAAGAAAATATTAGGGCTTTAAAGTTCACATAGGCAAAATTTGAATTATCATACAAGACTAGTTATCCAGGTTGAAATAATGGTTAACCTATTGTATCTATGCCTTCTCTTGAGACTTATAGATATACTCAATTAAGCAACTACTATCTTTTAATGTGTAGTTCAAGCTAATCAAATTTGTTAAGTATAGTTAATCTATTTGGTTATCAATATAGTCTAGGATATTTTTGTTCTCCGACACTAAAGTGTTCATTATCTTACTACACATATCATATTTCACCTCTTGATCCTTTATACAATTCATAAGATTAAATTTGTGATTGCAAATCATGAATCCAATGATTAAGTATAAAAAGAATAAGTTCAACCAATAAATAATTAAATCATATATTGATAATTAAAATATTCATCCTGAGTTATGTCCCTAATCCTAACTAAGATTTCTAGCCACTAAACATAATAAAAACAATGTGTAAACAAATTAATCTTAACATAAAGAAAAGAGTAAAAGAAAGGAATTAGAGAAGTTATTGTTGGCTCCTCCAATCTTGCTTGAAATCCTCCTTCAATGCTAAGAAATTCTAAAACTATGAAAACAATAGTAAGGTGGTTGTCAAATGTCTTTCAAAAGTCTTGGACATATTTTACAATATAAATAGTAAAGAGTGTATTTTTAATCATAACGTTTACATGAAAAATATTAATTATATCTTAATATTTAAAGCATTGAAAAAACTTAATATTTCAAAAATTGTTTAAATTTAATCTTAAATCATAGGAGTTCTTAACTAAATTATGTCTCTATCAATCAAGTGTTATATTTAATATTCACATGACAATTTTTTAATATTTTATTATTATGTGGAGTCACATTATTATATTAAAGCCAAATGATACTTTGTCCAATTCACTTTAATTAAACCTAAAAGTGATGGGTTACTTAAGGTCTCAAAATTTGGTTCTTTTAAAGGGAAAAAGTATTGGAAGAGTTTTCTACACTTTGAAGCATTTAGAGAAAAAGGCATTTTGTCTTATAGGCTTGGTGTTAAAAATTGTTGTTCTTGATCTTCTTCTTCTTCTTCTTCTTTTTAAATATGAAACTTGAATTCTAAAATCATTATTCTCAGGACTCAACATCTAGAAGCTCCCTTAAACATTACTTTTTTTTTTAAAAGGAAGACATTGAAAAAGTAGAATATAAATACGAATGAAAGGAAATGACAAAAATTTATAGTTGGGTTTTGCACATAATAACTCACAAAAGAAGCAAAGAATAATTTTTTTTTCATATATAGGGTATATGGTCCAATCACAAAAGAGCAGAAGTAATGAATTGTATATTAAGAATAATATAATTAGAATTAATTAGGCTAAATTATAATAAATGTGAAATTTGGATTGCTTAAATTTAATTAAGGTTATTTACAGTAAATACTGAATTGATGTCAGTTGTGATTAATTAGATTTAATTAATATAAAATTAGAGATAATTAAATTAATTTTAATTAAAGAGAGTAGAATCTACAGCATCACTATTATGTATCTTTCACATGATAAGTAAGTGTTACATAAATAAAAAAATAAAAAATAGTGCTAATTGATAAAGAACTCTATTAAGATCTTAGTTAATTTAAATTATTAACATAAAAGTCTCATAAGTATTTTAATGCCAACTTTAAAATTCCAAAATATACTTTTACCTAATGCGAATCAAGTTTTGAGCCTTTTCCGAATTGTAACGATGGACCTGAACCAAGGCCTAGTCCACAACTTCACGAGTGCGTATATTACAATTCTCCTTCGCTTTAGGTGGTTCGTTCACTTTTCTCTCTGAACTTCCCGAGAGAATTAGACAACAATGGTAGAGTGGGCTAATTTACCAAAAGACCTCTTGGAACAAGTTTCCAAATGTTTAGAGACTTCCACCGATCTACTGCGTCTCCGTTCCGTTTGTTCTTCGTGGCGATCCTCCGTCGGGCCCAAACCTCGCCGTTCATCGGGAAACTTCCGTTTCCTTCCAAATGATGGAATCTCTCACACCTCTTTTGGTTTTTGTCTCTCGAAACGCACCATCTTTCGAATCGGGTTACCGGGTTCTAATGATCAGGGAGACACAGTTGGGTGGTTGGTCAAAGTTGAAGAAGATGCGCCGAGAAAGCAGTTGTTGAACCCTCTCTCTAGGTACAAGATGAATGCTTTACCCAATAGATTTCCTAGAGTATTAGATTTGTTGAACTTAAGGGTCTGTGAATTGGGTAAAGAATTTGTTTTGCATCTTCTGAATTATAATTTGTCCCCTCATGAGGGTGCTGGTACCTTGTACATGGAGAAAGTGGTGATGATACAATCAAGTTGCGGAAAGACCTTTGTGTTGCTTACAATTCATGTTTCTGGTAAGTTGGCAATGTTTACAAGTGGTGATAAGAGATGGAATATAATGCAGGACATGCCTTCTCCTTATGATGATGTTATTGTTTATAAAGGCAAGTTCTTTGCAGTGGATAACATAGGGAGGACTGTGCTTGTTGGGTTGAACGCAGAATTGGATTTTGTTGCAAATCCTGTGTTTGGAGGTGACAAGAAATATTTAGTGGAGTCTGAGGGGCAGTTGCTGTTGGTTGATATGTATTTGAGTATTGATACAGGTGAAGGGAGTCTGAGCACTGGTGAAGAATTTTTGGAGCATCTTGCTCAATATATGAGTGAGAGGACAGTGAAGTTTAAGGTTTATAAGTTGAATGAAGAGACACAGAACTGGATTGAGCTGAAGAGTTTGGGAGACCGTGTGTTGTTTTTAGGCGATGATTCTACCTTTTCAGCATTGGCTTCTGATTTTTCTGGTTGTAAAGGGAATTGCATATTTTTTGTGGATAATTTCTTTTACTCCATGGAGGAGTATCCGATTGGGGGAGATGATGGGGAGCTTGTAGGTCGAGACATAGGTGTGTTTAACTTGGAAACTGGTTCTATTGGACCTCTGAGTAATTATCCTGAATATTCCAAACTGTTTTGGCCTCCTCCTAACTGGGTGTTTTCAACATTGGGGGTAAGTTTCCTTTCCCGTAAGTTTTGTTTGCAATTGCTACTTTGCTTTTAATTGATTCTTAAAGCTGATTTGGTGAATTGAGCAGGTCGAACATGAAAACTAGGTTCATAAGCTGTCTTAGTAAGCGCCCAGCATGGCACACGTTGTCTCAGGCTGATAACTGCTATCAAGCCACAAAAGGCAGCAATTGACTTGCTTAGACTTAAATCTTTCAACAGCTAAGTGGAGAAATCCTCAAGGAACATGATCTTTTGATCTTTGAGTGTCTTTTCAGTGTTTGAAGAAAGTTCAAAGATTTTCCTTGAACGTTGGCATTCGCCTTGCTGGAGTTTGTGTGATCGATTTTCCTTGTATTATGAGGAGTTTTGATCACTGATTCACCGTGGTTGATTGACTGTGGGCATTTGTCAGAATTTTGGTTGTTGATATAGAAATTTGTTCCGATGATGAATAGCTAACCGTGAGCTGGTGCTTCTGTGTATAACAATAAAACATCAATCCACGGGTAAGTATTCTGATATACAACAATACAAATAACTCCATGGTTCAGATGGATAAGTATTAAATTTCTCTTTCTAGTACATCATGTGAATTATGTCAGATGCAATTGTTTTATTTTTGTCTAGGTGTTTCTTAATATGTTACTTTGAACAAGTTACCGGTAACTAAGCGATATAAGTTGTACAGACTTTAATCTAACCATGTCCTTAACAGCAATATATTCGAACTAATTTTGTTTTTCCTTTTTTTTAAACTGAAAATAGACAGTATTAGTCATTTGTTGTCAATTGTAGCTTGTGGCCCCTGTAGGTGTAATGTAAGAAATGAATGCTAAATTTGCAAGATCATGATAGTGCACTTAAGTAAACGTTCAAGACGAGCAATGCTGGCTGTGTTGTTGTTCGATGGGACTGGACTGGAAATTTGGTGATGACAAGACTTCAGTTCGTGGCATCCCAAGCTATTATGGAGTTAAAAGGTTGAACTTGCAGAATGTGTGCTGAGAAATTGATTCAAGTGATCAATGCCTTAAGAATGTTCCTGATACCCTCGCAGATTTTGGGACAATAGTATTTGTAATTAGACACTAAAGTTCCCGCGGAGATAAGAATTGAGTTCTCTTATGTCAGTAGAAAAAGTAACACCGGTGGCCCATGTATCAGCTCAATGTAGAATCTATAGGATCAAGAGTTCTATGGACTAAGGATTGCTATAAACTACTGTCTGCATTCAAAACATAGTGCAAAATCTTAATGTGTATTGCATTTAGATTCCGAAAATCTAACCTTGCTCCCTCCAGTGAAGTAAATAGGGAAAGTATCCTAAAATGCAACACCTTGAAAGCTTCAAATGTAGCCTATTCAAAGCCACCCACGGCAATAGTGGCAAATCTGCTCAAACGCGTGTAAATATTACTTATCAGATTATAGTTTGGAGTTTCAGAATTGATGTCAGGAGACCAAAAGCAACCAATTATACTTATCAGGTTATAGTTTGGAGTTTCAGAATTGATTTCAGTAGACCAAAAGCAACCAATTATATGGAGCTTGGTAGAGAAGCATAACTGCTCAAGAACGAACTTCAAAATTTGAAGTGCATTTCCCAAGAGGGATCTTGAAGCAGAGCTGGTTAAGTTGCTACAGAACACGTAGGCTTTTAGTTTATTGCTTTTGGTATAGTTAGCTGGGACTTAAAAGTTATTTGGTTATATCATTCACGAAAATTATAACTTTAACCACAAAATCTGTATACCAAGCACAGAGATGTTTTCCATACTCGACTTTGATCCAAACCATAACCTTTTCCATGCCAGTCATTTCAACAGCAGCAAGCCATGTAATAGGTATGTAACCACAGGATATGGCCATACAATAAGTAAACTTCCCTACAAAGTAAAACCGAAAAGGCCATATAACTTCAAAGCTATGTAAATGAAGAATGATTCTCCTATCTTCACCTCGTACCATGTCAATAAAGGTCCTTCTTACGTCCAGCACACGTATCCTTCACTTGGCAAGAAGTCCTATCAGTTTCAACGATAAAGTATGTCATGAGAGTCGAAAGGCACGTGAGTTTCAACTTGAGATGCTTGTTTGAATGTGTAGCTGCTGGCAAACTGCAAGATAGTACTTCAGGCTGGTCGCATGTTGATGGCATAAGAGTGTTGTGTATGGTTTCAGAAAAATTGGGTCTCATGAGCATGCTTGTGTGCATGTCCAGAATCTAGGGACCGCTATTTGCCACCGAAAAAAATATTAAAAATGCAACCACAACGCATGCCTGCCTGCTCAGGATGATAACTGAAGAGGTGGCAGGAATGTAGATCGGCATCGCCTCTTTCTGAGAGAAGTTGGACTATGGTTCTTTAGAGGCATCGAAACACTTGAAAACATGGTGGAGAAAAGATGTAGGCGAGTAGAGACACGAGATCTTTCCAAATTCAGTGGAAACATATTTTGGTCTACACAGACATCAGCAATCTATGACGAAACTGTTGTTCTCACCTTAAAACGTAAGCTTCCCTCGGCTTCGTTCTACAATCAGTTTGTCACCCGTGTTTTAGGCGTAATCAAGGGCAAAACCGCTTATTGACAAAATTAGAACACTGGAATAAACTAGGGCTGAGACTTTCCATGGCCTTAAATTGTACATGTTCGGTTATGAAAAGTACATTCACATGCAACATGCATGAGAAATTCAACGCATACTAAGGCCGCAAAATAACTAACACCTAGCAGATAAAAGGGCATACTTTAACTGCATACATAAAGATAAAATCTCTGATCAATACAACTAGATAAAAGGAACAAAATAAAAAATTCAGAAGATAATCTTTCTATCGCTAGACAATATACATCGAAGTCGTAGAATTACCTAAAGTTCAAGGCCTTCTCTGCCTTCAGACTCCTATTACAGCCATTCTCAGTACTATTCTTCCAATATCAAACTCAAGTCTATCCAGGAGTTATGACATTTATGCTTCAGAGTCAATCTCGCTCAGGGGCATCCCCAGCAACTCGTCTTGCACTGAGGTTACCAGCATATGACCAAACCCTCCCAATATCAGCTGGGAAAGATTTTTCATACTTGCAACCAGCTGTCTCCTTCATATTGTTCTTCTTTAGAGAAGTCGTTAGCCTTGCAGGGCTTCCAGCCACCGGAGTTGAAGAGCAGAATGTTGGAGTTGCAAAAGGAGACGTGAAAGGGCTGTGTTGGATTGTGAAGGGGCTGGGAGACATCCGCTTCTGGATCGGAACTCCACTTAAACCTGCCCTATTGAAAAGAGACATTGACTCTGCTGCAGCACATCTTTTGGTGGCATCATCTACAAAAAGAACATCATCTATCCTCGCCATAATGTTGAAGGCCAAGCTCTCCATTACTCTTGAGTAGCTTTCTAAAATTGACTGCCCAACATCCTGCAATAAAATGAATTCTTTCACCACTGCCCTTCTACCCTCATTATTCTCAAAGATAAAGAAGTAAGCATATTATTCATTTGGAATATATATTATTTGGACCTCATGTTAATCCATAAGAGATATTGAAAAAGTAGTCTAAATCTAGATAATGAAATATATCCTGCTAGCAGAAACTAAATAAAATGAAAGATAGGGTAGATACCTTATTGTATTGGATCTTGCTCATATCTAATGATGTCTGTGGGAGTCCAGGAAAACGAAGCTTTAGGCTCTGTAAGAGGGTCGCAGCTCTCTGGGTCAGAAAATGATTCTTTTCAGTGTCAGTAACCAGGCCCTTGACCTTTCCACCCCATGATGAGTGCTTGGTTCTTGAATGATTCTTGTGTTTTCTCTGATCTTTCTGATTCCAAACATGGACTGCAGCTTCAAGTCTATTAGCAATTTCAAGAGTGTGATGCTCAGTAGACAGATCCAGGCAATCGAGGAGACATGCTGGTGAGAAAAGCTCAGCTGTTATGTAGCGGTAAATGGTATCACCCAGGCAAGCTTTCCCACTCTGATAGAAAATTATAGAACAAGAAGAAAATAAAACGCAGTTATATTAATTAGGAAACAGGAAATGAAACAATTAACACAAGATCATCCAACCAAAGGACCCAAATTTTCTTCTTTATATTTCACAATCAGCTACAAAGGATCACAGGTTTACATTTTTTATTAAAAGACCTAGTAACTTGTCACAGCAAGAACCAATTATTCACGAGCTCCTAAAAAAGAAGCCCAGTAGTTTGGGAATTCAAACAAACTAATAGTTAGCGAAAAACTACGCATCACAATTAGAACATCAGTATAGGTGATTTGGTTGTAATCCTTGGCATCCTTATATCATATAGTTATTAATAGGCAATCACCACATACCTTGGGCAACGTCTCTAAATATGCATTGGGTATTTCCATCTCAGCCAGCACACAGCTGTTAATTGCCATCGCTGCCTTCAATATCTGGTTTGTACAATCCCTAGACTGCTGCAACCGCTTCCTTTCATCCTCAGACAACCCATTTGGGGGCACTTTTGGACACGGTAACCACCATTTTTCTTCTTGTCTAACGGATGGTCGACCACTAGAAAGACCAGAAGGATATGAATCACAATCACCATTATCAGCCAAAATTATACCCCGATCCACATACCAAAACTCCGTCTCACGAAACCCATCCAGCATACTTATTAACATTGCATCAAGCTTCTTGAGAGCAGGGAGATTCACATATAAATCAGCACGTGGCCTATTTGCCATGACCTCATAGGTACCCCCACCAGGGAATTGTTGTATCGAAGGGACAAGCTCAACAATGGAATCACTAACACACAATAGCCATTCCATTTCTCTCCTCCACATAGCCTTCTTCTGGGAGGCCAAAGGCTCTAACCTCCACAGTTCACCAAACACAGTTGCTGCAAATGCAACCCAGTTCGAGTTCAGAGTTATGTAAGTTATACCAAAAATCATTTCAGTGGACAATGCTTATATACAAACCAGAAAGATTGGTGATTGCATTCGAGATAGCAAGTGCCGTACAGACACCTTTACCACCACCAGACATGTCCTCTCCTAAAAGTAGCTTAGCAAATCTCTCTTTCATCATTTCAATTTCTACACACATAAGAAGACCAATTATACATAAATATGCATAAACAAGCAAAGAAGCATAAACGCAGCCATCAATTAACACATTATAAGATCTTCAAGAAACACATATAACTGAAATCTAAACCCAGATTCATATTCTGACATTTCAAATTCCCTAAGAAACAAAGCAAAATCTTTCCTTTATTAGCCAGAAGCACAATCAATGCAGAAAGCAATTTTTTTTTTTTTTTGAAGAGCAATCAATGCAGAAAGCAATTAACTCCCATAAAAAAGCAAATCAAGTAAACAAGAGAGCTACCAGACAAATCATCATCCTTTTTCTCGCTCTTCTCGTCCCAAATCAGCACATTTTGACCTCCGATCAAAGGTAGTTTCGGGAAAGTGAAAACTCCAGGCGCCGGCAGGGGCGATGAAGTCATGGAGCTCGACGCACCTTCCGCGTCAAAGCGCTGACAGGACAAACTGCTACAACTCTCGGACTCGCTGACGTCAGCGCTCAAGCTGTAGCTCCCGCACCTTTCACTCTGCTGGTCATCGGAGCCGTCGTCCGACGATAAACTCCCCATGGAAATCAAAGATTCAGCTGCCAAACACTAACCACTAGAGATCTCAAACGCACAGAGCCGGAAAAGAAACGTAATGCCTTCGTGAGGATCAAGGAACCACCGCTCCCGCATCGGGTGGGTGGCGGAGCACACGGCGGCTGCAGACTGTCAGTCTCTCTCTCTATCTTTTTTGTTTATTATTGAAGTAATTGGCTGATTGGTTGCTTTTTCTTCAAGACTCACTTCTTCCGCTCAATGTAAGTGATGGTTGAAACAGAGAGGGTGAGGGAGAGAGAAAGAGCAACTCGCAATAAAGCGGACTATCAAGGACGAAGGGTGAGACTTGGTGTGCGTATGCGTTTATGGTATAACTGTATTAAGAGATACTGTGTGTCGTTGGATTTGGTAACTGTGATTTTGGAACGGTCAGCATGAGTTTGGTGAATTGTACATGGACGTATTGCATTTTGTTTCCTAAAGAGCGAAAAAGAGACGGCCGTTTGTTGGTAGCTGCCTTTCCGTTTAGCGCCCGACACGGCGCCCTTTTGATGGGGTCCACTGTCGTTAGCCCTTCCGCTTCTTTCCGGGACTAGGGGCGTATTGTTGCCACATTGGATCAGAATGGCGACGTGGAGGTGTGGTTGGTCTAAAGGAAATGAATTTTGGAATGTGAAGGAGGGAAATTACGGTGGGTGTTTAACGGCAGTTGAGGAAGGGAAACGTACCAGGCGGTCTCAGTTTTACGAGGATGGACGGTTGGGATGCTCAAAGAGTTTGGAATTGATAATTACTGTGTTTTTGAGTGCAAGTTCATTAAATGAATTAATAATTGATTTGTTAATTAAAATTGATTGCAAACGCGATGGGACCCAATTGAATCAGTGAACAGACGCAAAAGGAGATTCTGATGAGGGCTGGAGTAGAGCAAGAGGCTGGGCATGTTCTTACGCAATGCCGTTTTCGGGGCTGAGGCGTGTCGTTTACTGAACCTGACATGACCTCAAATCGAAGCAGATATGTTGGTCAGATGGTTCCCAATATTCAACCTGCTTTTTTTTTTAAAAAAAATGTTGGAATAAGAAGCATGATATTTTTTGAAGGCAAGGATTAAAGGAGAAGCGAAGAGGGGGAAGGACCACACGACATGAAAGCGGCTTATTATAAAGAGCGGGCAGCAAAGGCGCGGGAAGAAGTAGGGAGGATTGGCACCATAGGTCGGCCACAGGAGTAGTAGCTCTACTATTATCACCACATGCACGCAGCAGGTCCTGGTTCGGGTGGTTTGGTTCTGATTGGGACAGAACAAAAAAGATAAATAAAACAAGGTGTCATTTGTTAATTAGGTAATATCATTGGCAAGATAGGGAGACCATAAATTTGTTACAGACCCACTTCTCAACCACATGCTCTTTCATTATCATAAACAAATACTAATTGGATAATTGGGCGGTGATTAAGCGCAATTTAGTAGGGTAGTGTGATAAGAAATGATTTACGATATAAAAGTGCATATGTTGTTGACAAAACTTTAAAAAGAGTAGTATTATGTGTTCCATTGAAAAGGACATATTTATTATTTTTAAGTAACACATCACTTAGAAAACCAATTAATATAGAACTTAAGCCAGCATTAAATTTCAACTTCATACCCCATCAAATAAGTTATCATAGATTTTCTCTTACTAGAGTTTGAATTCCTTTGATAAGGTTGTGATAGAATCTTTTCTTAAACACAATGAACTCTATCACATTTTATAAATTTTCTAATATTTTATAAAAGATCTAAATTAATTCTTATTGATATTTTAGTACTATTTTGTACTAGATCATTAATTCATCTATATGACATGCAAACTGGTAATATGTACCTATTGGAAATTGACGTAAATTTTTATAATTTTAAAACTAATTAAAATTTATTTTAAATTTTAAAATAATTTAACTATTAAAATATGTAAAATATTATATTAATAATTTGAATCAAATAAAAAATACCTCTCTTAAGATCACTTGACCTTCAAATTTAGTGGAACGAACGATCAACGAGATTAACTTGAGACCTTACAAGTACGCAGGAGTTTAGAAGCATTGCATGGGGAAATGGTGTAAAAGATGTTTTAACAAGAAATTATCCGTTGAATATAACTCTATTTTACTCTGCTATGGCTTTAATTGTGAAGAAAGATGGTAGTTAAAGATTATATGCCAATTATAAGTTCCCCAATGGCAAAGCATTAAGGATGAATTTCCCACACCCCTTATATAAGAGCCTTTGGATGGATTACATAAGGTAAAATGGTTTTCAAACCTTGGTTAAAGGGTTATTATTGTCAAATTAGAAAATATCATAAAAAACATTATGAGTTTTTTGTAATTCCCTTTGGTTTAATAAATGCATCAAAAACTTTATAGAATCTTCTTAATGCCATTTTCACCATTAATTAAGGAGATGTATGCTTGACAGACACGGATTGAGCATTTGAAGCACTTGGAAATTGGCATTAGAACATTGAGAGCTTATTAGTTATTTATTAAAGAGATTAAATATACTGAGCTAAACAAATGGAGTACTTAGGTTATATTATTTCTTAATGGGGAGTGGCAACTAGTCAAAGAAGTTTAGTACAGTTTAACAATGGCTAGTTCCAACAACAATATGACAATTAAGACTTTTTGCTGTCTAAGTAGTTACATAGAAAGTCATCAAAAGTTATGGACAAATTAGTAGATCATTAATTGATTTACTTGAAGATAATGCTTTAAGTGGCGCCAAGAAGCAAAGGAACCACTCCAATTATTAGAAATTTCATTAATGTTAGCTCTTGTATTGTCAAAGTCAAAGTCAACATACCCATTGTACAAGGCTACCTATTTTATAGGAGTATGGGGAGGGTCATAATATATACAACTTTCCCTTTATTGTAAATAAAATACCCAAATAGAAATAGACAAGAGAATGAAAGGAAATAAGTCAGAATTAACTTCTATTATTTATCAACGTGTGTGTTTACAAAGTGAAATTCCA
>JANZLC010000202.1:36713423-36737521 GCA_026413385.1 Erythroxylum gracilipes
CATGACTTGTAAACATATTGCCCAAAAGGCACATTTCGGAAACATGATTTCCATAAGCATAATATATTTCAAATACCCTTTCCATCTTCATTTTATAAATCATCAACAAGATTCATGTACCAAACATGTAGCAACTTCTTAAATCATTTAAGGAGCAATAAATGCAACATTTATAAAGAGATTAAAACCATTTAACTCTACTGATTTGGAAAAATATTCATGGCTCATTAACTCAACTATAAACATGTAACTCACCTGGATTCCTTTCTTAAAAACTTACTTAAATGTGCCTCTCCTCTTGCCTTTCTTTATTCCCTTTAACATTGGGAAAAATCCCATTCAGTAGGAATACAAATTGAGAACCCACAAAGCATATTCACTAAAGTGATTCTAGAATACTTAAAACCACGCATTTTCTAAGCTTCATGAATTAAAATCCTTCCAAAAATCCAAAGGATTAAGAATAAACTTACTTAAAACCATGCATTTCCTAAGCTTCATGAACTAAAATCCTTCCAAAAATCCAAAGGATTAAGAATACCTTGAATCTTCACCAAATAATTTTTTTTTAGCTCAAATGGAAGCTCTTCTCTTCCTTTTTCTTTTTCTCTTCTTGACCAACCTCAAAATCACTCTTGAAAGCTAAGAAAAGATGAAACCCTAACTTGATCTTCCTTCTTTTCTCTCAAGAACAAAACCCTCTCTCCTTTCTCTCTTCTTTTTCGTTTTTTTTCACTTCTTTCTCTCCCTCATTCACGTTTTTCTCCTTCTTAAGAGCAAGACTACACTTTCTTCTTCCAATTATACCCTTAGTAAGTGTGAAATGTCAACTTTGCCCTTCCTTTATGCTTTATGACTTTTATACTTAAGTGACATGCCAAAATTGCCTTTTATACACACTTACTAACTAACCAATGTAATAAAATCCTACTAATATTGACATAATAATTAACTCCAAATATTAATCTATCAAGACCTCATAATTTATTTAAATCATGCTTAACTCAACAAGAAAAAAATATTCGGGGACCAACATACTCTATGAAGACAAGTGAAAATTAATCTTTGGAAAATGACCTAAATATCGTGCTTCCAACTCACTTTAACTTCTTTACTTCTGAATTGTGCTTAAAATCACATATGAGTCAAAGTGAGTATCTTAAGAAAATTTATAGGAATAATCACTAAATGTTATGGAATAAATTCATAATCCATCACAACTGCAAGTAGGAAGGGGCTCAATGAGGATCCTTGGTATAGCTCAATATCGATAGAGAAATGCTTTGTATCTCCTCATTTCATCCTTACACTAGTCTTAATACCTTCATACATATCCCTAATAACTTGTATATATGTCATAAGAAGTCCCTTAACTTCTAAACACCTTAACATAACATCCATTGGTATCCTATCATAAGTCTTCTCTAAGCCAATATACAAGTCTTGTTGTCTTTCCCTGTAATATTCTATTAATCTTTTGAGAAGATATATAACTTTTATTGTAAACCACTAAAACCAAATTGGTTCTCCTAGATAGGTGTATCCTTTCTCACTTTCTTCTCAATTATGCTCTCCTATAACTTCATGGTGTGACTAAGTAGTTTGATACCTCTATATTCATTACAACTTTGGATGTCCCTTTTGTTTTTATATAGGGGAATTAATGTACTCAGTCTTCACTCATTCGACATTTTGTTAGACTCAAAGATCACATGAGAAAGCTTGAATAACCAAATAAGACCCTTTTCTCTTAGGCTCTTCCACACCTCTATGGGAAGCTCATTAGATCCTACTGCCCTTCCCTTCTTCATCTCCCTTAATCCCCCTTTAATTTCTTCTCTTGTGTTTTACTGGTAATAAATGAAGTTAATCCCCCTTTAATTTCTTCTCTTGTGTTTTACTGGTAATAAATGAAGTTGCAATATTTCTCAAATGTGCTAATATCCCCTAAGATGTTATCTTCTCCACCTTCAATGAAAAAGCTACAAAAGTATCACTACTATCTTTTCTTCATGTACTTTTCATCCACGAGCACCCATCCTACTTCATCCTTTATACAATGATTGTTATCCAAATCTCTCGCTTTTCATTACCTAGCTCTTGCCTACTTAAATATGTCCCTTTATCCATCTTTAGTTTCCTATCGTTTATATAATTTCTCATAATCTCTACTTTTGGCTTCCAAGACTATCTTTTATACCTCGTTCTTTTTCCATATTGTAACTTTCTCTGTCAATTACCCTCTCTACATCTGTGATGTTATCCATTAGAGCTTTATAGGCAACCCTCTTGATATTCACCTGTTTTGTACATCATCATTCCACCACCACAATGCCATCATATTATCCCTAGGCCTTTTAGAAACTTTCAAGATCTCTTTAGCTATATTCCTTAAAAGAGTTGCTACTCTCTCCCACATTTGTTAGCATCTCCTTCCAATTTCCATTCTTTTTCAGATATTACTTTATTCCTAAGTTGTATTGTAGTATCCCCTTTTAGATTCCACCATCTAACTTTAGTATACCTTAGATGACTTCTCTTCTTTCTTCAACCCTTAATTATAAGATCTATAACAAGCAATTTATGCTAAGTTGCTAAGCATGTGTTAGGTATGAGTTTGCAATCCTTGTAACTAAGTGGATCACTCTGCCTTACGAGGAAGTAGTCATTTTGAGTCTTTGTGATTTTGCTCCTCAAAGTCAACTTGTGGTCCTCTTTAAAAAAAAATAGTTGGCTACCATCGAATCAAACGTTACCACAAAGTCTAACAAAGCAGTTCCACTGTCATTTTAATCTTTGTACGTGAAATTCCTATGAGCCTATGAGTACCCATTCAATGTTGCCTCGATGTAGCCATTAAAATCTCCTTCTAAAATAACTTTATCATTAGGAGGAATCGACTAAATCACCTCATCTAGCTCTTCCATAATAAAGTCAAATCTAATAAAGGAATTTATAAATTAGGTAATACAATTCCAATAGTTTTAATTGGAAAGATATTTTCATTAACCAACCTATGATTAGTTATTAATAATTTTTTGAGAGAAATTAATGTAATTAAGAAATTTTTATTATCTAATGAACTTTAGGTTAAATTAATGCGTGAAGTCTTATATATAGGAGAAGTCTTAGAAAGATTCACTATTCAGGTATTCATGTTTTTATTAGTTATTTCTTGGTTTAATCTTTGTTCTAATTAGTCAATTGTGTTGATTTGTTTCAGTTTATTGCTTTAAATTTGAATTTGATCAATCACTATTGTCATAATTTAACAGTTAGATACTAAGAAAAGGGTTAATACTGGTGCTCATAGTCTTTATATAATTGATAGTTGATACTCCATAACTTATACTAAAGTAGTGATTGGTGCACTTGCTTAGAAAGATTTATAGGGTAGGAGATCAAACATACATACCAAGTTTTTAGCGTTATTGTTGGGGAGTAGGATATTAGGGACACTTAATTTTAATCAATCTAGCTATTGTTTTCTTTTGCATTTATTTTATTTTCATTTCTTTTTATGTTTATTTTTTATTTAGAGCTCTCTTTCTTGATTTTATGTATGTGGCTTATTTTTATGATTTGTTAATTTCTATAGTTACCAAAAATAATGGAAGGATAGAAAGGACATTATTCTCTGGCTTATAGTATGACATCACTTAAGGAGATATTGGAAACATATGATGGAAATGACAAATTAAAACTAACAAAAACAATGTCCCAATAGAAATCTCGCCGAGATTCAGAATTAGGGAGGTTCAGAAGTACGCAACTTTATCTCTAACTAATAAAGAAGTTGTTTTTGATACACCTAAAAAATATTTTTGAAAATAGTTGGAAGAAAACAATAACCAAATACACAAACAAATATTTGTATAAATAAAAATAAAAATAAATAAATATATAATATAATATAATGAAAAAAGTAAGTAAATAAATAAACAAAAAAGAAAGAAACAAATAAGTAATTAAAAGAAGAAAAGAAAAAGAAAAAAATAACTAAATTGATGGGAAAGGTTCAAATCTCTATGTAGGGTTCTTTACCCATATCCTAATTCGCCAAAGTTTCTTATTAAGGACTAAGTCCCGGTGGCTTCTAGTAGGGTCATATTGGTTCTAATCACCTCCTCTAAATTCTTTCTAGGTCTTCCTATTCTTCTTTTACAATCTCTAAGCATAATCTTCTCACATCTTTTCATTGGAGTGTTAGGATGTCTCCTCTTAACATGTCTGAACCACCTAAGCTTTATCTCCTTTAATTTACTATCAATGTTAGCCACCTCTAATATGTCTCATACTACTACATTCCTAATCTTATCTCTTATTGTATGAATTGAATTAGAATAATAGAAAAAAATTATATGCAATCGTAGAGATATGTTGGCATAAATCTTTCAAATTAGAGTCAAATATAATAGAAGAATTCATAAATTGGGTAATACAATTCTAGGGGTTACAATTTGAAAGAGATTTTGATTACTCAAATTAGGATTAGTTGTTAATAATCTTTAAAAAAATATTAGCATAATTGATGAATTTTCATGGTTCAATAAACATTAGGTTAAATTTATATGTTAAGTCTTATATGTAGGAGAAGTCCTTGGGGAATTCACTATCTTGGTATTGTTGTTTTTATTGATTGTTTCTTGGCTTAATCTTTTTTTCTAGTTTGTCAACTATGTTCATTTATTTTAGTTCACTGCTTTGAATTTGAATTTTACCAATCACCATTGTTAGAATTTATTAGTTAAATAATAGAAAAAAGGGTAATACTAGTATCGTAGTCTTTATAAGATTGAAACTTTGCATTCCATAACTTATACTATAGAATTGATAGGTGCATTTACCCAGAAAGATTTATAGGATATGCGATTGAATATATGCCACCAACTATTTATAAAAGTTAATGCTTTATGACCAATCATTGCATCCATTATGATTTCAGTGATGGAAAAAGGAAAGTAATGTTTAGGGAACTTATTGTTAAGAGCTCTAAAATTAATAAATATGCAAAAGTGACCATTATCTTTACAAGGAAGATGTTTGAGATCTAAGTTGGATATTTGACTTCCTAAATGAAATTCAATTTATAAGCTTCTTAATTTACACCCTTGGTTTGTGGTGTTAGCTTTAGTTAGAATCAACTTTATGCTTGTTTGATGAACCTTTTTCCTTTCTTAACAAGTAATGCACTACAACTTTAGAATCTAGTCTTAGCATCTCCTTATAGGTACAAGTAAAAACATCTCTATACTTCATCAATAGGCTTTGTAAGCTTGTTCTTTTCTAGACAAATTCACATTCATAAAGATTAGATAAGACTACTCGGTGATACTAAGATTGATATTCTTTTAATTCATCAATAGTTGCCTAATTTACTTTTTCTAGGGAAAGATGAGCATCATCAATACTTTCTTCTTCTTGAATCATTGCCACTAAAATGTTAAACAAAAACATGATTGCAAAGCACCATTTTTTGTAAGAATTTATCTTCATCTTATAAAGATGTTAATTTATTTTTGATTATGATTATATGGACCTTTCCTTTTAAAGTTGTGTCCACCTTCACTTTTTATTTAAAGTTGACTTTTCATGTTAGATGACACTTTACGTTATACTAATTTGTAAGGAAAATTAACCCTAACTACTTTTTTGGGTTCCACTTTCCTCCCAACATTCTTGACTCTCAGTCTTGCATAAATGAAAGTGCAATTTTCTTTTTAACTAGAAGCACACCTTATTTTTTCACTCTATTATTTTTTCTATTTGTTCACGTATAGATCTTTATACTGATGGTCTTTTTAGATAATCAAAGATTGACACCCTTATTGATTTCTTTCGATTACCCGGATCCTAAAGAGTTAAACCCTTTAGTTCCTCTATATCTTTATCTTTAACTTTTGTTTAAGGAGTAAGCAAAAATGTGAGTTTTCTTTTGCCTCTAGGCTAGTGTTATTCTATCCTTTCTCACGCTTTACTATTTATTCTCCCTTTGAATTGAGTGTATGCCATTCAATGATGATATTTCCTTTTCCTTTTAGCTATAAACTTAACATTCCTTCACTTTGGTTTCTTTGAGGTAGAATTTTTCATCAACAAAGTAAGATTTGGCTATATTGAAGGATCAGTGTCTATATCACCCTTTCCCAATCTACCATCTTTATATTATATGAAGCATAAATGAAGCATAAAAGAAACTACTCCATTGCCAGAGAGCCATGTACATCCTAAAAGTATGTCATAAGTTGCTCTTACATTTATCAAATGGAATAATGTTTCTGATCATAAATCTTTGATAAAAGGTCAAGTGGGATATTTTTAATGGCCTTTTCCTCCCTAAGTTAAAATCTCAAATCATCAGTTAGTTAGGCATAAGTTCATTTACAAATATGGATAATTCTTTCATAACTCTTAGTGTTAATATATTAATTGTAGGGCTATCATTGACCATAATATGATTGATTTTTGCTTCTCAAGTTATTTCACAAACAAAAAGCAGGTAACTGCATAGCTTGGAACTTAATAGGAAATCTTCATCAAAGAAGCAAAGTCTTTAGCAATGATTTTCATTATTCATTTGTAGTCATATACCTATCATTGTATATGTTACATTGACTTTACTATTTTTTTCACCCTCATTATCAGTGTAATAACACAAGGAAAAATGACATTCTTAGCTACGTCATTTCCTTGGCATGAACACATTCAAAGTGACTAGACTTGCCTACTTTGTTCTCTAAATTTGACGTTGGATCTCTTGTTATAGCTTTATGATTCTTTTTGGTCTTCTTTATCGATCTCATTCTATTAGGTACTAATTTGATGTTAAGGAATTTATTCTTATGGCACCTCTTATGAGTGACAAAATCTTACCCTTCTTTCAAACCATCATTTTGTAGGCTTCCAACTTTGAAGATTTGAGTAATTATGTTAGTTTAATATTCTCAGTTAGCATTTCTATTACTTCTATAGGAATAAAGGATTTGACTGCCATCATTGAATTCACATGAGATGATTTCATAAATGACCCTATAATATTTGTCAATTTGGAATTTACAACTTCATTATCGAAGAAAATTACTTTATTCCTTTATAACTCGATGATTTTTTTTAAAAAACAAGCATTTTTGACATAATGACTAATTAATCAATGATATTTGTAGTACCTCTAATTATTCACCTTATTTTCCTCCTTTGGTTTTTTTCGTTTCATGCAATTTAATGAGTTAAGGTCTAAGGAGAATCTTGGCACCTCAGCTTCTAATAAGAGATACTATTTTTCTTTTCTATCCTCTAACAACTTCTTTCTTCCTCCTTTTTCACTAAAGGAAGTTAAAGTTATTTCTTGTTGTATTTAACTTTTACGAGTGAACTTTAATGGTGCCTTGTTCACTGTCATGGCTTGTTTACTTTCATTTAAAGGAGAATGCCCCTTTTATGCATTTCTTATTTTTATTTAATTTTCTTAGGCTCTTAAACCAATAACATTTTTTTGACCAGCTATAACAACATTCAACTTCATGCCATACGCATAAGATGCGAAGTCTTCAAAAGTCTTGGGCCTTATGCCTTGTAAGATGTAGCGGAGTCCCTAATTCATGCTTTGGATACACCTGTCTAGAACAGATGCTTCTGAGAGTTAATCTTTATAGTTAAGTCTCAAATCCTTGAACTTATTAATGTAAAAGAAAATTGGTCTATCCTTTTGTTTATTGATATTTGTCAATTCTATCTTACTTACAGTACATTGAGTGTTGTAAAAGTTGGAAATTCTTGCTCCAATTGTTCCCAATTGTCAATAGAGCTTACTTTAAGGTATGTGTGCCAATCAAAAGTTATGTCTTTTAGCAAAAGAGTAAATTGTTTCACCATAAAATTACCGTCTGTGCCAACATTATTGGATGTGTTGGTAAAGTGAGTAATATATTGCCTTGAGTTCCCCTTCCTATTGATTTGTTAAAATTTCGATGGTTGGTAATTTAAAGACATCTTCAAATTGTTAATAAATCAAGAGGATTTCTAGTGTACGTATGAGTAAGACGATTAAACAAAATATTCTGTTACCACCTACTTAATAAACTTTTAGAGTTATAATATAGAGATGATCCCTTATGCAACAATAACTTGGCCAAATTCTTGCTGACTTCAACTCTTTCTGAGTCTTCATTAAGTGTTTATAGTGATTGGTCTTATGGGTCACTAGCTTAAAGTTCATTAACCTCCCTTTTCTTCATTTGATGTAACATATTTATGGAATAAGTCGTTGGATTATCTTTTCTATTTAATTAAAAGTCATATGACCTTCTGAGATCTGTGTCATATTCACAACTCAGTGTTCTAAAGAGGTGGTCCTAGCTATCATTTATGCATTGCATCATAGGAATCAATTTGAGGGAGTTCTAGGCCTTCTTGAGGAGATCCAAGCGCCACAATATTTTCAACGAAGTTTCTTTGAAATCATAACCTTCAACTTTTTCTTGTTCGAGTACATGAAGCATTGAAAATTATGAGCCATAATGGAGTTAGCAAAGTAGTTTTAGGTGTCAACGTTAATTGGAAGAGTCGACATAGGCTTGACTGTAATATATTCTCTGCTAGAGGCTCGTATTTGTGATTGACTCCAAGAGGGGAAATATGCTTGAAGATGACGTTGAAGCTTTCTACAACCTTCTCAACAATCCTTATTATCATATGACTATTTAAAGACATCTTTAGATGTTGAAATAATGAAAGAGAATAGAGGTTTTACCAAAATTTTATCTTGTGTGACTAAACTAAAATATAAAGTCTGCCACAAAATCAATTTAGTTATGATTATAATGAAGTTGTATTTACTCTTGGTGAAACCTCTGATTTGATCCTTGAATCTTAGTACTATGCAAATGCCACTTAACTTGATTTCGCACTAGTCTTACTTGTCTTTGTGAGGGTCACTTGGCTAGTTCTCATGTGAGTTTTGATAAGTTTGTTGTAGCTTCGATTTTTCTCTTTATAGACTTTACAAAGTTTCAGAGGATCTTAAACTTTAAACGCATATGTAGTTACGATAGGTTTTATGATGCTTCTTAACTCGAATCTTCTCCCCTTAAAATGAGTTGAACTCTTTTTATTTATAGAGATTGAAAATGCTTCTTAGCAGTAAAGAAAATGTCATGTGTCACCTTATGATAACCGATTCTCAGATTCTTTTCTTTAAAGTCTTCCTTAATTTACATATTTAATTACAAATCATGTCACGTAATAATTTTAATTGAATGAAATTTAAAATAAAAATAAAATACTTTTATTTATATTACTTAATATATTTACTCACATGTGTATTTCACATTAATTTTAAAATTTAATAGCTAAATAAGCATTCATTTCTATATGAGTAAGTTTTTATTGATTTTTGTCAAAGAATGAATTTAATAGTTAATACATGCTTTAATATTTATGTAGTAAAATTTACTATTGTTTTTATTTTAGAGTAATATAAGGGGATTGATTATTTATTTTCAATTGTGAAGGGTTGATTTATCTTAAATGCACAATTTTAGGAGTTCTCTTGATATTCAATACAAACTTATTCTCTGTTATATAAAAGCCTATAGCTAGTATAATTTGGCACCTGCTGTAAAAAATTATCGTACGTAGTATAGAAATACTATTTTTAAAAAGCTTTGTAATACACCGTAAGTTTGGAAGGATGTGAAGAAAAATAACATATTTATATCTACGACAGCAATACAAATCCATGACGAGATTAACACCTATTAAATAAATCATATAATTGTTTCTGGTCATCAGATGTCTTTAAGTGAGTTTTTGCGTAGGCGATGGCACATGTAGTTAGGGGGCTGTTGTGAGTGGTTGTGGTAGAGGTCTTTTGGCTAAGCCTCTCCTTGTCTGATTGTATCTGGTTTCCGTTTTTTTAGGATTGTATATTGTAGTTGTTTTAGTTCTTGGTAATATGATTTCTTTAAAATTTCAAAAAAAAAAGTTTTTAATTAACTAAAATATATAAATATATGTTTTTATAAATTGTAATATCTAGTGTTATACAAATTTTATATTTAATAATACAAATTTACCTTCCTATAAATTGATAAAACTTTTTCGGCTTTATAATCAATATATAAACCAAAGCAATAGAAGGCAATGACAGTTGTGATCACGTCGTGAATAGAAAAGATTACCCACTCCAACGACTACACAATATTTTGATATCTTCGTAAAAAGGACTTAATAGAATTGAAAATGAAGCTGAATATGAGTGAGAATGCGTTTCAAATCACGATAAGCACATGAATTCCTAGACAAAGAAAGGTGAAAGTTCCCTTCGTATAAATAAATGGTGTGCGATTCAACGTCAAACACATTTTCTAAGCCATAATGTAGGGCAAGCAACCAAGCAACCACATTAAATAATCTCTCAAGGAACCAAAAAAGGAATACGTATGTTAGCATGTCACGAGTTACATATGGATCCATTTTTAATTCTGATATTAAAATTACGTTATTTCATATCTGTATATGACTATCATTAATATAAAGCTTGATAATTGGTTATTTATGTGCAACCTACGATAATAATATTGTAATTGCATTACATGTGATTGAAGTCATGCCAATTTTATAAACTTCCAAGACTTGTTTTTCTTATTTCTTACAATATATTTTTAAATATTTGGAAACAATCTCTTTACTAGTTAACTTTCATAGATTTCATGTCTAAGTGAAATTTTGGGTCTCAATAAGATATTTTTTTGTTAGTAAATCAAAACTTTATAAAGAATAAAAAGTTGTGTACAAGCAAGAGATATCATAGGTAATCTCTTAACACGTAAAAAACAAAATTACATGCATCTAACTGCCCTACCATCAATTGTCCCTACTAAGGCCTGCAAGATAGACTTAACCAATATTCTGCCAGAACAGAAAGTGATAAGATCAAGCTAAACCTAAGTACCACAAATGTCCAGTTATACACCAAGCAATAAACTAACATCAAATACCACATTAGATCAGCATAAGCCCAAAATACACTAGCTAAACCACAGTCCAATCAAGTAGACGAGCACGACATCATCAAAACCTGATAATCTGTATTCATTATCTTAGTTAATTCTAGCAGCAGCTTCCATAGGCAATAGTTTGTTGTGCATAAACCATTGCCTATCAAAGCTCCATAGATCCAAATTGCATTTGGAATGCCGTCGATGCCTTTGAAAGTGTTGCCATCCAAGAGGACTCTTCCGTGGGAAAGTGAGGCCCCCTAGTTGAACAGTAATCTACATCCCAAAGTTAGTGCAAAATAGATCTAATTACCTCTCTATGTGTGTAGGCTGAGATGCTCTAGAACTTGGAAGATTATTCTGGCTTGTAAGCTTTGCACCTTTATGGTTACATCCTTGAAGGTTCTTGAATTTCTTTCGGTCCAAATGTGGTAAACCGTTGTGGAAAGAAGTATAGAGAACAAAGGGGACTGTGGAGGTGTTTGGTGGAACCAAGTAAGGATAGAAGGAAGACTTGAAGAGTTGGGGATAGGGATTTGGAAGTAGGTAAGGCAATGGTCCCACACAGAATTAGAGAAAGGACAGTTAAAAGCAAATGTTCATTGGATTCCATGTCCGACATACACAAGGAACAGTGGTTGGGAGTATATAAAAAGTAAAGTTTATCCCTTGTTTGGAGTTTGTTGAGGACTGCTAGCCAAAGAATGAATGAACACCGTGGGCTGTTATTTTTGAACCAGACTAGGTTATACCAAGATAGCTGTTGGGTTGTAGACTAGGTATTTTATTAGATATTGTTGTAGATTTTCAAATATATTATCTCTTTTTCAAATACATTCCTGAAGTAATTTTATTTTTATGAAAGAGGAAGTAATTATAAATCCTTATTTAGACTATACTTTTGTTCAGAGTCCTCAACTTTATTTTGACATTGTTTATTGTAAAACGTTTCTTTAAATGATTTTTATATTATGTATATTATTACAGGTAAAGGCGTTATTAATTTTGACTCAATTTTAGATTATATGCACACGTTTCAAAAAACAAAATAATTATATACTACTTATCTTATGTAACAGTTAAGATCATTTAACTAATATGCTTACAAACAATCAATGTGGGCTAGTACTGTTGGCGGGTGAAGGAGTTAGAAAGACTACGTAATGAATGGAATGAAAGGAACACAGAGGTGTATGCTCACGCTTTTCATATATATCAGTTGTAATAACAGAATTCGTTACATGACAGAGAGGGAGAGTAGCTTAGCCATAAACGTGTATTGTAATGATATAGTATGTATAGAAAGAATAATACAAAGTAAAAGATTCAATTCTATGTTATAACATTCCCCCTCAAACGAGAGGGTGCTGAAGTCAGTCCGAGTTTGTTACGGTTTTGAATGAACAGAGAATGAGTTAGTGCTTTGGTGAAGCAATCTGCTACTTGATGAGATGAGGGTATATAGTGAACGTTGATAAAACCTGAAAATATGAGATCACGAATAAAATGAATGTCAATCTTTATATGTTTACTATGTGCATGCTGAACTGGATTGGAGGCAAGAGCACAAGCACTTAGATTGTCACACCAGATCATAGACGGTTGTTGTAAAAATAATCTAAGTTCAGACAGTAATGAACATATCCACTTAACTTTAACTGTACCATCTACTAGAGCTCTATATTCGGACTCCGTGCTTGAGTAAGAAACATCTTTTTATTTATGAGAACTCCAAGAAACCAACGTATTTCCAAGATATACACAAACACCAGCCATGGATTTTCGATCATCGACGTCTGTGGCCCAATCTGCATCAGTAAATATAATGTTATGTAGGAACCTTCAAACCATGAGGTGTTTGACAAACATAATGATTCTTTGGGTTGTGAGGAATCATGTGTGCAGTTGCATGTTGGGACATCTGAAGTTGTTACAGATAGTCTTCTTGCAGAGGATGAAACTACTAGTGTTGTTGCGAGTGTGCATATTGGTGCTGGGGATGTAATTACTGGTGAGGAAGATAATGGTAATCAAGTAGTTGGTGTGAGGACAGAACAAGTTGTCACACATATTTTTCAAGGAAAGACAACTCTGGACAATTCCAATACAGAAAATAGGGAGAATCTAGACAGTAGCATGAATGAGTTCACTTCCAAATATTTGGAGCATTGTCGAATTAAGTGGGCCAACATGCTTACTCTAGCTTCAATTGTTAGGCAAACAGAGAATTAGGAGACAAGAGATATAGAGCAAACAGAGGACTATAATACCCTACCAGCTATAGTTCATGTCCCAAACATCCTTAGCGATTTTTTTGTGCAACCCAAATCTGTAAAAAGGAAATCTGCTAGGAAGAGAAAGCAAAATCTCAAATACCAGAAATGGTGAATAAGCTTTCCCATAAAGATGAAACTTCAGTGGTGCCTATAATTGTTTCGTGTTGTTGTCTATTATGCAAATAGTCATACTGTCACCCTTAGGGACTTTTTGTTCTTAGATCATATTATAATATGATGGTAGGCTTTAAGCCTTGAACTCATTGTAACATCAATTTAGTTTTAATTACAATAATATTCTTTTTAATTTCTCAAAAGAAATGTTGAGTAATAATGTTTTCAGGTCTTCCTTCCTTTAAATTCAACTATAATTGATTGCCATAGGTACTTTGTTTCCTTCTTGTTGTACTGTGATAATTGAATAACTGTGTTAAAGATAGAGCGTAGCTCGTGTTAAAGCGTTGCTACAATTGTGTCATAATTCTTGGAGTTGTGCTGACATGCTGCAACACTTATTCATCAGCGTGTTCTCTGTTCCGGCAGTTTGTGAAGCCTTTTCAATAAATACACTCCTTTGCTTATCTTTTAAGGTGAACGATATAAAGTCAAACAAAAATTCTAATAAAAAAATGATGAATATAAAATTTGAATAATATATATAATACCTGCTACATATAAAATAATAATTATTTTAAATATATATTTATAAATCTAGATATAATATACAACAATGTCCTAATAAAAATTCAACTGAGATGTAGAGTTTGAATAGGATCTAGTAGTATACTATAGAGAAAGTTGTTTCTAATAGAATTATAAATTTTTTTAGAAAATGATTTGGAAAGAAAAAATAAAGCAAGATATAATATATCTTTTTTAAATAAATAGCCAAAAACTGAAACTAAATTAAATAAATGATGAACTTAGTTTAAAAAGTTATTAATAATTTAAATTATGTATTTAAATTCATAAAAGTCAAAAATTAATTATTAAAAGTACAAACTTAATAACTAATATATATATATTATAATATAGAATATTTTAATATTTATCAAGTATAAATATTATTATCAAAATCTTGCTTTTGTATGGGGATAGTCTAGTATATTAACAGTAGTTAAATAAATTAAAATATTTTCATCAAGTTTTATGGTTGTCATATAATTCTTTTAGTGCCCATGATAATTTCATTCCTGCTTGTATAATTCTGAGTCTTCAGGTATGAGATCCTCTCTTCTTGACTATATTTATTTCGTTTGTCAATTTTTGACAAACAATTATCTTTAAACTGGTTCAGTTTACACGCTTGTCAACTCTTACAAGTTGTATTGGCATCCACTTTTAATTAACCATGGAAACTCCTTAGTCGTCGCTATTATAAATTATGATCACCTCCTAAAAGAAACTGTATACGTTTATGCATGTCATGACTTGCGTAAGGATTCACTTTTAATTAGTCATGTAAAACATGTCACTGTTACTAAAATAACAACTTGAAAAACTGAATCGTATAAACGTGAATCATATAACTATATAACTACCGAGATGGATAGAAATCTAGTGAAATTTGTATATGTTTATCGATATGTATCAAAGTATAGAGTGAGAACCATCTTTTAAGAAGATATTTCAATATAAGAAAGAAAGAGTCTATAATATCAAGAAGATGTTAAGTATCTAGCCCTATTTTAAGATCTTGAATGATGTGATGAATAAGATTATAGTAGATAGATATCATCTGTAATAGATAAAGATCATATGGGAGGATCATCTGAAGATTTCTAGTTAAATATAATCTCTTATCTTATTAGTGCTGATATAGATAGATCTTAGATAATGTTCTATTAGATAGGGATGTTATCTTATTGAATAATGTGATATAATATGATTAGGATAAAATGTGATCTAATTAGTTAGGATTCTGAATCGTTAGCTAGAGTTAGAGCCTTGCTCCATATATGAGATAGAGAAGAGAAAGTTAGTGTTGTCACAACACCCAAAAGTGAGAAAAAAAATAGAGAGGGGGCAAAGAGGGTTAGATTCTTATCCTTGTTTGATTGTTTTTAGGATTAGTTTAAGGGTTTGTTAATTGTGATATCAACTTTGATTTCAATCCTAAAATTTTGTAAGACAACTTGTTGTTGTGGGAGTGAGAGATCAACCTTTTCTGTAAATCCTTATTGAGTTTAGTGGATTTATTTGTCGGTTTGTCCCGTGGTTTTTTCCCTCTACATTGGAGGATTTTTCACGTTAAATATTGGTGCTTGTTTCATCTTTTAGTTTCTTATTCTCGTATTGTTCTACTGCTGCAATTTGAAAAGTTATTTCTTGTTGTTGATATTGGTTGACCTTTTAGAGATTGTGTTATTTTTCTCCCAACAAGCGATATCAGAGCCATCATAATGGAAGGTGGAAGTAGTTCTATAGTCAAGTTAACATCATCAAATTACTCAATATAAAGGCCCATGATGGAGGGATTTTTATATTATAGGGATCTCTTTGATCTTATTGATGTGAACCGAGGTGTGAAGGATGATGTTCCTTCAAAACCTGAAAAGATGTCAAACAAATAATGAGAAAAGATGAAGCGAAAAACTTTAGGCACTATAAGACAATAGATTGATATCAACATATTCAATCATGTGTCTCAAGAAACAAATTATTTTGAGCTATGGAAGGAGCCAGAAGGTCTGTATGAAAGGAAGACTACTCACAATAAGGCCTCTCCAATTAAGAGGCTTTTGAACTTGAAGTTGAAGGTTGGAAAATCAGTGTCGAAGCATCAAAGTGATTTCTAGGACATAATCAACAAGCTGAATATAATGAAGATCATTCTTGATGATGAGATTCAAGCTCTTTTCCTGTTGAGTTCATTACCGGATAGCTGGGAAACACTGATGGTGACAATTAGCAACTTAGCTCTTGAAGGTATGCTCTTTTTGGATGTAATCAAAGAAAATATGTTTAATGAAGAAATTAGAGGAAAGGAGATTAAAGTTGACACATGCAGGCTTTTATGACAGAAAGTGGGCGGAGGAACAAGAGTAGGGGTCCCAATGGTTGTCGCAATTATAAAAACAGTTCAAAGTTTAAAGGTGACAAGGACATAAAGACATGCTACTATTGTGATAAGTCAGGACATATTAAAAAGTTTTTCAATAAGTGGAAGAGGGATTAGAAAAATGAAGCTCATCAAGATGAGGATGATTATGATGATAAGAGTACAACTGCAATTGTTTCAAGTACGGATGATGAGGTAACACTAGTTTGTGTAACTAGTGAATGCTTCCATGTCAACAATGTTAGTTTAGAATGGGTGATGACACGAGAGCGCCTTATCATTGTGCTCCATAGAAAGAGTACTTCTTAAGCTACAAGAACGAAGATTTTGGGAGTGTCAAGATGGGAAATCATAGCTCCGCCAAGATAATCGATAAGGGTGATATCTGGGTTCAGACAAACGTCGAAATGCTTATGACATTGAGACATGTACGACACATCCCTGATCTAAGGGTGTTGGACCCCGAACTTTCGATGGAAATTAGAAATATGAAAATAAATTTTAAATGAGTGTTTTGTATATGAATTATATTATAGATGTTTTGTGCCTTGAGGAAATTGATGAGAAAAAGAATCGATTAGTTTTGATGACTTTGAGGTTTTGTGGAAATATGTGTGTGTTATGACATTTAGAGTGAATATTTGGAGTTAATGAAAGTTAAGATGAATGAGTTGTTTTAATGGAAGTTGAAAATCAAGAGATAAAAAGAAAAAGTGTAAGAATTTGAAAGAATTAGAAAGTTTGACTTTTTGGTGATTAACAGTTGACTTTGATTTGGGATGAATTGGAAAAAATGCTCTTCATGAAACTTGTGGCCTTTGTTGAGAGCTTTCTGTTGCCATAAAGGCAAGTGGTTACGAACATTAATGATGAGATTGTCATTGGTAACAGCATCTATGTTTGGCCCTGGAAACTGTCCATTAATGAGAATTCCCTGCAAACCAACTCAGGCAAACAAAGCATATATTGAATTAAATCTCTTCTAAATTAATTACACACAACAAGGTGAAGAAAAGAGGGAGTCTTTTAACAAGTACAAACAAACAAAAAAATTAAAAACCTTTTGTCTAACGCCAAGAGGATAGATGTCTCCATAAGTAATGGTCCAGTCGAAGAACTTGTATGGATCTTCAGCGCCAACAGTGGATAAATAAGATGTTGATACGCAGAGAAGAAGAAAAAGAAGAAGAATGAATAGGTTCCTACAAGTCTTGATGGCACCAACTGACATGATGTTTTCGGTAGATGAGAAAATGCAGGGGCAGACTCTTTCTCTCTGAATTCACAGAAGGTTACAGAGAAAAAGAGAATGGTAACTGATACAGGAATACTGATCACATATTTAACGAGTCTTTAATTTACAATGAGAGGCAAACAATTAATTAACACCTTGTTCTTTAAATCCAAATTAAATCATATTAACATAAAGACAAAATAAAGAATATGAAATTTGTTAGATTAAATCTCATTTTCAATAAGATAGAACAACGTATCTTTACAATTTCCTACATAAGTACACAAATTGGGATAGTTAAAGTTTTGGAAATTAGAAGAGATGATTATTATGAGGAAGTTCTTTGTTTCTACTGCGTAACAGCTTGTGTACAGCGAATTGGTGTAAAAAATGAGAGATGGTTGTGTGGGAATAAGGAATTAGTGCTTAGAAAACAAGAATTGGAGCAGGGGGATCATGTCTTTGTGTTAGTAATGAAAACGTAAACTTATGCTTATTTAGGATGCAATCTTTAGTCAATTAGTGAAGTAAGATATTTTTCTTTTTTTATCTAAATCCTAATAAATTTAATTTCTTTGTAATTTGGAACACCTTAAAAATTCCAAAGTTTTGTTCCAAGAAGTTTATCAATTGACAAGATAAAACACACAAAATGATCATGAAGTAGAGCAATATTCTAATATCAGTATGAAGCTTCTGTCTACATAGGACGTTTGATATTAGACTCCTCTTTGATACATTCCATGAAAACTTGAAGTTTCTACTTAGTGGTAAGTAGTAACAATTCAGCCACTTTTTACAATACATCGATCTCTTATATGAGAAAACAAGAGACATGCGTTACTTTTGTTTTATCAACTACTGTAAGACGCCCAAAATAAAAGCTTTTTTACGTGACAAAATAACATGGGCAGCCTAAAGATAGGTATGACAAATTGGAGATTTTCCAGTTTGAATAACATGGGCAGCCTAAAGATACGTGACAAAATACCATAGACATGTTTGAATAGATTATGCACAAAAATAGGTTTAGATGACTAAATCAAAGGCTTATGAAGTCACTTGTCTTTAAGAGACGATGATGCAGCGACATATTAAAACATGAAATTACTGAGTTAAGAAAGAGAGAACATTTGCTTAGTTAGTGAAAAAGTGACATCTTCCAACCCATATTTATCACATTTTAAAGTGGAGCTAGTAGTTTAAAATTGATAACTCTCTACAAAATTAGTGAAGTTAGTGAAAAAAAAGTAGTAATTCCTGTCTAATTCAGTGGATTATTATAGACAAATATAATTTAGCTTATTTAGTCTTTAAGTTCCTTATACTAAGACATTCTTCGTAATTCATTTGAAGTAACATTAAGTTCATCAATTATTTGGAAGAGAGTTTAGAATTTTGAAATAGTTTGTATTAAGAGTTTCGATCAAGAAGATCTTAAATGAAAGTTTTAAAGTCCTTATATTGGCTTATTATGTAAATAAATTAATAAAAAGTTAGTTTTATTGTATTTTCTTTATTAATCTTTTGATTAGTGTATAACAAACATGGGTGTGTTAAAAATGCAACTAAAACATGGCTAAAAGCCTAAATTAGGGCCAAACCTTTTTTAGTTTGATTAATTTAAGACCAAACATTTTAAGTTGCCCAATAAAGGTCTAAACGTTCACGAATCTGCTCAATGTTAGGCTATTTTGGATGAAAATTAGGAGGTTTCATGCACGCGCTGTTATGTACAGGCCAGTTGGTCTTCAGACTGCCACATAAAAAACACACCTGGCTTACGTGGATTTTCATAAAACAAAAAAAATAAAATCATTTAAATTTTAACCAAAAACCCTAAATCAACTTTTAATCTCCAAAATTTCACCCTATTTCTCTCAGTTTTTCGATCACTTCAATCCCTTCACACATCACCACTTCACGCATCAGCACCGATTCACCTTCTAGTAATGTGAGCTTTCTATGTAGTGTGAGCTTTCTCCTTAAAATTTTGAGGTGAATGGGTGTTTAGGTTTTTGGAGATTTGAAAATAACTAAGTATGAAATCTTAATGGAGATGAATAAGGAGTAGAGAACTGGTCTTCATATGGTCAAGGTAAATATCATTTCACATTGTCCATTTACATACAATATATGTGCCCTTTTTGCCTCGTGTTGCCTCCCAAAATTTTCTTCTTGTTTATGATTGGATTTTGAACAGGTACTAGTATTCTGATTGAAGCCCCAAGTAGGTAATAACTGATGTTCCCTTCTAATTTTACTCCTTTGATTCCTGTTAACTTCATAGTAAAACCGTATGTTTACTCTTTGATGGATTTATTATGAATATGTTATGCATCATGTGTTATGCTTCAATTTCTCACTTTGACTTCAAGGTTTGCATTTCACCATTCTAGCTTTGTCTCAAACATTAGCTACAGAATTGAGAATTTTTGGTGTTTGAATATTCACTTTATTCCTTTCCCCTTTTTATAGAAAGTTTCGTTAACAATGTAATTTAGGTAAATTCCTTTATCTTCTTTAAATGGGTTTGATTGTAGGGCTGAATAGTGTGTAGATTTGAATTGTTTTCATGTACACATTTTGAGATGAAATTTCCTTTCCAATTTTCTTATGCTAATTAGCCAATAAAAAAAATAAAAAAAGGTAACATTGTATGTAGGATATGGTCAAGTCTTCTTTTCCCCATCTACTTCACAATGTGTATAAATTACTTCTTTACATTAGCAATTTAGTTTTATGTTCACCATTCTTTAGTATTTTCTACAATGAAGTTGTTTCCCCTGTCAACATATTTATGTCACTTGGTATAGCTTCCTTGGTGCTTATCCAAGTTTTCTTTTTCTCTGTCTGCTTATTTTAAGATAAGGTATGACATTCATTCAGCAGATACTTAACAGCATACCAATTCATTTCTTTAGTCATCATTTAGCTATCACTGGCTGCATAATCAACATTACATTATTGTAATTTATTTATTAGATGAAAAGGTAAATTAGAGGATTGTACTACATTTTTGAAGACATCAACTAGGAATACTTGAGAATGAGCTCAATTAGTAGTTTTTCAAGGTAATGAGGTCGACTAGAGGATTCAGTTTGTTGTTTTCTTGGTTGTAATTTTGTGTTTAGTGGAAATTTTTGAAATTTTCATCTTTGACAATAGAGGAACACGTTCTAAGCTTAATTCGAGATCATACATGCTGATTTCTTCAACTTACATAGTTGAATGAGACTATGACAGAGAGTCTAAATATTGTTACTGTAACTTGAAAGCGCCTAGATGGATGGACTTTATGGACTGATGAAAATCCAGGAAGAAGGCTTTATGGTTATTGACATTTTTTGATAATTTTGGTACATTTTGATGTTGTTTTATATAAATATGTTCATATTTTTCATTAACAAATTATTATTTTTTGTTTCATGGTAGAGTGAAAATGTATGTGGACTGCATGAATGACATGATTAAAGATTTTCTCCAAGAGCAAAACAGATTATTTTACATCTGAAAAATAAAGAGAAGATGTTAGACCGTCAAACTAATATATTGAAGGATGAAGTGTTAGACTTAAGAGAAAATGAAGTAGATGATTTAGAAGCTGAAATGATTGCAGAAAATTGAAGTTGAAGAATGAGTTACATACCATGAGGAGTGGTAATGAAACAAATTCAGCAAAGTGATAGAAATTTATAACTTGTTTAAGATTTTGTTTACTAGTTTCGCTTCTGTTTGTTAGCATAGATAATGAAGGCAATTCAAGCAATAGTTGTCTGTTTAAAGCCTTACTTGGAAATAGGTTTATGTACTAAAACAATGTTTAAATGCAATTGAGCTTACATGATATTGTTCATTCCTTTTTCTAATATGATTTTGATTAAGCAAAAAGTTGGGTAAATCAGGATTTGGGTGGAGTGGAGACTCTAATTGTTTTATGTTTCAACATATGGAACCATATTATGATTGTGACATTAAGGATTTAAATGTTCAAGATTATGTGTTTTAAAATTATGGGGTTAATTGTTCACTTGGTTATGCTTTGTATTAACAATGTACATCTTGTGTAAATGCAATTAAGCTTGGTGAAATTGTTTCATGGCATACATATACAAATGCAATTTCATCATCTAACATTCACGAACTTCAAAAATGAAAAAGAAAAAACCCTAAAAGAAAAGAAAAAGCAATTATGACGAAAATTGCCTGTAATACATTCATGAAATTGCTTGTCATTGCATCATTCATATAATCTAACCTATTAACCATTGCCATTGTTCAGTGCACAAATATCACAATTTTCTTTACATTATCTCCTTTCCCTTTAAAGATGTAGTTTGACTTTCTTGACTTGGATTCACATGGCCACTAAGAGCTTGCTTGATCCTTTTTGATTTCTACCCAGGTTTACTAGTCTTTGACTTCGCCTTCCAGGCTATAGATAAACTACAAACATTATTAACTTCAGTTATATCACTTAATTAATGTTTGGAAAGATGGAATAAACATTAAAGTTTTACAATTGTTTCACTTACATATAACATCTGCAACCCTATTGTTGGATTTGTGTATATACTTATTCCTTCCATTTATTTCTTGAACTTGTTATTTGCTTCATGTTGAAGAAAAGAACATGTGACAGGCCGTTTTTCCTAAAATTTTTGCTTGAGAATTTGGGCTAGATTTTTTAGCACCAAACAACCTCATTTTGCTTTCATTATCTACAACACCATAGTTAGGCCCTCTTTTCCCTTTGTTGATCTTTTTAGTGGTGGCCTTTGAAGATGTAGAAATATTTATTATTTTTGAAGCACCTTTAGGTATTGAGAGAACAACTAAATCTGTTGCATTTGCACTTCCACATACATGAGCAGTACTTGAGGTGTTGGCAGGACCTGCAGCAGTTATGACACTAGTAGATACAGACACATTTACAGAGGCAGAGGCAGAGGCAGAAGTAGAGGCATTTGCTCCTCTTTTTACCTTTCTTCCCCCTTTTAACATTGTTATATGCAGATGCAAAGGCATTTACTTGAGATTTTTATGTTGGTTTGAACTGTGGATAAGTTTTCTTGGGTTGATTGTGAATTGGTTGTGTTTTGCTCCATATCAAAATGAGTTAACTAGTCTCAATGGTATTTTCAAACTGGGTTGGAACCTGATATTGATAATAGTGAAAAGGAAATAAAACTATCAGATTTCTACTACTATAAAAAAGAATCTTAGTTGTACCAAAGAGAAGATAAAACAACATGGAAATTACCTCTCTACCCTTCCAAAGACAACCTCTTTTGTTGTGTCCTTCTTTATGGCAGTGCTTGTATGTCATGATCATTCTCCTTCTAGACATGTGGTCAGCATTTATCTCTTTTATCACTTTTGTAATCTTTTGATGCTCATCAACACCCTTTTTTCTAGCTGTTTTGGGGTTACCAAGTCTTTGTTTAAATTATGGTGGCTTAATAATTTCTTCATTACTAATGGACCAGTCTTTCATACCAAACATTGGTTGAATATCCTTCTTATATGTTTTGACATATTCACTCTTCCATAACCAACTTGAAGTGTACTTTTCAATATTAACCCCTTTGTCTCTAACAGCACATATGGCATGTGCATAAGAAATGCCATAGAGAGTATATGTCTTACAAGAGCATATATCAATCTCATAGCCTCTTCCCATAGCACATAAAAGTTCACCCTTAACTATGGTTTCAAGCCAACATTCATCTAAGCTAAGATAATGCCTGCACCTATACCTAAACTATGTTTAATAACTTTTAAGCATATGTAAATTCTTTAAAAAAATAGTTGGAGATGTTGGAATTGGCCGAGACATTGTCATTGTAACGGTGCTACCTGAGTTGGTCTGCCTAATAACTTCATCATAAGACCAAAGGTTCCCAAACTCCATTTTAATGTTGATTACAATACTATCTACAATTTTTTTCTTTGC
This sequence comes from Erythroxylum gracilipes, assembly GCA_026413385.1. NCBI lineage: Eukaryota > Viridiplantae > Streptophyta > Magnoliopsida > Malpighiales > Erythroxylaceae > Erythroxylum > Erythroxylum gracilipes. The sequence goes on from JANZLC010000202.1 coordinate 36,736,948, forward strand.
TCTTCTTACCATACTCATAGACGCTTGATCACCAAAATAATCCTTAACATAAAATCTGATATCATCATTCTTCAAAAATGGCTCCCTTTTAAGCTTATCCATCAATAAGTCAGCTAAAACGCTGGTATCTATCCTAGGATTTGTATAAACCCTATTACAGTCATGAATGTCTTAAATTTCCTAACTTGAAAAAGTTATTGCTTCCTATCAAATGCTCCATATATATATACCAAGGGTAGTTCTCTGTCCTACATTTACCTTGGATAAATTTGGACTTATTTTTCATAAACACCACAGCTCTTTTTGTTTTGGTGGACACCAAACTAACTGCACCCTTAAATTGAAAATGATTAAGAAAAATCATCCCTAATTCAATGGTCAGTACCATTTTCATCATAAACAAGGTTTTTTTTCTCCTAGTTGCATCATCTATCATATTATCTACATCACTAACAAGTTCCCTATAGTCAACATTGTCATAATATTAAGAACAAACTACTTCATCTTGATCATTTTCATCATCTACATCACCTGAATTATCTTTATGATCTCCATCATCTCCATCATTTTCATC
>JANZLC010000202.1:36753594-36774990 GCA_026413385.1 Erythroxylum gracilipes
TCAATTTCTTATTACTGTTTTATTATTGTGATGCCATGGGGAGTTTAGTGGTGGTTGACAGTAGTGGTCTCTTATCCGAGGATATGTACCAGAAAGACCTACGGGCGTTCCAGTGGGTACTCTATGGTAGGGGGCGCTACAACAATTATTTCATGTGTGCAAAGATTCAAATTCACATGCATGTATCCTGACATTTTCCTGAGCATGAAATGCAAATTTTTCTAACTCTTACATTGATATTCTCTCCATTATTGAAATCTAAATTCTAACCCTTAATATGGGGACGAGATGTTACAATTATCCTCCTTTAATAAATTTCTTCCTTGAAATTCTCATTTGATTGATTAATAAGGTAGAGGTATTATTTCCTCATATGCTCCTCCATTTCCCATTTAACTTCATCACTCAAATAATTTCTTTCAAATGATCGTAGTAAATGGATTCAATCAATCCTTCAATTACTTATTTAGATATCACACTATCATAACTATTTCCTCAATATATTTTAGACCACTTTCAATTCCACTTCCGGTATCCATAACACATATATCGGATCATAACGATATTTCCTAAACATATCCATGTATTTCTGTATGAATCTGAAACATCTTTTATTAGTAACACTAACTCATAAGTCCATGGTCCTATTCTCACAATAATTTCATATGGATCAATACAATTCGAGCTTAGTTGATCCTTTTTCCTAACCTGAGCCCACTTTTTCTTAATCTAAGCACACCTTGGCAAGGTGATACTCTTAAAGACATTCCATCTTTCTCTTGATACTTCACATCACTTTAGTGTTAATACACTTGACTTTGATGTCTATCTTATTGTGTTCCATAACCTCGATGTTGATCCACCAATTTCATTTATCTTACTTGAATCATTTAACTCCTATCGCAGATTCATTTCACTCATCAATCGTATCTTGAATCAATTTTGGCCTTTAACCATTTTTTTGGCCCTCTTTATTTCAATATAAAGGCGAACGACTCTTTTTGTCGTTTTATGCCTCATACAGTATTCTAATGATATCACTATGATAATGATTGTTATACTTAAATTCATTTAAACTATACATTGACCTCATGTTTTTATGAGCTCTAAAATATTCGTTCTAAGCATATCTCCCACATGGAAGACTGTTAGTAATTCAATCATTCAGTCGGTTGCTTCTACATCCTTAGCCGTTAACTGTTATTTCAGCGTGTTCCTATTAGGATGTATGGCTTAGGTTATTAATTGTGCTTTCTCTAATAATCTCTTTGATTAATCATTTTTATTGGGTACACATCCTTCTTATTTCAATTACACAGTAACATTTTTCCTATTCGGACTCAAATTTCAAATTCATTTTCAATTCCTCAATAAAATTTATAAATTCTGGATTGCCAATTTAAGCTTTGCTAATCTTTTCAAACTGATCTTAAGCTTCAATGTAACTAATAATACTTCATTTTCCCCACATTCAACTCGACATTCTATGCTCTTTATTACACTATGTTTTTGTAACCTCAATATTTGAATTTATGCTACACCATTATTGAATTTTCTGTTCAATACATCACATACAACACTAGCTTTACTAGACCATTTGTGCATCAAAATCTTCCAGTAACTCCATCCATTATCTCTGTCTCATTTTCAATTCTTCCAAAATTAGTAATTACCTTGAACTTTACTGATCTCTATAAATTTCAAAATGTTTCTGTATATATGATGTCCCCAAATTTTCAAGCAATCACCATTGTAGCAAGTTTCAATTTATACTATGAATAATTCAATTCATATGAATTTAACTACCTCCTTGCATATGAAATCACTTTATTATGCTACATTGGACTTCATCCTAGCATTTAATGTGAAACCTCAATATGTACTTCATAATCTCCAATTCCAAATGATATTATTATCATTGGTTTAAATTTTTTTAAAAAGGGCTAAAATCAGTAAAAAAAAACTCATATATTTCTTGGAGTTTCTCACTTCCTCATTACCTCTACTTTCTTTAGGTCTCCCAATATGCCATGTTTAGATATTATACCACCCACAATATATTTTATTAAACTAAGATTCACTTTTATGAAACTTGGCATATAACTATTTCTATTACAAGATTTCTTCAAGTATTCAAATTGTTATCTTTACTTTTCGAATACACTCAAAATACCATCTATGATCATAGTTGCTAATTGATACAATCTTGCTTAGATCACTTTAATCTTCAATACCATAATATTGTCGGGGCCATTGTCAACTCCAACAGATATAACCCAAAACTCTTTGTGGCCATGATTTTCTCTTTTAATTCTTTAAGTATTCCTCAATGAGGTACTATTGTCCCATGTTATTTTCAATTTTCCCAATTGACTTCTTCTTCTCTAATGATTTTCTCAATTCATTCTATTTCCTTTATTTTCACATTGACTTGTTCTAATGTTTGTTCATTCTTACTAGTTTCTTCAGACATTTCAATTTATTTGCAATCTTAACTTCCTGTGTTTGTAACACATTCATCATATCAAATTTGTATCTCCCAAACATATTTACATAGAATATAATATGCAGTCAAATCATCCTCACATTAGCAATAATATCTCCTCAAATTCAGTAATCCAATCATATAGTTGAATACTTCACATAAAAAAAATACATATACTTTCAATAGCATATTCTACCTCTTTTGCCTTAGTCTCTGCTAGGGATCCAATATTCACTTTTGATTCATTATATATTCATTTCTGATTTGTTTCTTCATTGATCACTTTTAAATTGAATCATCTGATCAACTTAACCTAATCCAGGGAAATTCTTCTTTGAAATAAGATTTCTTGCTACTTTAATCAATACCACTCATGAAATTTTTATAAATCAGCTGTCTTCAGCATTACTTGTCAGCCATTCTTAATACCTTAAAAAGATCAATTTCAACTATTCATCATATCTCAATAAGATCAATTTATGCCATAACTTACATGATCATAACATCCCTTATAATGAGGCTCAGTGAGGCAGTAAACAATTTCATTTACTCTAATACCTTGGCATATATCACAAAATCATTACATCTTATATAGAGATGTATTTATGTCAATTCACCAATTAGTAGCTTATGCTAAGGATAATTTAATCCCATTTAATTCTAAACAACTCTTCTCCTTTTATGCCAGTCCACGATCGTGGGGTTATGCCATGACCGTGTCCTTTTTCTTTTTCCCTCGAAGTCATCATATATCTAGAACATCATTAATAATCTCAATTCATTCCCAATTGATCACTATAAACATTTTCACGTCTTACTCTAACTCATCTTAGACTTTGAACAATAGGAATTATGACCGACCAATATTCAATAAGTCATATATTGCTTCTTATATTATCTCCACACATATAATACACATATGTTCCATATTCTCACCCGTAATGGTGATCCCATTATCAGATGTGCACTCACAATGGAAAATCAACTTAAACTTAACAACTTTTTCATATATCGCTATCATCATCTCATCTTCCAATTGTCATTTATTTCATCTTCCACATGTATATTCTCAATCAATTCAGAATTAAAGGGGCATAACCATTATGAAACTCAAATCTCCATTACACAGATATATTCTCGTACTGAATCATAAACTCTTATATTGATAATCACACAACCAGTCTAAGTCCAAGTTTAACCTTTCAAGGTCATAACAACATGGCTTATACACTTTAATCTCATCATTTCTACTTATATCCTTATTTTCCTCAATCAATCCATAACAATATACCTACTAACACTTATATTACATTCAAGGACATATCACCAAATCGTATTATTGATGTCATATTTAATAATACACCCATCAATACAATTGCACATAATCTTTATCTATTATATCTAACCATATGCTATTTCCCATTTCTATATATACTTCAACATTTCTCTTCTCACATTATGAAAGATCATCATTTTTCTCAGTGCTTCTAATAGCTCAGACTCTTAAGGAATGCTCATGCATATGACTCATATGAATGCAACTCAGACTTGGGATCAATTGTTACTGTCTGCTATGACATGACTAAAATGCATGTGACTTAAGACATATTTCAAAATGCCCATATAAGATAGTACAACCTGGCTTTGATACCACATAAATGTAGCACCCCACCCCTGCAAAACACGTACTCGACATCTATGGGTGATATCCAAGTCCGCACCCTATGAGGGTGGTGTGCTAGAACACTCAATCATTCAAAAATTGGTATATTTTTTTGAAACCAAAAACATAATATGCGAAAATCCATAACCAATTCGAACCACTTTCATTCATAAACATTTTCAATATCCATTTGGGCCCTCTCACAAATACAAAATACTTTAGTCATTTCGGAATACAAATTTATACAAAAAGTTACAGAATATACAATTCAATACAAAATAAAGAAATGCAATGTAGACGTGAACTGATCCTGACCTCTATCCTTCACTTGTATGCTGTAGGTATATTCCCGTTGGCCTAACGGGGTATTCTTTCGATCTTGAAAAATATTTTCAAATTTTGGATGAGTTTTGCGAACTAAATCAGTGACCATCATCGATGGCTCACCTAATCATGTAACACATAAATCACATTTCACAATCAATACAATTTAATCATTCATATTATGTATATGTAGTGCACATGAGACCCACTTTTTATTTGTTACTTTGTTATGACCAAGTGTCTAAACTATCCTATATAGGGCTCATTGATAACTGTCCCTTATCGGCTTGGGGGATCCAGGGCTCATTAAACTTTGATCCTGAGGTTCTGATTCACTTTTGAGCTCAAAGCTCATTTTCACTCGTTGAGCTTTAAGCTCTAATCGGTGGCTACTCTGGTCACAACAACCGTTATGTTTCATGCATTCATAAAATGGAATGCATCAGTCACATTTGCATGATCCACATTCACTCACACTCATATATCATCAGACTGTAGTTCGGAATTTAACATTAGAGTTGAGTATCACTTTTCATTTACATGCAAATGCATATTCAAAACACATTTATCATCAAGTTATGTACACTTAGTTCATCTCATCCACATACAAGTAGTACTTCGATATCCAAATCAATCATCACAATCATCGTACCTTCTGTCCAGAAATCAGTACAATCATTCACATTCATAACATCATGCAGTAGTCAATTAATACAAAATTAAAAAAAGCAAACAATGAAGTGAGACCATCTCAGTCAACTCACAGTATGCTCCAGATTAGCATTTGCTTCCAAATTCTGGAAATGCCTAAATGCGAACACTTAACCTGCGCAACCCATTTATACAAGACACACATTGCACACTCATTAATAATTGCACGCTTATAAGCATTTATTTATGCATAAAGGTATAAATAGACTATATACAATGCATGGTCAATAACAATCCCGAGTACTTTACCAACTTCATATCTTATGCTCATTTTCATTTCGTAAATCAATCACTCAATTATGTGAATATCGTTATCCCAAAACATACTCTTACCTTTGGTACTTTGATGTCAACAATTCATTCACTAATTTATCACTAGTTGCCTTCCATTTTAATCCTACCGAAAGCACGATATCATCTCTCTCTCTCTCTCTCTCTCTCTCTCTCTCTCTAAATTCCTTAACTTTAATCATATGTTTGCTCATCCTCAATTTTCCAAAATTAGAAGGGAAAACAGAGCATATAAGTCCTTATCACTTTCAAAATTTCTGTACTTTTCTCCTGCATGTATTCAATGATCTTTCTACTCAAAATCATCTCTACACCATCATATTACATAACAATCCCCAAATACGTAAAAACAACACATCTAAAATTTTATTTAGTTTGTACTTTATTCATAAAAATGACCACTTTTTCGTGACTATTTTATGTCAGATAAATCATCCCTTTTATCTCATATTCATACTTCTCATAAGAATTCACACAATACTTACTTGTTAAAACTCCAAATCTTCAACCATCATAAAGCCCTAACTCTCATGCAACTCACATACTTCATCATACAGAAGGTTTGGGTCAGGTTTTCTTGAGGTAAAAGAAACAGATGACAAAGTGGTAACAGTAGAAGATAAGGGTAAACTTAGTTTAGCTTTGGTGGAGTTTTTTTTTTATGAAAAACTCTGTGTTGGAGAAACGCTAGAGAAAGAAACTTCGAGAGAAAGAAATGAATACAAGTACAGTAACTTGTCTTTCAAGGTTAATAAAACTCAACTTTAAAGCTGGGACACCTGTCTAATTCTTAGCCACTTATCCACTTCCTTTTATTAAAACTCACTTAAGTAAGATTTGTACTTAAGTTTAAAACTCAAAACCTATTAAATCACTTCCAGATTTTTCCATAAAATATCATTTCGGGTCAACTTTGCATTTTCTTTTTGACCCTGATATTGAAGTTATTTTGCAACACTTTCTTCTAGAAGCATATTGCCCTATGTCTTATGTTCCCATTGACACCAAAATCATTCAATTTGGTATTCTGAAGATCCATATATAATTAAAATACTGAAGTATATTTTGTGAAACAACACCAGTTCACTGTTCCAACAGATCCCCTCAATTTTGTTCAATAAATCTTTTTCAAATCAATTCAGAATGCTACTAATCCTTTTGTAGAGGTAAAAGAAATGTATTATGAATCCAATGGTTCAAGAATCAGTTCATTTGGAGGTCGGATAACAATGACATGGACGAAAGAATCAAACAAGGCTTTGTCCTCAATTCGTATTGCACCCGTCATGGGACAATTGGCATAATTTTCACTATAGATGTTGGATCAAGGTCATTCTTAGATGGTTTGAAATGATACTTCGAGATCTACAACTTTCATAAAGACTTTGGAGACAAATTCTATCTTATAAGGAATCAAATTTGGATCAGACAATACAAAATGAGTAGTGACCACAGGAAGAAGGTTATGAATAGTACACAGAAGCTGTTTTACAATTGGCATAACTCTCTCTAGGAATATTGGATTGAGATCATTCTTAAAGGGTTCGAAATAGGACTTCAATATCTACATCTTTCATGAAGACATTGAAGACAAACTCTATTGTTTGTAGGGACAAAAATGGACCAGACGATAGCATCTGACGAATAGTGTACAAAAGAAAAAGTTTCGGTCACATAAGCAAAAAGCAGACAAAGTAGAAAGCAGATGAAGCAAAAAGCAGATAAAACAAAGTCAACTTAAGACGAAGCAAAGTCAACTTAAGACGATGCAACTCTTAATACGAAGCAGAGCCAACTTAAGACAAATCAGAGTCAACTTCTCCAACGTATTTTCCTTTACTAAATCCAATACTTAATTTTTTTTCTAGTCTTTCTACTCCATTTCATTCTACTCATTCACTATAACCACAATTCTCAATCTATTCCATTACTATTCAATATACTCAGAATGTCAATGAGTGCATGCACAATTATTTTCATGTGTGCAAAGATTCAAATTCACATGCATGTATGCTGACATTTTGTTGAGCATGAAGTGCAAAATTTTCTAACACTCACATTGCTATTCTCTCCATTATTAAAAGCTAAATTCTAACCTTTATGGGGACAAGATGTTTCACAAGCAGTGTTGTTGGGCAAGAATTGATCCTTTAACTTCTTTTTATCCTCTCTTATGTATCAACAGGAGGTTAGCCAACACTGATTTTGGTAGAGGTTAAGGTTCTCCACCATAATTTTGTATCTCCATCAAGATACATTATTGAAATGTGACATTTCCCATTTCCAATACCTTAACAGCTGCAAAATACTACTCCATATCTCGCAAGAAGTTCTCAAGTTTGTTAGCCTTCTAAATGCCCTTGAAAAATTTTGGTTCATGCACCTTTAACATGATGCTTTCAACATGTCCCGCATCTTGAGTTACAATTGTACATTTGAGGATAATCATCTTGAAAGTTGCATCCTCTCGTGCTTTAATTAATTAAGCCACTTGATCTTGCAATTCTTGGATCTGCCTTTCCAAGACTTCAAAATGTGATGCATAAGAAGAGACATTTTCTTACCCATAGGTGAAGGATCGATAAGTGCTTCGACCTGTGTAACAAGCTTGTTAAAATTACTACCACCCGCATTAAATCACCAACACAACTTTGATATTAATTGTTACAAAGACTTTGTAGGAAACTCCAAGTTTGTACACAAAATGAGCCAAAGTCTAAGTATAGTAGTTGAACTTTTACTATTCAGCTCAACCTTACTAAATCCCTCGTGTTTCCACAAAGGCAAAGTAAACCTATGAAATAAGCCAACACAATAGAACGAAAAGTAATAAGAAGAGAAAGATGCACAAATATTTATAGCAAAATTGTCAATCTTTATATTCCTCACAATTGATACAAAGGATATAAAAGCACTAACTCTCTTTAATTGAATGAAGTCTTAGCTCAATTGAGCTATTTCTAGGCCTTTGAAGACTTGTTAGGCAAGAATACAAGAAAGTAGGCACAAGGCAACTAAATCACTAACTTAATTAGTGGTTGACATCTCCAACTACTTTAGGCACTACTTTAGTAAGTGGTTTACATAACTTATCACTATCCTACTTCTAAGTAAAAGTAACATGTGATAAATGAAGACAAGACACCTCATCCATGTTCTTTTCCATGTCTCCTACTTATTTGATGATTCCTTCCACTAACTTTGCCACATCACCCATGATCTTCATCCAAAGGTGAAGATTAGCCAAGTTCTAAGCCAATTTGTACATGGTCTGGCCAATGCGCACTCATGGTCAAGTTCGTTTGTCTATGGTCTCTCATTTGAGAATAATTTCATCTCTAATCCCACTAAAGATGTTTTAGGAAAATTCAAGTCACTCTAGCCAAGTCAATCAACACCCCATCGTCTGTCAAAGCTAGCCGAAGCTTGAACCATGCTTAATCTTACTTGGTTAAGTTACTTTGGTTCCTTTGGCATGCTTCCTCATGCCTAATCCATGCTAAACGTTGGCCAAGGTTCACTAATAATTAGCCAAAAGGGTCCTGCCATATTAAGGGACTAACAACAAATCCCTTTAACCTTACAAATTCAAATGTTTTCAACTGATTTTTGAACAATTGTGCCATTAGTAAGCAGTTAGGAACTAGAGAACCCCTTTTTTTCTTGTAAAATGTATCGAATGTACAATGTTTGTATGATAATTTAGATCTTAAACAATATTGGTTATCAAGGGCTAAAAAAGTTGGCGGCTAGGCCATACCTAACCAAATTCCGAATGGCTGCTACCACTATCAGAATGCTCATAATTAGGCCTAAACTGCCTAGTCCTATGTTGAGAAACCATAATGCATCATATCTGTGTTGTTTATTGATGCGAATCCACATGAAACATGGATAAGCAAATGTCAGGGGCAATGCCAATCCGCCGAAAAGAGGAGCTAAGCTAGGCAGAAATGGGAATGTAACGGCTATCAGAAATGTCAACCCTCCGAAAATACCTCGAAGAATGGTGCGAAGCCACCATGGGCAGGGTCTATTCTTGATGGCAACGTATCTAAGCTCCAAGTTGTCGAAGACTACCATGGCATAGATTTGGAATTGAGTGAGGCAACTTATTACTATTAGAAGGTATAATATGCCCTTTACAAGCTTAGAAGTTCTTGGCCCGTGGAATTGCGAAAATGCTGTCAGCATCCCTCCACTGGGTATCTGCCAAAAGAAAAAACATGATATTAATCGAATCTGTCAGAGGAGGACGTCTTTATCTGTGTGTCGTTCTTAATCAAATTCTGAACACAGACTAGTTAACCTGGTTTCCATAAGCCCAGTACCCTGCTATTGCTAAGGGAAACTGACAAAAGAGTATTATAAAGTATGATATCATCACTGCTCTCCACATTGGCTTACTGGATGGAACTTTGGAATTTGAAGGCAATGTGCCCTGCATCAATTTTGGTAGTTAGTATCTGTAACAGGATTCAAATACTAATTTAATCACTTCATATATTACCTTTAAGCAGAATAGCAACTACGTCATGACTATATATCCAGAGTAGGTCCTGAGAAGTTTTAACGTTTTACCTGAATCTCAAGTACAAGGTTGTGACCCCTGAAGGCAAGAGCAATGAGTCCAATGGCATTCATGACGTTGCTGAATCCACTCATATCAGATTTCAAATCAAAGGATTCATACGCGACACCATTAGGCCTTCCCTTAGAGACTGGCAATGCCCAAAGCAGAGTACAGTAAGCAATTGCTGTGAATGTACCGATCAGGGAGATCCCAGAAATCGAATGCAAGTTTGGTCGTTGAGCGATTACTATTGCCACACAAACGAAAACCAAGAACCACTCTACCCCAGTCAATGGCTTAGGATTACATGCAAGCCCATCTTCACATATCATTTTTAAGAAAAGCTTCAAGGTACCACCTGCTGTGATGATCAGAATCACACATGTGCCTCCTGACAAGTACATTACTGGGAATATTGCTAGTAATTTGCCAAGCTTTGGACCTGGAAAAATGGTTTGTTATTAGACATTTACAAGGCATTGATTGGTGAAACATCTCAGTACATCAACGAACTTCAGCAAGAATTTAGGTTCTGTGGACCCAAGGTACTTGCCAAAAGCAGTAAATGCAAGTAGAAGAAATCTGCTGTTCCTAGGTCCGGGAAATGATTCATGAAGCTGAACTAAAAGCCATGTAGTATAGAGTTGCGACAGGTATAGTATTACCAAACATATGGTGCCCCAGGTCCTGCAAACATAGAGTTTTTTTTATATATATAAATTTATTTGATTGAATGGATGAAGAAATGATAAAATGCTTTTTTCCTTTGACATAACTGCAATTTGATAAGGTTATATTCAACTGACATTTTTAATTCTCATAATGTAAGAAAAAGAAAAAGAATTAGTAAATGACTCATTACAAACCCATACGGGGTGAAAAAAATAGAATCAAAATCAACAACCAATGCTTTAGCTTAATTAGCGAGCATGCAGTTTGTAATGATGATTGCTGATTAAAGAAATTCTTCATGACCTTGAAGACCTTTGTGGCTTTTTGCCTTATAACAATGGTTCACAGAACTTTTTTAAACTTGGTTTCTACTTCAAGGCTTCTAAGTAGGTATATCCCACAAAACTAAAAGATCAAAAAGATTATGTTCGGCATGTTTGTTTGCTTGTTTGCTTTTTTTTTTTGGGGAACTTTTCAGCATGTTAGTTGACAAAACGATATTGAACTTATGTAAGAAGATGAACAAGATCACAGAAAAGAAAAAGGGTGGAACTGAAAAACATATGCATGTACTTGCCATCCGAGAGTTGCATATGCTACTGGGAGCAGAAGGGCCTGAACACCAATTCCTGAAGACAGTAAATGGAATATCGATGAACAGATATTTCCATTTCTGGATTCTGTAAGAGGAAGCCAAGCCTCCAAGAGGTTGGTCTCAGAACCATTCCCTTGTTTGCCTGTGGTACCATTCTCTCTTGAGGAGCTGGCTTCAATGGTGATGCCTAACAAAGGATTTGGACTCCGAAAAGTGTCGTTCGGAAAATTTACGTCTCCATTATCTCCCATGATCTTGCTTGCTCTTCGGTCTTTGTTTTCTCTGATATATATAGATCACGAAGTCCCTGTACGTGGACCATACGTTATTAGCAACTGAAGTCTGAATAGGTGTTCTCATTGTCTGGCCAGATCTCAGACTAATAAGAAAAACATGTTACCAAAACTTTCTAACAATAAGATGATGACAATAGCAATGACGAAGATTCTGTGCTGGAAGGCATGACATCACCTTCATGACATGCACGTGAAATCAGACTCAACTAAAAAAATCAATTAGCTCTAGTAATTGTCAAACCAAACAATCGTCCATTTTAGGCATATCGTTACTAGTTTCAGTACTCTCTTTACATATAATTCTCTTGAACAAATCAAATCACTATACGGCTATACCGGTCCATTATTCTATTCCTGTCCTGTTGTTTTTAGTTGTTGTACAGAAATGGAGAAAAGGAAATAAGGAAAATGGTCCTAAAAATTAGTGTCTCTCAACTTCCCTTTTCTGCCAAAAAATTAGGCCGTAACTACCAAAAATGTAAAAGCGCGTTAGCTTTACTATCATTTGCAAACATTTCGACATTTCCAAACAAAAGAAGGAAAATTTAGAAGAGGGTACGACTATACATCTGAACCATTATAGAGAACGAAGATGGCAATCGTCAGAGAAGTTATACTGTTGAGAGGTTAGAAATGTTGTTGATACCTATAAGCATTTTGATGGTTTTCTCAGTTGGAAGATTTTGTTCCACATGAATTTCGAACTTTATAATTATAAATGATTAATGCAAACATAATGAAGAATATTAAACTCTTTAAGTTTAGCAGAACTTTAGAAACTTTCAATCTATTTTAAAGATTATTACTTCTGTCTTAAGTAAACACATATCAAATTTAACAGACATCAATTTATTTTATTGTCAATTATAGCAAATTCAGCAATACAGGCAAGATAATGTTTTATAGAAAATATCATCAAACTTACCAAAATAGAGTGGTAAATATTAAGTATTTTTGTTTTATTTTTAAGGTATAATATAATAAAAGTTACTCATTAATGGAAACAAAACATAAAAATTGAGATATATCAAATTTAGCAATAAAAGTAAGATTTTTTAAAGTAAATGTCATAGAACTTAGTGAAATATAATGTTAAATGTTGAGTATTTTTACTAATTTTTAGGTTATAAAAATCATAAACATAATTATAATAAAGAACTATAATTACAAAAAAAAATTAATTAATTATTTCAAAAACCTTTTCAATCTATTAAATTTTAAAACTAATATTCTTTACAATCTCAACTCTTCCTAAAAGATAAAGGATGGGTGTCTACTTTAACATTATAAGTCATCTCGTGGAAAATGTAGGCGGTTTGGATCTATAGAGAAGACCCTGATCAAGAAAATAGTATTTCGTAGATTTTACTTTTTTTGTTTATGATTATAATTTGAATGTTCCGTAAGGAGTTAAGATTGGAATATATAAACATATCTCAATTTTATTTTTGTAAGTAAGAATATATTCGTGTCAACTTAAATTTATGATGATTGTAATAAAATATCAATTGTTTTGATATTCGTAATCTTGATACTAACTCTCGTGCAAATAGTAGTATAGGAAGAAAATAAATATCACGTGACCTTTCACTACAAGAACCGACGGTAATTATCGACGGAATAATGGAACTTTCTATTGGTACCATACATTTGCGACGGAATAAGAACAACAGACATAACGGTCGTTAAATAAGCCATTGGTAAATTTTCCGACGATAATATTTTCTGTCGGTAAATATACGAACAGAATATTCTTTTCGTCGGTGAGAGTGGATATGTATACCGATGGAACGGTCGGCAAAGCAATTATCTAATACTGACGATACCGTCGATACGTGTAACTTCAATTACCGACGGAACCGTCGGTAAGTGTAACCCGTAAGTTAAGGTACACTTACTGACGGTTCCGTTGGTAACTGAAGTTACACTTACCGACAGTATCCTAATTTCGTCGGTAACGGTCGTCATTCATCAAAACTCAACCTACATTGCTATTTATCAATGGTACAGAAATTCAATCCAAAGGAGTACAACAATCCTATTGTCCTGGTGAGTGCGGATAGTTATCTGAGTCTGTACGGCGCTCCGAAAACCGCTCAATGTCATTTTGGAGCTTATTTATGACCTCCATCAAGGTTAACAACGTTGTCTCAAGCTGAACAATGCGTTGTGTTGTTTGTCGTCCACTTGATGTTGCTGTACTTGACATAGATGACTGCGAATAACATGTGTTCACAAATGTTCTTAGTCCAAAGATCCTTCCACAACTGTCCCTACCACCAACCGCATCAAAATATACTTGCCTCTCATCAACAGCTTGTTCTTCCTGAGTTTGTCACTGAATTGTTTGTTGCATTTGGTCCTATTAGGAGACAATGCTTATATTCTAAATAGTGACTGCAAAATATTAAGAATGAATATTAAACCATGAACTTCACATACATTTATTTCTCTACATCGACTGTTGACGAATGTCACACCATCATGCTTCTTAGTGTGAATATGCACAAACAACTGTTGGGGTGTAGGCCTTATGCCCATTGACTTTTCCTATATAACAATAAAATGTGATAAGTTAAACTACAATTTATAAAAATTTTGGCAGAGTTTTCTCTATGTTTATGATATTACCCCCTGTTGAACAAAGAAAATCACTAACCACAGCCATATATGGCACCAGATATTTATACCATGATCATTATCCATCATCACAACATTCACAAATCAATTTTAATTGGAAAACATCAAAATACAAGATTAGAATATAAGTGTAATAGTTAGATACTTACTAGTCTCTTTGCATACTTGTAGTGGGTAACTGATCCTCCCGTATGAACGACAAGACTTTGTCCCCCTCCTAATGGCCCACGTCTGTTGGTCAACTTACGTCCGGATATGGACATTGCCTCTGGTATCGCATTTATAAAGTCGCGATAACGTGTACGGGCTCGCTTCTCCCAGAAATGATGGATGGCCCCATCGATACCAGAATCCCAGTAAAAGTTTTTCTGAAATAAAAAAATAAACATTTGATAATATATTATCTACTATTATTTATATAATTAAAGTATACAAATAAATGAAAAAAGGACATTATTTGCATATTGTACCTCAAACTCCTGAAAGTAAAATGCCTTTGTGACCTCAGTTATCTTCTTCCATACATAACCGTCAGGATTAATCCTCTCCTTAAATGTAGATGTCATACGTCTAGAACATAGGCCAGATGAAATTAACCTAATACAAGAACAAATACTTATTAGTTTGTATTATTCATAAACATATATAGTGTTACATGCGATGTCACTTACATATCATTTTGTATTATGATATATTTTCTTCCATCAGGTGCTTCAGATCCAGGTTGGCAGTCATCTATTTCATCCGTTGTTGGCATAGTGGATGAAGGGGTAATGGTGGGTGGTGTTCCATTAGGAGCAATAGTTGATGACCGATCAACAACAGCATCTGAAGGCCCTGCAGGTGGAGGTGGTGACTCCATTGCAGCTCGAGACTCTAATGGGCCACCCTCAGAGTAAATACCACTGAACATCCCTTTAAACTTGGGCCGCATAACATCTCGTTGTCTCTTTGGTCCTGATATTAACTATCAAACAATTTATAAAAATATAAACATGTTAACTAGTACAATGATTTCCAGAATAGTTACCATAGGATATTGTGATTTGTTGAATATCATATTGAATCACAAAGTTTGAATTCAATTATGAGAATGAGCGTTACAGTCATAGAACAACAGTAGTTAGTTTAAAAGGTTAGAAAACAATATTGCTCAACAAAAGGACAATGATATGATTATGTTGTTGGATTCCATATGACATGCGAGTCGGTGAGGGTAAATGAGTCCCTGATGGGTGGATTCCTGAGAAGGGTCCTGGCATACTCGAACGCACCAATGGAAACAGTGAAAGTTCTTCTCTCATGTGTAAAGTTATTAACACCTTCTTACAACAGCCTTTCTGCCATCGCTAAACTTGTAGATGAAATGGTAGGGATCGGTTTACCTACAACACAATTACAAACTCACTTACATATTGTCAGATTATGAAGGTAAAAGGAATCTATCATGAAAAGTCATTTGTACGTGAATTGTCAGACGAGCTGTGGGGAATTGGAAACTTTCCCAAAACATTGGTTTGCCCTAATCCCAAATCGACCGTTGTGTCTTTGGTTCCGCCTTTGAAATCTATCGTTATGTCATTGCTCCCGCCTCCGAAATCGACCGCTGTGTCATTGCTCCCGCCTCCCAAATTGACCGTTGTGTCATTTATCCCGCCTCCTTTAGCAAACATGTCATCTTGGAGATGCACGCAAGCTTGAAACATGTGGTTTATACCATCGAATGTAAATACAATTAATATCTTCATAAAAGGAAACTAGACTAGTATAATAAGAAAATTGACGTTGTTCAGATCATACTATACACCTTGGAGCAGAAGATCGACCATGGAAGGCAAAAGTTCATTAGTTAAAGTACTTAACATTTTTCCTGCATTGTGTAATCCTTCGGCAGGGAGAATTTTGCAACATTCCTCCAAACGGAATGAATTACTACCATTCGGAACTATACGCCATGTCGACATTCCTTGATTAAGAAGTTGAATTACATATTTGACACAATATATTGAAAAGTGTTAAATGATCTTCGTTGTCGAATTAAATATTCACATACAAATCCCAAATTAATCGCTATCATAACTTAATTGTAAATTACAATCATCTTCATTTTTTGAAGAATATGAATCAAATTCCGGCTCCTCATCCGATCCCTGACCCTCCTCCTCCTGTCCAGATGAAATGTCAACATATTCGTTCGACGGATCGTTCAAAGGTTCATTATCATCATATGTGATAGATGCATTTATAAAATAAGCATCATCCTGGAACGGTTCACTTTCATTTCTCTTTTCTCCTTTTCCAAGTGATTCAAACACACCTCTAGGTTTAACTTTGCAAACCGCAACCAATCTGACTTTATCTCGTCGTAAGCTGGGAAAAGGAACATAACACACCTGTTTGGCTTGCATAGCCAACACGAAAGGTTCAAATTAGCGCAATCTTCTTCGTTTGTTGATTTTAGCAACATTGTATCAGCTATGGACTTTAGTTCCAACATTTAGAGTCAGGTCAAACCAATCACATTTAAATATCACAATTCACTTGATTGGCAATACAGGGTACTCAACTTCAAGTATCTCAACAATTTTACCGTAGTAATCCATAACTTCTCCCTGTATGGAAACTCCACTAGTTATTGTTGCCATGCTATGACCATGATATTCTGTATGAAATTTATATCCATTACAGAAATACACCGGATACAATTTAACAGTGCGCAAAGGTCCCTTAGCAATAGTATAAATGAACTGGTTGTCTATTGGATTTTCTAAGGCCTACATAAAAATCAATTACCATATCAATAAGTATAATGTTATTTGTACACATAATTGTTATAATTCATACTGACTTATCTGCATAACTGCAAACTTACATATCTCTCGAACCATCCTGCAAAGTGTCTTCCAACCTCATTATTAACTTCATCCTGTGTGCTGTCGGGCATGATGTCACGTAACAATGCCTCGTATAATCTAATAATAGTATTATGTATTTTAGTTATGAACAAGACAATATTTAAACCATTGTATATAATAATGTTTAACTTACTGCACAAAAGGTTGAACCTCTTGACAATTCAATAAAATGTAAGCATAGGCAGCCTCAATTTCTTGCTCTGTTAGCATTCTTCTTATTGCACGTCCATATGCTCGGCCAGGAAATGTGAAAATGGATAAGTTACCTTCAGCAGTAGTTGTTCATCCCCCATCATCATTACGAGGAACTTTTCTTTCTCTAGTGTGAACATGTGACTCAAAATAATGTCCACAAAATGTACTAACTTTCTCCATCAAATACGCATTACATATGGAAGCTTCAACTCTAGCCTTGTTTTTGACATTTTTCTTCAAATGATGCAGATACCTATATGAACACAAATATGGCTATTACAATTTCATTGTAACAACATGTCGTAATTACGTCAATTACAATAATTGGAACTTGAATGACCTTTCAAATGGATACATCCAATGATATTGAACTGGACCAGCTAGTTGTTCCTCGAGCGGTAAATGCACGGGTAAATGCTCCAATATGGCAAATCCCATAATATACTTTGTTTTCTCCAACCAAAGTTTTTACTGATGGTTGTGTTAACTTCATCAGCTTTAAATTCTGTTACTTTTAGCAAGCCTAATTCATCAACTTCCTGCAAAATCGCTTCACCAGATTTGTAAAGGGGAGGAGGTGTTTTTACCATCTTATTCTTAGTGAACTTTTGTTTATTACGTCTAAATGGATGATCTGCAGGGAGAAATGTCCTGTGATTGTCAAACCAATACACTTTGCCACCGTTTGAAAGATAAAGGCATCAGAATCATTGCCACAATAAAGACAACCCAATTTTCCTGTTGTGCCCTATCCAGAAAATATGGAATATGCCAGAAAATCAATAATAGTCCACATTTATGCCGCTCTTAACACAAAATTCTGCTTCTTAGACACATCATATGTCTGAACACCATATGCCCAAATAATTTTACTATAATTAGTTTTTTATTTTACTAATTATTTTAATTAATTAATTTTAAAATAATTTCAAAGATGTTGCAATTCTGATATCAATGGATGTAAGTAAACATCGATTTTATGCTTCAAATTTGAAGGCCCTGGCACAATCACTATCAAGAACATATATGCATCCTTCACACACATCCATGGAGGAAAATTATACGGAGTTGTTATGATTGGCCAAGTTGAATATTGCTGATCAGATTGACCAAAAAGTTAGAAACCATCCGTCGACAACCCCAAACTTACATTTTGACTTTCTACTGCGAAGTCAAGATGCGTGTCATTGAAATGTTTCCATGCTAGTGCATTTGAAGGATGACTCATTATTCCATCTTCCTGTTCGTGTTCATGATTCCATCTCATGTGCGATGCAGTTACATCAGAAGCATAGAGTCTATGAAATCTCGGAGTTTGCGGAAACTAGTACATCCACTTCCAGGGTACTAATTTCTATTTCACTGAACGCTTTCCAGGCTTAAATTTTGGTTGACCACAAAATTTGCAATCTTCTAATTCGACATCATCTCCCCAATATAACATGCACACCAAAATTTGCAACAATCAATCTTCTCCACAGGCAAATCAAAACCACGAATAAGTTTTTTCATGTCGTAAAAACTCTCAACCATTGTATGATCAGGAGGCAATGATTCATTATACCACTCAAGAATTTTATCAAAACTTTGTTCCGATATATGACCTTCAGACTTGATGTTCAATATTCGCACAATTGAAGATAATTGGGTCATTGTCTTATAATTTGGCCATAACTCTTGATCTGCTGACTGAAGTAAGTCAAAAAACTGTTTTGCCTGTGGGTTAGGATCTTCTTCAAGATTTTCCATATTGTGCTCAAAGGTATTACGACTTGCATCATATACCATTTGCATGTACGGATTTTCAGTCTCTTCCAAATAATTTGTTTGGTATCCAATTCCCCCTTCAAACTCATTTATGTTTGATTACCCCTTAAGGTGCTACAAATGTTGGGTTCCCCATGTCATGTCCACTCAAAATAATTTGGGACAAACCCCTTTCTCAGCAGATGCCCATTAACTTCATCATTCGGAAGGAAACATTTGTGTTTGCACTTTCTACATGGACATCTAATCTTCATCCCATCCATATATGCAGGTTGAGAACATGCATAATCAATGAAAGCTTCAACTCCAGCAACAAATTCAGGATTAATGTAACCATCTAATCGTCTATACATCCAAGATCTATCAACATAACTTATATCTGCAAAACTGTTAATTTTATATAGTGAATCATGTGTTAGTATCATTCATGTCATACAAACAGTACTAGACATCTACGATAAGACTTCTGACTTGGCATAACAAGTTTTAGTTGTGACTCCTAAGCTCATCGTATTTTGCACCGATAAGACTCACAGGACCAAACTTGACGGATTTTGGGTTACAGTTTATGGGTTCACATCTAAATAATGAACCTATACTAAAAATCTCACATATATGTTTATAGTCAAACATATATGTAAGCAAATATTTTTAATAATTAAACGTCATATATTAAATATTTAGTACTGTAAAATATAATAAGTATTCATCAATATATGAATACATATTGTAATTAATTGTTGACATATATAGCTACTTTTCAGAATAATGCGTGTTTAAATTTGCAAATGAGAAGTAAAGAGAAGCTAATAATGACGGATTAAGAATCAATGCAATAACATATTGATAATTTAAGGTCATTGGAAATTCAGACAATATAAGACACACTCATCCTATATAACCATAATGATAACCCGAAGTTCATTCGACAAACACATTCCCAAATTAAACGTAGTTCAACAGAAATTATCACTAACACTAATTCACTTACCTCAACTAAAGTGCAGACGAATCTTCTTGAAGTACGTGAACAGGATGATAATGACGGAGCAACAAATGGAAAATATAGAAACTGCAACAAATGTCATTAAAATGTGTGAAAATGCATTTTTGATATTGTGAAACCATAAACGAAATGAATGTCATTTTAATACTTGCTAAAGCTTCTTATTAATCTTGCACCAAATGAATATACTGGAATGTGTGCAAGTTCCTATAACTAACAACAAATTCGTTGACAAGTTAGCAAGCGGGGAATATAACAAATAATTTGCTGTGAAATATTATAATCAATCAAGGTCATTAACTGTATTGTATTAATTCAATCATCATTTAATACTAAGGAGCTCTTGTTTTAATTTAAACATGGTGATGTCACATTTTACGCCGACCCTATTTAAATTTTGGCAAAGTTTTCCTTATAAAATGGGCATCCCCCTTTTGGAAGAAGGGTCAATCCTGCAACAAGCAATACACTTCTATATCAACCAGTAATCATAACTCATATTGGGTCTACATACTATGTCTATTCTCAGTTCAGTCCACATTTACATTGAAAAATCTATAATTATAAAATTCACAATTCAAGTATACCTATTTGTAACCCATCACACTCTCATTAATAAGAATTGTTGCTTGGTCACCTTTGCATCATTATTGAAGACAATTTTTATGAATTATACATTCTATATATATCAACATATTTATTAACAATTGTTATTTGTATGATGCCTAACTAACCATTAATATAGCTATTCATTTAGTTATGTACGATGTATTACCTTTTCCCTTTATAGCTTAGGAAAATCTATCACCATTTTTTGAACGATACTAAGGCTGAAGTCTTTGCATTTTGTTATTGCAGTAATCAACATTGTTTTATGTTCAGGAATAAAAAACAAAGCAAAAAAATGGAAATTCCAATGACAAAATTCAAACCGTCGTACACCCCTAACTTGCTCAAATACGTATTGATTCGCTATTATAGAAACTCAATCCCGTACACAAACATGTACACATCCATCATTTTCTAAATGAAACAAACCATAAATCAACCACAACAATCAACAACGGTGTTATCAATTTCAGTTTATATTTGAAGGGGAGAAACATTGACATACCTTTACTGACAGGGCAGCTCGACCACTGGAGAAGACGACGACAATAGTCAGAGAAGATACGCCACTTGGACAGACAAGATGTCGGCGAACGCAAGGGAGAACAACGGCGGATCTGAGGAAGATGGAGGAAGGTTGGGTCGGGTGGGGTT
>JANZLC010000202.1:36784986-36808396 GCA_026413385.1 Erythroxylum gracilipes
AAGGTTATGCTAAGCCTTTTAGGTGAGAGCAAAGTGGAAGGAGGAGGAGATAAGCAATTGTAGCTAGAATACTTGAAGAAAATTCAATGGAGAAGAAGAAAGTATGAAGCTTCGGGTGAAGGAACAAAAGCAAGTGAAAATTCATCTTTTCCTTCTTTCCATTTAAAGTTGCCGAAATGAATGAGATGGGAACAAAACAAAAGCATTAAATGGTTAGGACACTTGACATGTTTAAGAAAAAGACAAAAACCTTTAATATGAGTAAACCTTAATGAAATGAATCTTTGACCCATTCAATGTCACTGGCTCCAATTTCAATCCCAAAATCTTGTACCCAATATTTTAATGTCATTGGACATAAATTTTCGATACCGAAAACTAACCGGTTCGCCACTGAGTGATTTTTCTCGGTCCGGAAACTTTCCCCGGAAAATTCCAGAAAAATTCCTAAAATTACCTTAAAATATAAAACACATAAGGAATCACTCAAATTAATTTTTTAAACACAAATACCACATTGTTCACAACCAGATTACATTTAGGCATAAATACCAGGAAATATCATGAATGCATATACCGTTATTTTTCATATGCACATTTCACTATTTACATGTAGACATATGCATGAATTTTTCACAACAAAACCTAAACTCTCTTAGCCCTTTACCAAATTACCATTCTACCCTTCCCGTAGGGGGTGGGATGTTACAATGCTACAATGATAATGTTAAAAATTGAGGCGGGCTTTTCATTTGATTTCTCGAATGTCAAAATCACTTAAATTTTAGAACATGATTAACAAATAAAACATAGATCATAATTCATATCTTATTATGAAGCTTGATCCTTTTCTTATCATTTCTTTCGAATTATTTTGAAATAGACCCATCTCAACTACCATAATCATATATATATGCGGCTTTTATTGGTATCCACAAAACGTATTAAGAGATTTTATAACTAACGTAAAAAGGGTTAGGTAAGAAATGCTAGCTCATTTGGAGCTTAAACATATTCGTAATATGCTTTGGATCTTTTAGTAATTTAATTAAAATAAAATTTTAATTTAATTAAACTTTAATTGGAATTACAATTAATTCTAGTTAAATATTAATTATGTCCAAATAGGATCCAATATCTCATATTGATCCTTATTTATTAAAATTTTCATATTTAATCATAAATTTCTCACACCTTACAATCAAGTGCAACTTAATTAAACGATTTTTTTCTTTGTTCAACCCGTTCTTTGTATATGAACAATTAGATTCCTAAAAATATTAACAATGAATATAAATTATAACCCTAAATCATGTTATGATTAGATAAATCAAAGTCCTTTAATTTATCTTTAATTCTCTAGTTAAATAATTCATATTAATAGATCAAGATTACTGTCTAAAATGTATCATGATCACCCAAATATCTAGGAATATTAAAGTGACTTTGACTAGCTTTTTTATGCATGATTTTTTATATAATTTAGTTATTTTATCATACAATATTTTGATTATACATAAAGTATGAAATTCATGTCTAATCTATTTGAGCTCACTCGTATTTGTTCTCCACTATTGATAATTGATTCAATTAATGACGTTTGAAAAAGATTCTCAAAGTGTCCTTTCACTTTGTCCATGGATTTCTCGGATCAATACTAATTGTGAATGGCTCCCTAATCATTTTACGATAATAAATTATATATTGATCACTCAATTAACTTTATATAGTCCATATTATATCCAATGACATCTGATTAAGATATCGTTGACTAGAATAAGTCTTAAGTAGTATCAAAACATAGCAATCCATATATGAGATGCTTTGGAGATCTCAAGTCAAATGATCACCTATATAATTATTACAATGAAAATATTCATAGATATACAAGTAATGTTCTAAATAGAAATATCATATAGGTCAGTTCAGCGAATTTGTTCTCTAATAAACACCCACACATTTAATTAGATCAACTGCTTCCTTCTTAAGAAAAAAACATAGTACGTGATAAGTCTTTTTAGTTCTATTAATGTCAAATCTTAATAAAATAATGACTAGTAATAATTTAAGGATAATACATAAATATTATATAAATCTCATAATTATGATCTCATCATAGTTTCATTTGAAATGCATATTTATTAATGGGCTTTATCATGTACATATGAATTTGTATAAAATAAAGAATACTTTTAAATGATTGTTACTAAAATTACAATCAATTGATTAAATGTAAGACATAAACCAACAGTACAGAGAATTTTTCTTCATTTATTGAAAAAAGAAGATAATAAATTATTAAATAAAACTTAAAGAGCATATATAGTCTAGACTAAAATTTATTTGACCGAACTACGATAAATTAAATTTGTCTTTCTTTTTCTACTTTCTTTTATTTTTAATTATTTTGTATTTTTATGATATAAAATTATTATAATCATTTATTAAAATAAATTATTTATTTATTATTTTTAAATAAAATAAATAAATACACACAATTTACTCAACGCAATAGGCCAGTTTATTTTATTAACACGAGTGAGGAAGGATTTTTATTTGCTAAGTACTTAATTTTAGCACACTGGATATCGAAATCACTTAAAAGTACATTATGGCACAATTTTTGTAGATATGGATAATGAATAAGGATTCCATGGGCTCTCATATTTTGCTGCATAGAAATGTGTATCATCGATCATTGAATGCTTGCTGTCAACTGTCAACTGTCAACTAACATAGAATAGCAAGAAGAAAAATTAGGAATTGCTCTAATAAATAGTCTAATGACTGATAACGCCAAGCGGCAAACCCAGGGGCCAGGACCTTCACCTCCACATCTAATTTCTGTTTGCGAATCTTTTGTACCGTTTTTTCTGTGTATTCACATGTTTCAATTAATATCTAACTATATAATAATTAAGAGAGAGAAAATCTAACTGCGTATGATAGGATATTGTTGGGGCATAGGTACAGGAAAAAACGGTACTGAAAATTTAAAGCCCTAATTTCTGTTGGGGCATAGGTACAGGAAAAAACGGTACTAAATTGCCTATTCATAGTCCTTTAATAGCAAATCATTGGATATTGTTGTCGGCAAAAACTCAGTATTGTTAAATTCTACAAAAATATAAAGACAATATTAAAACTTTCCAAATATATTTGAGTAATAAGCGTAAGTAAATACCAGCAACAATTTGTCAAAGATAACAGGAAATTAAACATCAATAAAAACATCACAATTTTTAACGTGAAAAACCTCTTCAAATTAAAGATAAACATCACGGGACTTCCGATCCAAAAAATAGCTTTACTAAATAAAAATATGTATAAATATCTTCTTCTTGAAGATACAAACTCAACATCAATTAAAGGAATAAGCAATTATACAAGATAACATTGTTAGCAATATAAAAAAAAGAGAAATTACTAAACAACATGTCATTATTTCAAGGCTCCAATTTGAACATCCAAAACTCCAAATAAAAAATTGATCATTCAGAATGTAGAGAATTATCTCAAGAACAAACTTTTAAATTTTTGGTTCAATCCAATAGTAATCGAGTGTAGATCGAGAAGAAAAGTGAGTTTGGTCATCCCAAACGTGACAGTTATTTAGCTACTCTCTCTCTTCCTTCTGTTTTTGCTTTTGTGTCGACTCCCACGCTTGAAAAAGAGGCAAATATGTGGAAGATTTTAAAAAAAAAAAAGGGTAAAAGTCATAGGTAGCAAGTAGCATGTGCAAGTCGGCCTTCCATACTACTACGACGTTGGTATGCATATATAGGAACGCTCTCTATCTTAGTCATCTCTCTTAGCGCTCCGTGTTTGACGGAGGAATTCAATTAACATTGACCTGACAAAACTACAATGTGTCATATAAATTCATCTGCCCCTTCTGTCGTCTGATCTATTTTAATTTTGTGATAAAAATCATGGAAGTGATATTGTTTTACAGTAAAATAAAAACCTATAAAACTTAACATTTTATAAAGTTAATCTATTCTAGTTTCCAATTTTTAAATTGGAAAGAAAACAGTTAAAATCCTTTCTGCAAAAATAATGCTGGGACTTGCTGTTATACCCCGGATATAAGTAACGGCATTAAAACAACCCTGTTGCTGTTTTGTCTTATTAATTAGATTGATGTTGGTCCTGCTAACCGAAAAGACAATTTCGGGATATTCAATCTTACTCTAATATAACAGAAGTTAAATTAAATGGTTTTATATATTAGGTACTGAGGAGAAAAGCTGATCCCCAGAGGAGATAAACCGATCACCACAAAAGCTGATCACCAGAAGATAATGTGGAAGCTGAAACTTTCTCAAGGCGGTGACCCCTGGCTTAGGAGCGTGAACAATAACGTTGGTAGGCAGTTTTGGGAGTTCGATCCCAACGATGCCGGAAATCCTGAAGAGCGAGCTGAAGTTGAAAATGCTCGAAATCAGTTCACAAAGAACAGGTTTCAATCTAAACACAGTTCTGACCTTCTCATGAGACTCCAGGTTCGTTAGATACAGGTCATATTCTCACATATTAACTATCTTGTTCAGCTTAAATATCTAGTTAAAGCATCAGTTTCCAAGAAACTTACAAACCCAACTTTATAACAGTTATTCATCATGCATGTTGAATTCTCATCACTGCTTCTTATATAACAACTAATTATAAAGTGCATGAATGTGTAACCTGTGCAATGAAATTAAAGTTTGCGAGGGAGATTGATCCAGTTATGTCAAGGGAGATGAAGAAGCTGCCATGGATGAAGTTGAAAGGTGATGAAGAGATTAGTGAGGAAGTGGTGGGTAACACATTGAGAAGAGCTTTGAGATTTTACTCCACTTTGCAAGCTGACGATGGATTCTGGCCTGGCGACTACGGCGGACCTTTGTTTCTTCTGCCATTTTTGGTAAGCTAAATTATAATGAGTTGAAAAGTGTTTGTTAAACTTATACATATGCCCTAGACGTTCTAATAATCGTGAAAGGGTAAAGAAAGTTGAACAAAATTAATAGCAGAGAAAAATTGTGAAAACTTTCTGTGTATCTTTTTATTACGTAAACTGTACATCAGCTCTTCATATATACAAGATCGTCTATACGAGTTTATCAGCTAATCTTGATCACTAACTAACTGAAAAATAACCGCTATCATAAATATCATCATCCTCCCCTCAAGTTGGAGCTTGTAAGAAATCAAACAAGCCCAACTTGGCAACAAAAGCAGTAAAAGCAGGAGCGGAAAGGGATTTGGTAAACATATCAGCCAGCTGAGTGGAGGACGAAGTATGAGACAAAGAAAGAAAACCACAACGCAGCTGGTCACGAACAATGTGACAATCAATGTCCAGGTGCTTGGTCCGTTCGTGAAACACGGGATTAGCGGCAATGTGGAGGGCGGCTTGATTGTCGCACTTCAGAGAAACAAGGAGTGGAACTGAAATCCGAAAATCACGCAGAACATAAGAAATCCATAAAAGTTCACAAACAACAGAACTCATACTGCGATATTCGGCCTCAGCAGACGACTTAGACACTGTGGATTGCTTCTTCAACTTCCAGGAAATCAATGAGGAACCCAGAAACACACAGAAACCCGAGACAGAGCGACTCGAATCAGGGCAGGTTGCCCAATCAGCATTGCAATATGCCGTAAGCTGAAACGAGGAACCCACGGGATAAAACAATCCCAAAGAAGGACAACCCTTCAAATAACGTAAAACATGCTGAGCCGCCTGCCAATGGGTCACCGTGGGCGCATGAACAAACTGACTGAGCTGGTGAACAACAAACGTAATGTCGGGGTGAGTGTAACCCAAGTACAACAAACGACCAATCAATCGGCGATAAGACTGAGGATCTTCAAGGGGCAAGCCATCGGTAGCAGATAAAACTAAGCCCTTCTGAAGAGGAGTGGTAGCAGACTTACTACCCATCAAACCTGCATTGGCAATCAAATCCAAGACATACTTCCTCTGGTTAATGTAAATACCATGGGAAGATCTGGCAATCTCAAGACCCAAAAAATATTTTGCATGCTGAAGATCCTTAATTGTAAAAATAGTATCAAAAAAAACCTTTACCCTCTGAATCTCCTCAACGGAATCACCAGTGAGTAACATATCATCGACATAAACCAATAAAATCAAAAAAAAGAAGAAGAAGTCTTTAAAGTAAAGAGGCAGTGATCATTTGGGGACTGCTGAAAACCATAAGATCGGAGCCGAGAAGTAAGCTCAGCATTCGATTGACGAGAAGCCTGCTTCAGACCATATAAGGAGCGCTTCAATTTACAAACATCATGGGGACCAGCTTGCGTATAACCTTCAGGAAGACGCATATAGACGTCTTCGTCCAGATATCCATGAAGAAAAGCGTTATTTATGTCAAGCTGGTGTAAAGGCCACTGGTTAGTAGCAACAAGGGCAAACAAAATTCTTACCGTGACGACTTTAGCCACCGGTGAGAAACTATCATGGTAGTCAACGCCTTCAATTTGATTGTAGCCCTTGGCAACCAAGCGAGCCTTAAATCGATCAACCTCCCCATTAGGTTTCAATTTCACCTTGTAGACCCATTTAGAACCAATCGCCCTCTTCCCGTCAGGTAACCGAGTAAGCTCCCAGGTCCCGTTAGCGTCAAGTGCAGCGAGCTCAGAATCCATAGCCGCAACCCAGTTGGGATCTTTGCTAGCTTGGAAATAAGAGGTCGGCTCATGAATAGTAGAAACATTAGCAAGAAACTCAACATAAGAGGCACTGAAATCAGGGTTTACAGTAAAGGGAAAAGTAGTAGGAGTATAAGGAGAAGAGGAAGGGACACTGGGAGAAGGCAAATACGAAGGCTGGTGGCTGGTATGAGCGACAAAATCATTCAACCAAGAGGGCTGATGCCGAGCTCGACTACTGCACCGAAGAGGAAGCACGGGAGTAGAAGTAGAAGAAGGGTTAGGACAAACGGGCTCAGTAACATCAGAATGGGCCGAATCTCCAGCACCAAGCAGCCCCAAAGACGACCCATCAGTGGCAAGGGGAGTAGAGCCACCATTCATGTGAGGGACAACATACCCGCCAGAAGACGATGGAAAAGTGCAATCGTCCTGCACAAGTGAAGGAAAAAGAACAGACTGTCGAGGAGCATTATCAACGGCAAAGTGTTTAAAAGGATAAACACCCTCATGAAAACAAACATCCCTAGAGACAAAACAACGCTTTGTGCGGAAATCATACAATCGATAACCTTTTTGACCAGGAGCATGGCCAAGGAAAACACTACGGAAAGCTCTAGAATCGAACTTGGCTTTGTGCGGTCGAGTATCCATAGCAAAACACAAACAACCAAAACAACAAAAATCGGTATAAGCAGGCGACTTTTCGGAAAGCACCTCATAAGGCAAAACCCAATCAAGGACCTTACTCGGTAACCGATTAATAATGTACACAACATGAAGAACACTCTGTCCCCAAAATTGCGTGGGAAGCCCAGACTGAAACAACAAGGCTCGCGCCACCTGAAGAATGTGACGATGCTTCCGCTCCATAACCCCATTCTGTTGTGGGGTGTAGACGCAAGTCCTATGGTGAACGATACCCTTACGCTGGAACATATCTTGAGAATGATGACCCAGAAATTCAGCTCCATTTTCCGTACGGATGACCTTCACAATCCCAGCATACTGCCTTTCAACAAATGAAAGAAAATTCTCTAGAAGATGACTCGTTTGTGTCTTATGTTTCATTAAAAAAACCCAAGTGCATCTGGTGCGATCATCAACAATAGTCAAAAAATAATGTGCCCCACAAAGAGATGATTCTTTATAAGGACCCCAAACATCAACATGCAACAACTCAAAGTTAGCAGCGGCTCTAGTATGACTAATGGGAAAAGAACTTCGAACTTGCTTAGAGAGAGGACAAACTTCACAAACAAAATGCCCATTATTAACAGAATCATTACAAATAGGTATATGCTTCATTACAATAGCGGATGGATGCCCCAATCTGGAATGCCACAAAACAGCGTCAGCAAGTCGATTACGAACAGTACATAAGAAAGAATCGTTGTCAAGGAAATACAGATTGCGAAGAACTCTGCCTTTCGCCACAGCCTTTTCAGTCTTCTGGTCCTGTAACAAACAATGTTCAGTATAAAACAAAACATTGAAGGAGGAGTTCTTGGCTAATTTGCTGACGGAAATGAGGTTATGGCTGAAAGTGGGAACAAATAGGACCGACGTCAAGATCACATGATCACTCAAAACTACGTCTCCATTATACAACATCTACAGATGCATTGTGGAACAGGCACGATACACTGCAACTCATCCCACAGTTTGCATAATTTCGTAAAATACATGGATAAACTGGAGTTACCTTGCGCAATACTGCCAATTTCTCGTCGGATTTGATATTCTTGAGGACCTGTAGAATCACCAAACCGATTGGCAAGTTTATCCCATAGGTCCTTAGCAGAGGACACGTAAAGAAACGCATCATGCAAATCTTTAGTTAACGAGTTTAGAATCCAAGATTCCACCATAGCGTTTGCACTCATAATCTCCTCGTAATCTACCGCATCCTCAGCTGGAATCTGAATCTTGCCGGTTATATAACCGAGTTTATGTTTCGCTGCCAAAGCTTTCTTCATCGATGTGCTCCATGTTCTGTAGTTAAGGCCATTCAAGGGAGTAGTAACGAGACTAGCACCTGGATTATCAGTATCTTTCTTTGTTGCCATCTTGAGACGTTATTTGCTTGCAAACCTCTTCTCCGATCACGGTTCCGACGTTTCTATGAGACAGAACGGTTACTACCTACAGCTCTGATACTATATCAAGAAAATAACAGAGCAGTTGGTAGTGAGAGAATAATTTGTTCCTCACTAATTTCAAATTATTTCTAACTCAGCGTAAAACCAAGCTTAAATAAAGTTTTGTACAAACTAACTAACTATCTAAGCAATCAGCTACAGTAATGACTACAGTAACAACTACAACACTACGTATAAACTGTACATTATTTACTAAGTTGTTAAAGTTTGTTGGATTACAATTGAAGAACTAGCAGTACTCTAATTTATATGGTTATGGTCATAAAAGCGTATCGATAATTACCATTTCTGTATCATACACATTGTTTTGTAATTACAGAATGTTTTCTATGGTTAAGGCCCGTCAAACTATGGAGATAGCACGTGAGAGATTGAAAAGGCTTGAAGTTGTTCATGACATGTACAATACATAATATATTATCATTTGTCAATAATTTGACCGTATTCATCACAATTTCATGTTCAAACTCAATCACATAATAATTTATGTTAATTTACTCGATAGAGAAGAGAAAAGAGAGCATTCTTGTTTTCACGCACAACAACCAAGTGAAGTGCTTAGAGAGCATTCTTGTTTTCACGCACAACAACCAAGTGAAGTGCTTTCGGCTGCCTCATTTAGAACAGGGGTAGGTTGGTTCATACTTGTAGACAGATAAAAACAAGATTACATCAGCTTTTGAAAGCCCATATTGACCCTCAATAGGAAATGCGTTTTTCTTTCCCTTTTCTTTTATACATAAAATGGTGGAACCAAGAAAGGGGTTCAAAATCATACCGGCCCATATTTGGTTTTGTCGTGCATGGCATATGGGCTAAGATGGTAAGTAACAATGAGTCCTAGACATAGGCCCTCAAAAGTTTCGATAGCCCACAGTAGAAAGTAGGGGAGAAACTATAACAATGTTCACAAGTTAATGTTTCTGCGCCATTGAGCCTTCCACATAATAATTGGCGTGAAGTTCAGGGATATATACTTAAATTACTTTAAGTTTCAATTAACAATTTGGTTTAAGTAGAGATGTCAATTTTTAGCGTACCTGAAAGAGTTATGTTTCATTATCTTTTATCATTGAGATTTAAAAATATTTCCAATCGGCTATCAAATCAAATATCTAAAAGTAAAATTTATTTTCCAATAGATAAAATACAGAATTTGAAGCGGAAAACTTTCTCCATTTGTAGTGCATTATGTGATTGGTCATACAAACTACACATTTCTGATTTATGTTACAATTAAATCTTCAACTATTTGAAAAATCAGTAATCTTGGAGGGCTTAACTTTCTAATTTAACCAATTCCACTAAAAGAATACATCAAACCGATTACCTCATCTCCTCTTTTTCCAAGCTACCTTCTGTTTTGTTTTCACTTTTTTCTTCCTTGAGACTATCATTGCGCACTTAGTACCCCCAAAACTACTGAGGCTTGAAGAAGCTAAACTTGACACCAGTATCAATGATAACATATACGCCAGCTGAAATGAGAGCAGCAGTTAGAAGCACCCCAAGTATACCTAGTCCCCAGTTAAGGAACCACATAGGCGTATAAACCTTTGGTTTCTTAATCTTCAGCCACATGAAACATGGGAACACTAGCGTTACTGGCAGTGCTAGACCTCCAATAAGACCTGCCACACTTGACAAGAATGGGATGGCCACCGCCACAAAGAAGCAACCAAATCCAAAAACCACCCTGATAAGTGCCCTTAGCCACCAAGCACATGGCTTCTTAAGTCTCTTTACGAACATCGACTCCAAGTCATCAAACGTTGGCATGCCGTAGATTTGGAATGAGCTCACAGCATTTATTATCACAAACAAACTTGTCATTCCTAGGAGGAACCGTGAGGTGTCTCTTCCATGAAATGCGTACAAGGCTGTCAGCATTCCGCCATTTTGTGGTATCTGCAAGTTGACAAGAAAATGTTTCTTGTGAATCAACTGGTGCGCAAATTTTGCTGCGAAAAGTTTGTCTAGTTCTCTGTGACGTAAAATGAAAATACATTATTAGTACGTACCATTTGACCGTATGCCCAATAACCTCCAATTGCAAGGGGAAAGAGGCACATCGCAACGATGAGGTAAGCAAATTTGACTCCATTCCACATTGGTACTCGGGAAGGATGCTTCTCACTTGAAGGCATTGTAGCCTGCAATCAATTAATGGACATCTTGATGTCAACCTATGTTTTATATATTCCTACTATATATAATTGAAGGATCATGTTCAAGCAGTGAAATTAAAAAAAAAAAGTTAAAAGAAGGAAAGAAATAATCTATCTTTGAGGTTCGTTAAGAAACATAGTTCCAAATAGTTTCTCATGAACTTCCAGCCCTCTGCATCTTCCCTTAACAGATTTTTCCATAGCATCCACATGGTCATGACTGTGGTGGATTTTCCCAACTTACTTAATAAATTTTATTCAAGTCAACCATTTAAGATATTCAACGACTCACATATTATATATATTTATATAACTAAATTATTCCTAAGTCGAAATTTTATATTTTCAAGTTTCGTCAATAGAAAAAGCAATTAATGCCATAAAGAAAGGGCCGAAAAGTATAATAGTCGACGCCTAATATATGGTGACAGGACAGCCACCAAAATTTAACGAAGAACATTTGAGGAGAAGCATTTAAAAGTTGTCATCAGTCGCAAAGTTAACGCAGCGAATTTTGACCATGACAAGAAAAAATTCAAGGATTGGTTTCATTACAACATATAAGCAATGATCTTATACATTTATATTATATAGTCGAATAGTATAATTATATAAGACAAACATTTCTTTGAAAAGACTAGCAAGTCGATACCTGAATCTCAAGTATGAGATTGTGACCTCTGAAAGCAAAAGCAATGATTCCAAGGGCATTAAGAACAGCAAAACACCTCTCCAAGTCAGTTGGTGCACGAACAGGGTTATATGATACACCAGGCATCCTACCCTCTGCTACAGAGATCACCCATATAAGCGTAATATATCCAACAGCTGTAATTGCTCCGACGAGTGATACTCCGGCAATTGAATTCAGGTTAGGCAGCTGAGACAGAAGCACGGCCGCGCAAGTAAACACCAAGTACCATTCCACTGTTGTTAATGTCTTGAGGCCACATGTTGCCCCACATACAGTCTGAAAGAACAATTTGGACGTGGACCCTCCAATAATGATCAGTGCTATGCATGTTCCTCCTGACAGATATAGAATTGGGAAAGTTGCTAATACCTTCGACAACTTCTCACCTGGATTAGATTAACCACTCCTTCAGCGTATAAGCACCTAACAAGATGAAAAATGAACATCTAAACAAAGTTTTAATTACCTAATGTTGCACTTGCAAGCTGCATGTATCTGCTGTAACGGATGCCATTTTCAGGGGATTCATGTAGTTGCACCAGTATATAAAGAGTGTAAAGCTGCCATATAAACGCTAGAGTCAAGCTTATAACGCCCCAAGCCCTGAAACAAACGGAGAAGAACGTGTCATGATAGTTCTCATAAATGGACCTGAACATCATCTTATACCGTCATTGATAAGAATATTGTAACTTACCAACCAAGGACGGTGAAGGCAACAGGAAGAATAAGTGCTTGAATTCCAATTCCTGAGCAGAGGCAGTGGAAGGCTGCGTAATATTTGTTTCCATTTCTGGACTCGGTGATGGGAAGCCAAGCATCTTGGGGGTCAAGCTTGGTAAGATGGAGAGCCTTTCTCAATGGACTACCTAGTGGGGTAATGAAGCGAGGTGTTCGAATTCTAGGGGTTGTGTTTTTCGAGGTTCTGTTTGTTGCAGGCTGTATGCGATCCGGTGAAAAGAGCAGCGGTGACCGGGACAATGATGGGGAGTGAAACTGCGATGGAGGAGCCGATATTATTGGTGGCGTTGGTGCCACGGAGGCTAGCCTTGGTGTCACCGGAGTGGAGCTTACTTCAACAAGATCATCCATTGTTTCTCTTGAACTTTATCTGCTTCTTCCACTCTGCTACTTGTTCCTTAACTACGGTCGCTCTTTGCCCACAAAAACCAAGTGAAAATTGAGACTATATATAGAGGATGCATGAAATAACACAAGTTTGCAATTTTAGTAGACTATAACGGGGACGTAAATGGAATACAATATTAATTGGCTAAAGATGTAAATGGAATACAATAATTGGATAAAGTCATAAAGTCTAAGTTGACTTACAGAAAAAGCAATAACAAAAACATTCCAACTAAGCACAAAATTAAGGATTTTAGCAGCCAGCCACGTTTGTCAATTTGGGCGACTTATAGTTTCTTTACTAGAGAACCGGTCATTAAATGGCGTCTGAGGCTTAATTTGGTCAGAATTGAGGCACTCCGTTTACAAGAAGGTGTGGCCTTGGCGAGATATGCCACCAAGCACTCTTTAACCCTAATACAGACCTTTTTGTTTGAAAAGCCAATTCATGTTTTGACTGATTAGTTTGTTCGGTCCTGAAGACAGAAGTCAGTACACGACGCAAAGGAGCAAGCAGGCTTTGAGAGGGGATTTACTGTATCAACAAGTTCAACTATATATACCCATACGGAAGTATGGAAGTACACTATTACATGATCATGCAACATCCTTTTTTTTTTTTTTAAGTATCTGCATCTTCTTATTGATTTACTTTGGAATAAAATGTTTAAATTTGCAAATAGTCAGAAAATTGCATCATTTTATAAAGTAAATAAGACGGTAAGTTAATAACAATTCATAGATAAAAGAATAGTACTAATTTAATCAAATATAAAAGTTTTTTTATAAAAGAAAATGATCGTAAAGGGGCCCTCTAATTAATCCTAAAAGGCTCCGCACAAATGCTACATGGGAAAGAAGGACAGGACAAAAATCATAACAAATGAAAAAGGTGGTAATAATTAACAAAGATATATTTTAAGTAATGCTAATATAATAAGGACATTACGTGCTTAGTGCTTACCCATCAACGATTGAGAATGGCTCAATAGTTCTATTTGTTAGTAATAGAGGGAAAATATATGAAATTTGACTATCATACTTCATATATAAACCCACCCTCCAAACCCCTAACCTTGGAGACAGGGGAGAGGGCTCAACCATACCAGTCTATAGTTTATTGTTGTATGTTGTTAAATATATGAGGTCTAATTTTGCTTAATCTCGTAAAAAATCAAATATAATAAAATTTAAAAAGATGATAACACAAACAACACAATAAGAAAACAGTATGGTACAAATTAATAAAGAAGAAGCTTTGGATTAATATAACAGAACTAAAATTTATTATGTCAATTTAAATAATATTCTAATAAAATATATTAGTAACTTTGGAGGTATTTTTGCAAACAACTAATAATCTGTTTTTAGCTTATTAATTAACGGTTAGCTTATTGATGTATTTGTGAATGACTTAATAGTTAACTTATTTAACCCCAATAAGTTGATTTCTAAAAGTTCCATATGAGAAGTTTTTTTTATAATTAGCCAAAAATTAAAAGGTAAAAAAAACTAATCATACCCTCCTTTCGTAATTTGTTTAATTATGTTATAGTAATATTGTGGATAATTCAAACTAAAAATCATACATAACTAAAAATCATGCATGTATTCTATAATGATAATTTTTTTTACAATGAAGTAAGTTTTTTAGTTACAAAACTTGGGAGTTTTTTTTACTATTGAAATAAATTTTTTGGTTGCAAAATAAAAAATATGTTATGATGATAAAATTTTTAAGAATGTTCTACGTTTTTTTTATTATAGTTTAAAACTTAAATTTTTGTAAAATTAAATATTTAATCATAGCCTTATAAATTCTTTTTTTTAACGTCATGCGCTCGTAAGTTATTTTACACTTAAACAGTTAATACTAAACAACTAATTTTACCGAATATATTTAATAAACGACTAATATTATCCATTGGTAAAATCAGTTAATAAAATCAGCTGTTAACTAAATGTTAATAAAATCAATTAACCGGCAATACAATCTGTTGATTGTCAAACAAGACTTTGTCTTGAATTTACCAAATTCAATAATTTATCTTGTACTCTTAATCAACCACGCACAAACAATGTGTATCTCCGTCCCTAGCAAACATGTCCCATTCAAGTGCCTTTCGAGCATTAAATTAGGTGACATATACACAAGCCCACAGGCCGCCTATGTTGGCTTGCTTCCGTTTTCCTGTTTTATTTCGGAAAAGAAACCCAGTTTTTGATTTCAATTTTCAAGTGATGACTTCCTGGAAACTTACATGTCCAGTTTATTCCTTGTTTGTTCTTGTTACATTGTATCTTTCTCCAAATAAAACAGAATATAAGAGAAAATCGGCTACAACTTAAAGATAACGGTCGCCGAGTTTGATAACACACACACACACACATATCAATCCTAATGTGATTGCTTATTCTTAGTCACTCAACGACCAAATTAAAATTCCTTTTTAATCAACTCCATGGATACACAAATGTTGGATGTAATCTTCAAGAACGAAATTCACATGATCGAGAGTTGAGGTGTCAAAGTTGGCCTAATTGGGAAGTGTGACCCTCAATTAAAAGGTGGTGATTTTCTTTCATTTTCTTTTAGGCTACTTGGAATATTGAAAGACATATTCATTATCCGTCAAAGTCTCCAAAATCGCATAGAATAAATAATAGTTGATTCGCACAACTTTATTCGTCGTCTTTGACTAGACTGAAGTTATTCAAAGAAAAAATGTCTAATTTGTCGACCAGCTGCTGAAGGTAACTTGCATGACTACAATTCACACATACTAGTCCTTTCTTTAGGACCGTGTTTTAATATGATCAACTTATAGTAAATTAAACATTTTGTATGCAGTTTTAATACTCATCGCAATTCCTCTATATTATCTCATACCTAGAATCCGTATCCTTGGAAATATTAAATAAATGAGACTCTATTCTAATTTATAATAATCTTAAATGATCGGTAGAAATAAAGAGAAATCATTCGATTGTGTACTTTAGAATATGTTTACACATATATTTTTATTCAAGAAAGATCAAAAAGGTTGATTGGTGCAAATTAGAGGACAACAATACATGACTTTGTTTCGTTACGCCCTTATGGGCTTTGGCTATTGCTGTAAGTGTAACTTTGGAAAAGGAGTTTAATCCAACTTTTAGGCTCATAAGTGAGCTTTGTGTGGGATCCTGCAGATAGCAAAGCATAATTTAATGTAAGAAACCCTTTTCAAAGTTAATTATAGAACTTTGACATTTTGAATAACAAAATGATTTTCTACCGTCATTTGTTGCTTTGTGTAGTCATTATTTGACTACCAAGTTGTTCTCAACCAAATACAACAAAAAGGAATCAAATTAAAGATGAGTCGAGTGCTGTGCAAACTTGGGTTTGGATTGGAGAACAATAAAAGATCCGTTATTTACTTCTTTTTGTCCTTGAAGATGGAGATTTTTGACAAATTTTCAGAAAAGGGTCCATTCTAGAAACTGATAATTGGTATTGACAAAATCTAACCTGTAAATTAAACCAAATTTTGGTGATATTGATCTACAAAATTTGTTCTCTCTGTTTCAAAAGCTAGGTACAAGTAAGTACTGACTACTTCGGCCTTGATAGTGACTGTAAGACGATGAACATCTGGTACTAGTGGAAATAGACATAACCAATACCTTCTCCATCTCTTTATCAACTTTCCTTCTGATCAATGAAACTGCATATTCCAAGAAAACTGCATCGCAAGGTAATGTGAGCGGTCCATTGCCAGGAAGGCCAAATTCTTCCTCAGACATGGCTAGCAGCTCTCTGAAAACTTGATTGTTAAGGTACGACATGGGGAACATGAAACGTATTTGATCAGCTGTATAAACAACAAAATGACCCTTCTCAGCCACTGATGTCATGTTGTTCCTGCTGCTTGGATCTGCATCATTTCTCTCCCCTCTTGGGAAGGAAATTCTTTTCCTGTTTAGGGCCGCTAGTCTTTGCCACTTCTTGGCAATCTTCAGGAGTTTCTTGGGACTAATCATTGTGAATTGCGCTAGTGAACTTAAGAGATTGGGACTTGGAATTCTTCTTGAAAGAATGGAATGATCCTGATGAGTTATGGAGAGAAGGGGATGGTAGACCAGCTATATATTGAACCAAAAGAGACATTGCTTGTGTGTATGTTTCTTGGTCCGAGTATTCGTGGGCTCAAAACCATTTGGAGATTTGTGGTGGCAGGAGACTTGAGAGCTGGACATGCCTGATTCGATAGGGTAACAACAAATATATGTTGCTTAGTTATTCAGTGACATGAAGGGTCAGGAGCGGGAGAACCACAAGAGGATAAGAGGAAATCTTCGTACACCTGTCATGATCATGAACATGTATATTGTATACCAGATTTAGGATTTGGCAAGAGTATATAGTTTGCAATTGGAAGGATAGGGCATTATCAGGACCTGGCATTTCGGCCCTATGTGTCAGGTAATTAGTTTGAGTAGGTCGAAGATCATAGGGATTCCTATTAAATTGCATTCAGTTCACGTTGTCCTGTTCGTTGGTTTTCTTCCTTATCTAGCTTTTACGTTGTGTTCCACATTCTTGTGTCTCCTAAGAAAAGGTCCAAAGGGCCCAGATGATTGGGCGATAGAAGACTAAGCACATGCATAATCCTTCTTTTCTAACGATTAATATTCCTAACCTATTATATGATAATTATGACATGGTTTTAATACATTTATTTTTGTGCACCCGTAGTTATATGGTAGCGTCACAATTATTTTTCACTTATAAGATAATTAAAGATGAATTAAAACTTTTTTTAACTAATAGTAAAACTTAAAATTAACATATGTCATAAAAGGTATTTCAAAGGATGTGGGGAATAGATGAAAGGGGGGATTGTTACAATTTTGGATCCCCATTTATATCAAATTACCCCATCCCCTCTTTTCTTTTACCTAGTCCATGTAACTAGTTTCTAGTTTTTGGTAATGTTTGAAATCAAAATTCATATTTTGGATTTGAGAGAGTAATGAATTTGTACAAATAATTGTTCTTAAATGCACAATTAAGATATAATTCAGATGGTACTTAATATGTACATATGTAGCACACACAAGGCCTCATTTCTCGTCATTTTGGCAAGAAATCAACAAATGACGTCTTATTAAGCCATTTTTCTGGTGAATTCTTCTAATTACTATGATAGATGCTTCTACCATTGACTATGTCATCTTTTAGAGCTTAGGTATATTACATAGTAGGTACTTCTTATGAATAGAGAGCTTTGAAGGTACTTAAGTTAGAACATTTTAAAGCATGAATTGCCTTATTAATTAGAGAAAACTTAATATTTCTACAATATGTAGACAATTATGTACTGTTGAGAACATTAGTTTAAGACCAATGCGAGGTTCTTGGGGCTTAGTTAGTGATAGTTGTTCAACTCTCGAGGCTATTTTTATTTCCAACCCTAATATACTATAAATCAATCTCTTTCTTCCAACAAATTCTAGGCCATTCTTTTTATGGATTTTCATATGAGAGAAATGGTGAAATTCTTTAAGGTTTTTTATTTAATTTCATTACTTCTCTTACCTCTTCTATTTCCATGAATTGTAAACCCTACTGCATGACTTTCCGGATATTATATACCGAATTACATTCCCCAATCTTTCTATCTGTATGAGTTGTGTGAAACAAACTAAATTACATTCCATAATCATCTCAAATGCATATTTATGTCTACATGAATTGTAAACTTGATTGCATGATGTTATAAACTAACTTATGTATATGTAATTACAGCATCAAGGGTAGGGAATTATTTGATTCACGTATAATTATAACACCTTATGTAAGAAATTATTTTATTGATCTTTTGAATTTATTCACTAGTTTTGTGATGGTCTATATCATATGCAGTATTAAATTGAATACTGAGACAATTTTGTTTATATGTATGTGCATTAAATAAAAGCAAAACTTATTTTCATTAATTTAATACATAACGTCATAAAAATGTTATAATTTAAGTTCATTATTTAATACATAATGTCATAAAGGTAGTACTCCTCTCGTCCTTATTGCTTGCATATATAACCACTAATTGCAATACCAAACATAATCCAAGATAATCCCTGTACCCAAATAAGTTTACAATCTCCCTTTAGTTTATTACAAGCCATGTTCTTCTCTCTTAAGCCATTTATGATATCTACACTTCTTGGAGTAAATTTTTCATCAAACTACTCAAATAAATTGCAACATTACTTTCTCTACGCCGTCAGTGCAAAGAAACATGTACTAAGGTGTATGTGTGACTCATTCAAATGAGTTGCTTCCCTCTCGAATGATGAAGCTTATCCCTCATCATCTCACTGATTGACTAAGTTTCTTTCTAATCATAATTAAACCTTCCATTTTTTCCTTTTACTATATGGAATCAAAGAACTAGTAGATCTGTTCTGCCCAATATAGGACCATTCATTTTAGATCGAATTGCTGACATCTGCCATATGGTTGATTATCAACTACATAATGATTAAAATTGAAACCATTTAAGTTGAAAGTCATAGTGTTGCTATTTAGCCCAGTCTAACATTTTGTGAATTGCGTTTATAATTTGTTTTGATGAACCAAGCAACTGCAAGGTGGCCAATTGAAGCTTATAACAACCCCATTATACATATAATAAATAAGTACTCATCTATTTGTGACAATCATTCTTTAAAGTAATTAAGCTATGCACATAATTTACGCCATATTTCAAAAATTCATAGAACCTCCTTATAGGGTTCTTTAACTTCCAAGAAGTTGACAAAGGGGCTTACAGTCCATAATTCCAATACCTATAGACACGTTGATGCCCATTTAGCGTTGTTGATGTTGATGATTACATATATCAAAATATCACAAAATCTGTCATGTATTTACTTTCCACAACACCAAATCATTTTATAGCCACTGGAATCAAAATAAAGGTAAGAAATAACTGAGATAAACAAAATCAAGTTTCTGCAATTGAACAAAGCAACTCATTCACTCATTGAACAAAGATAAGAAATATGCACAAGAAAGGAGAATGAACAGTATTTGTTTAGCCATGAAAATAAGAAATACCCAACTGTAACTTGAATTAATAGAGTAACAAATCAGTATATTTAGCAATATAATACATATCATCATAATATATACTTAAAAGATGAGCATTTAACAAATCAACACACACACACACACACACACACACACACACACCATACATACATACATACATACATTTATAAGTAAATTAAAGCCCCACTATCACATATCATTATAATCATTTTAAAGTATTCACTTCAAATTTAACTTCCTTATATTATTAATTTTTTATATATCATGTAAAATAAAATAAAAGGCTCATCTTATATAATTGATCAGAGTGCAATACATGCAATATGGTTTCATATTCTTAGTATACACCATTGAACAAAGTAACTCACTCACTCCCTATGAGTAGTGCATGGAAACTAATAAATATGGTCATACATACTCAACTAATAATTAATTATCTATATTATCTGTAATGAAATGCACAACATTCTTTGGTCTCACCCATATGACAATTTCACAAAATAATTCAGATAAAAATATGAGCACTTTGTACCATATCAAAAGCATCAACAAACTTGATAGAATTTCTTCCAATATCACAATAAACCAAGAAATTAACCAATGTCTCTTTGATCAGTCCACCCATCCATCATAATAGTTCTTCATGTTGTTCCTAAATAGACTTATATGTATTCACAATTAACTAATATTCT
Organism: Erythroxylum gracilipes; assembly: GCA_026413385.1. NCBI lineage: Eukaryota > Viridiplantae > Streptophyta > Magnoliopsida > Malpighiales > Erythroxylaceae > Erythroxylum > Erythroxylum gracilipes. Next base: position 36,805,599 of record JANZLC010000202.1, read on the forward strand.
TTTTTTAAAATCTTAAAGCAAATATACATAATTCTCAGGATAAAAAGGTACCTTAAATCCTAGACCTATTATTATTGTACAATCTATTACTTCTTGAAAGTAAGGTGAATTTAAAGCATTTAAAGGATTGCATGAATGGTCAAACCATCTATCATATGCTCATTTACATCATAAAAGAACATCCTTATCAACCAAACCACTTTTTAAACTAGGTTGAGAACTAGGAGTAGTTCCTGAAGGAAAATAAGAATTTATGTTAATAATAACTTTCCTTTTTTCTTTATATAATACTTGTTGTGCTTCATCATCTCCAAAAGGTATATTATGAGCCTCTTTATTTTCTTTTTTCTTTTTTAATTATTACCATAAATAATTTACAATCCTGTCATGTACATCAAATAATACTTTTTTTTTGTAAGAAGCAATATTACCTTTAATACCAACAAAATGTTCTTTCATTCTATATATTCTAATATTCGACTACAACAAATACAATTATATTGCATATTTTCGTCGAATGCTTGAAAAGAAGAAAATAATCTTTTACTGGATTAGGCTTACTATGAGTAAAGGATGTTAAGTTCATCGAAGCCTTTTATGATGATTCCATATTCTCAGTCATAATTTCAAACTAAAATATAAAAATAATTTTTTTATTATGTCCAAAAATAAGTCACAACAATAACCATAACAAAAATAAGTCACAAAATACTATAATAATGAACTAAAGAAGAAAGATGAAAGGAAAAAAAATGAAGATAAAAATCTGAAAAACAAAAATACCCCTTAACTTGGTCTTTGTGTCTCTTACGTCTTTTGTCTTTATTTGTTAGCGTAAGATTTTTCTTCAATCACCACAGCTAGTAAAAAAAAACAATAATAAAAAGGAAGATTAACTTGTGATATATTGGCACAAAGAATCAAACAATAATATATATAACAAAAATAAAAAATAGATTGAAAATTTTGAAAACATTAAAGAAAATTAATTCAAATAAGATATCAATGGAAAATTTTAATAAAAATATAGATTTACTAAAGACATTAAAATTTAATTAGAGAATGAAACTAAAATTTTTCCAAAATTGAATAAATGAGAAGAGTCACAAAAATTGAATATATTTAAACAAGGACGCTGAAAAAGGATTTAAATGATGTCTACACTCAACACTCATACGGGACAACATATAAATTTATATTGTTAAGATATGTGTTATGACATGTTGAGCATTATTTATAATTGGACATCTTTGATTATTTGACGAATAATATATGTTGAATATTCTACCTTATTTGGGACTCTGTGAAGATGATGTTTATCTAATATAAAAATCCTAGCCGTGATAGGATTTACTTGAAATCAAATCGCCATATCTTAACTAAGATAATATGTAGATTTTTGGTAATTTTTGGACTCTTCTTGACAACTTACTTTGGGAATAATGACTATCTAAGGTAGTTGGATTTTTGAAGATTTAATTGACTATTTTGCAGTTGTGTTTCTGCTGGGGTTTACGTTATTTTCTGGTCTTAATAAGGGCTAGTGTAACACCCAAATACCCCCTGGAAGGATATGTGGATGCCACCCAATACAGAACCATAAATCAGAACCTTTCACACATGCATTTCTAAAATCTCAAACATACATATAATACATATCATAATTTTAGAAACAACAAATCAGAAGTTATATACAAACCCAAACAAACTAAACAAAATACATTTTCGAGCAATATAAAAACAGACTCCTTTGGTCATTACAGTTGCTTGTCCCAGTCTTTATACTCTTCGCTCTGAACCTACACGGGACAAATCTACTGTGCTAAGCATATAGTTTAGTGAGTAATAACTAATCTATATTAAATGATTTCTTTAACAATAAATCAGAAATAATGCTTTTCAGAACAGATTTAATAATTAACAGAACTGCAGAACACAGGAGGTTATAAATCCTTCAGAATCAGAACATAATTTAGTTTATGTCAGAATCAAACAGATATCAGAATACAAAACCAGATGACTGCTAAATTCATTTACAGAAGTGGGTAACGGGACTTATACAGAAGAGACCGAAGTCTCGACACCAAAGTGTCACAGAAGAGACCAAAGTCTCGATACCGAAGTGTCACAGAAGAGACCGAAATTTCGACACCGAAGTGTCACAGAAGCAGCTGCAGACCCTTCTAGGCATGCCTATTTACCCAAAACTAGGATTCAACAGTTTTAAAACAAAACAAGGTCATTTCAGACATTTCATGTGCAAAGCAAATAACACTTCCAATGATATAAATATGCATCAAACGCCTAGGACAATCATTGTCCGAAATCAATACACAATTCAGTACACATTCATCATAACCAATTTTAATTCAATAAAACAATTCAAGGTGAGACCTTCCCAGGTCATTTACAAAATTTTCTGTCTAAATTACTTACCTAAATTACTTACTTAAATTACTTAAATTACTTACCGATATTACTTACCTAAATTACTTACTAAAATCGCCCTTACTGTTTATTGCCTCAAAATCCCGACAATATCTGGCTGTGGTCGTTCCTCTATAACAGTTAACATATATACAAATCACTATTGTGCAGAATTAAAAATTCACTAATGTATATGGAATATGTATAATGCATGTTCATGAAAATTTCGGGTATCTTACTGTAATTTTCATCATCAAACCGATCAAATATCAATGCCTTCATTAATAACATTTCGTACTTATAATTTGGACCAAAATAAAACAATGTGAAATCAATTTCATAACCTAAGTGACCATTTCAGATTTTCTACC
>JANZLC010000202.1:36817573-36839404 GCA_026413385.1 Erythroxylum gracilipes
ATGTATTGTGTTATGATTTATGAAAGGAAAGATGAAAATGATTTTTGAAAGAATAGCAAGTTTATGAAATCAAGTTTCCAAAAATGTGCCTTTGGGCAAACTATTTTTAGTTCATGAATTACATATTAAAATGGAAATGATTATTTTCAATGGTTTTGCTTGTTACTAGTTATAAAATTATTACCCACCCACAAGCTTTAAGCTCACCCCCATTCTCCTCCCCCAATTCAGGTGATGAGCAAGAGATCGAGTAGTCAATAGTTAAGGCATCACTCCAATTGTGATTATTTTGTATTTGAAGGTAGTTTTTGTAAAACAAAGCTTTAGTTGCATTTTGAGAAATTATACTTTTTGTAAACTATGTAATTTTGGAATGAGTTGTAATGTGGCTCGAAATGCCCATTAAAGCTTTGTAAAACTTTTATTTTTTGAAGCTAATGGAATATGATTGTGTTTCTGCTCATGATTCTCAAAGTCTGTTCATAGCATTTTTCAAGTTTGCATAGGGGTAAGAAAATTGGTTCAGACTTCTGGGAGGGGGGAGAAATGTAATGTTTTAGGTTAAATTGGACAAGTTGTCTTTTAGGAAGTTGCAGTTTACCTTTCTAGCATTCCAATGCTATATAGTATGAAATTTTTGGACATGGGAGTTAAGAGATATGATCTGTATAAGTAAGGAAGATTTGGAGAGTGTAATTAGTGTTTTAGAATGTTAGATGATTTGAGAAAGACCCAGTAGGAATCCCTCCATTTAAGTCAAAGCTTAACTTTGATAGCGTCTGAGTCAAAACTCAATTTGACTAAGTCCATAGTTTGATTCAGCTTTGACTGAATGATCGTCTGATTCAGCTTGGTTGAATCCTTCGTCTGAAATCCATCTTCCTAAGTCAAAGCTCAGCTTTGACTTAAGTCCTTCGTTCAACTGCGTCTAGCTTAGACGCTTGTCTTTCGTCCGCTTGCGTCTCGCTGTGACGCGTGTCCTTTATCTGACTACATCTAGCTTAGACGTGTGTCCTTCGTCTGCTTGCGTCTCGCTGTGATGTGTGTCCTTTGTTTACTAGCGATTAGACGTGTATCCTTTGTCTACTAGCGTCTCGCTTCGACGCGTGGCATGTGTCTTGTTGCGACTCGTGTCCTTCGTCTACGTCTGGCTAAGACGCATCTGTCTATTCTGTTTGTGTCTTGCTTCAACGCGTGCCATGTGTCTTATTTCGATGTGTGTCCTTTGTTTGCGTTTGGCTAAGACGCCTCCGTCTGCATCTGGTTAAGACGCGTGGGCGGCGTATGGTCTCGACGCGTGACCTTCATCTGCATCTAGCTTAGACGCGTCCGTCTCCTACGTTTGCATTTGGCTTTGATGCATGGGCTATGTCTCACTCTGATGTGTGTCCTTTGTCTAAGTCTAGCTTAGACGCATCTGTCTCCTTTGTTTGATCAATATTAGATGCGTTGAACCTACTCCATCTGATCCTTATACCCTTGTGGAACATTTAACTTGAACATGTTCTATTCTTTTGGTCATAACTTCATCATCCGACCTCCAAATGAGGTGATTTTTAAACCAATGGTTTCCTAACACAATTCTTTATCTCTGCAAAGAATTTATAGATTTAGTATTGATTGGAAATAGATTTATTGAATCAATGTAAGGGTATTGATTGGAAGAGTGTGACTTGGACTTTTAGTTTTAATTAAGGGTATGAGTTGCTCATGTCTTATGAATCCGAATGTTGGGCTTCGAAAACGAGGCCCAACATTTTATGGTATCAGAGTGACTTGGTTTAGGTCCTAGTTTGGGATTAAGTTTTGGAGTCTCCTAGGCATATGCATTATTTTAAATGAATAACTTGCGTTGTTTTAAATTGTTTCTCATGATTTGAAATTGCTTTATACGATTTGAACTGTTTTGCCTATTTTGAAAATTGTTTTGCTTAAACTAAAGATTTTCAATGGTTTTATATTGAAGGAGTGAAAAATTCCACCTCAAAAGAGAACTTGAGGAGTTGTGACTCAATCTAGCTCTCACCAAGAGAGCACAGATGAATCCTATATCCCACAAGATGCTGGGACACGTGCTGCTCCAGATTTTGAGGCACCTAGTATGCAACATGAGGTGCCTCCACCACCTCCTCCTCCTATGCCTACTTTGGACCCACGGTTCTTTCAAGCCTTTACCCAGGCTTTCACTTATGCCATGGGCCAAGGGTCATAAGTTTCGGTGCCAGCTCCAATGGAGAAGAGTGGGTAGTATGATAAGCTTTGCAAGTATGGGGCTGTGGATTTCAATGGGACTACAAACCCTTAAGCGGCAGAAGCATGGTTGACCGAGAGAGTCTTGATTCAGATGAAGTGCTCGGATGAGAAGAAACTGGATTATGCAGTCTTGTTGCAAGGGGATGCACTTCATTGGTGGGAATCAATGCCCCACAGTCAGGTTATGCCTCCGGTGTTATAATGGAGAGATTTTGTAGGAGTGTTTAGAAAGAAGTATCTCTCCAAGGTTTACATATAAGAGAAGGCCAGGGAATTTCTGAATCTTACACAGAGGGACATGAGTGTGAGTGAATATGAGCGGAAGCTCACCCAGCTATCACGGTATGCAGCCAATATTGTTACAAATGAGGAGGATAAGTGTCGCAAGTTCGAGGGAGGACTTCATTTAGGGATTAAGGGCAAAGTCCTGATCCATAACTTCTGTGACTACTAGCAGTTGGTAGATGTTGTGCTCCAGGCTGAAAAACTGAAGAACATAAAGAATGAAGTGAGCAGGAAGAGGAAAAACAGGGAGCAGTCTTCGAAGAAGCGAATGAGTGCTCCAATGCCTGACAGGAGTATAAGGATTTACCATACTTAGAGTGAATTGGGAAGTAGTGGCCCTGCCAAGAACAAGCAGGCAAGGGCAGTTTCAGGGCAAGCCTCAAGTGTGGGAGGCACTGGAAGGACGGGGAGGAGTAGATACAAAAACCCCCCAATGTGAGCATTGTGGGAAACTTAAAAATGAGAGTACTTCAAGTACATAGAGCATGCTTTCGATGCGGGGAGAAGAGACACCTGATCAGGGACTTTCCCCAGGTACCAAGATAAGAGGGGTCGGAGTTGCACGTCCCAAAGAGAGCAGAAACAGGGGGACCCAGACCAGTCACTAAGGTGGGCAGTTCTACAGCGGCAAAGAAGGCTATTCCTCCAGGGAGGCCAAGGGGTCAGGCACAGGCCAGGGTATTGGCCATGACCAGAGAGGAAGCTACAGTCGCACCTGAAGTTGTCACGGATATGGCTTGATTATTTAATTATACAATATATGTGTTGATTGATTCTGGCACCACGCATTCATATGTTTCTGCAAGCATGACATTACATGATGTTGATTTGATGTCATTAGGTAGTCCTTTAATTATTAGTACTCCTCTAGGGAGGAATGTGATTATAAGTCAAGTGTATAGGGATTGTAAGCTCTTCATCGAGAGTACTCAATTGGTAATGGACTTACTACCCCTAGATCTAAAGGGGATATATGTCATACTAGGAATGGACGTTATGGAGAAGTGTCATATGACGATGGATTGTGACCTTAAGGAGGTGGAATTTGATTTGGGCAACGGTGATAAGGTGATTTTTTGAGGGGACAGGAAAACACCATCACCAAGACTTATTTCAACTTTGCTAGCTGACAGGATGATGGGAAAAGGGGTGTGAAGCCTTTTTGGCATATGTTATAGACACTAATGTGAATGAGGGGAGGTTAGAGGATCTTCTAGTTGTGAGGGAATTTTCGGACATGTTTCCAAAGGAATTACCTAGTTTGCCACTAGTGACAGAAATCGAGTTTGCCATTGACTTGATTCCTAGAACCGCACCCATCTATATACCACCCTATAGAATGACTCCAGCTGAGCTGAAGAAGCTTAAGGAATAGTTGGAGGAACTACTAGAGAAGGGGTACATAAGGCCAAGTTCATCGCCATGAGGGGCGCCTGTACTGTTTGTTAAGAAGAAAGATAGGACATAGCAGATGTGTATTGACTATCAGAGACTCAATAGGATGACTATTAAGAATAAGTATCCTCTTCTCAGGATTGATGATCTGTTTGACCAGTTGCAAGGAGCAAGGGTCTTTTTTAAGATTGATCGTAGGTCGAGCTATCATCAGCTCAGAATCAAGGAGTCTAATGTGAGCAAGACAGCCTTTAGGACTCGTTATGGGCATTAAGAGTTCCTAGTCATGCCATTTGGTTTGACCAATGCTCTAACTGCTTTCATGGATCTTATGAATAAGGTCTTCAGGGAGTATCTGGATCAATTTGTCATAGTATTTATTGTTGACATTCTGGTGTATACCAAGAGTGAAGGGGAGCATGAGGAACATCTCATAATGGTGTTATAGACACTGAGGGAGATGAAGCTTTATGTTAAGTTCAATAAGTATGAGTTTTGGCTCCATGAGGTAATATTCCTTGGGCATATGATTTCTAAAAATGAGGTACATGTTGATCCGAGGAAGGTTGAAGCAATGGTGAATTGGCATGCACCAAAGACAGTGATAGAATTGTGGAGTTTTCTGAGTCTGGCAGGTTATTATAGGAGGTTTGTGGAAGGATTCTTCATGATAGCTGCTCCACTGACCAAGTTATTAAGAAAAAATCAGAAGTTTATCTGGAGAGATGAATGCCAGAAGAGCTTTGAGGAGCTCAAGCACAGATTGAAAAGTGCTCTAATTCTGACTTTGCTGACAGGAGAAGAGGGTTATATAGTTTACAGTGATGCTTCGAGAAAGGGTTTGCGTTGTGTGTTGGTGCAGGGAGATAGGGTGATAGCTTATGTTTTACGGCAACTGAGCCTTATGAGTTGAATTACCCGACTCATGATCTGAAATTGGCAGCAGTAATTTTTGCCTTGAAGATTTGGAGACATTATCTGTATGGGGTTCAGACGAGAATCTTTACTGACTATAAAAGTCTTAAGTACTTACTGAACCAGAAAGAGTTAAATTTGAGACAGAGAAGGTGGATTGAATTGCTCAAGGATTATGATTTATTGATTGAGTACCATCCAGGGAAGGCAAATGTAGTGGCGGATGCTTTGAGTAGGAAATCATCAATAGCTCATGTTCAAACAGTTTATCTACCGTTATTAGAAGAGATGGCTAAGCTTCGGATAAGTTTGAAACAGGAGGAACCCAATTGTGTTATTGCTACTTTCAAGGTGAGATCGATACTCAGAGAGAAGGTTAGGGAGTTATAAGTACAAGATGTAGAATTGAGTAAGCTCAAAGAAGAGGTTCAAAATGGAAAGAAATCTGAAGTGGTAGTGAGGGATGATGGGCTTATGGTTGTAGGGAACAAAATTTGTATTCCAAATGTCAAGGAGGTGAAGGATGAGATACTGGATGAGGCACACAATGCATTGTATGTTATGCACTCAGGTAGCACCAGGATGTACACAGATTTGAAAGAGCATTTCTAGCGGAAAGGCATAAAGAAGAATGTAGCAGAGTATGCAAGTAAGTGTTTAGTATGTCAGCAAGTCAAGGCTGAACATCAGGCACCTTCAAGAAATTAAGGCGATTATCCATTCCTGAGTGGAAGTGGCAAAAGGTGACTATGGACTTTTTGATGGGTTTGCCTAAGACCAGTAGGAAGCATGATGTCATATGGGTTATTGTGGATCGTCTGATGAAGTCAGCCCATTTTCTGGCAATTAAATAGACTGATTCTCTGCATGTGCTAGCCAAGAAATATATTGCTAAGATAGTGAAATTATATGGGATTCTAGATTCCATAGTTTCTGATAGAGACCCTCAGATTACTTCGAGATTTTGGGAAAGTATGCAAGTATCTTTAGGTACCAAGTTACATTTTAACACGACTTTCCATCCCCAGATAGATGGTCAATCTGTGAGGACCATTCGTACCTATGAGGGAATGCTCAAGGCATGTGTGCTGGATTTCAAAGGTGCTTGGGATGAGCATTTACCATTGGTCGAATTTGCTTACAATCATTGGTAACATTCAAGCATCCAGATGGCTCCTTATAAAGCACTGTATAGGAGGAGATGTAGAGCTCCGATATGCTGGGATGAAGAAGGAGAAAGGAAGCTAATAGGACCAGAGTTGATTCAGATGACAGTGGACAAGGTCAAGTTAATTAAGCAAAGGCTTAAAGCAGCTCAGGATAGAATGAAAAGCTATACTGATGCACACCAAAAAGAAATGGAGTATGAAGTAGGTGAGAAAGTCTTCCTTAAGACATCTCCTTGAAAAGGAGTCATGAGGTTTGGCAAGAAGGGTAAGCTAAGTCTGAGATATGTGAGTCCCTATGAGGTTGTTGAGAGGATTGGACCGCTAGTCTATAGGTTGGCGTTGCCACCGGAATTGTCACAAATATATGACGTCTTTCATGTGTCCATGTTGAGGAGGTATAGATCGGATCCCTCTCACATCATTCAGGCCACTGAGGTTCAGTTGAGGGATGATCTGAGTTATGAGAGACTCCAGTGGAAATTTTGGACACTAAGGAGAAGGTCCTCAGGAACAAGACAGTTCGGCTAGTTAAAGTTCAGTGAAGAAACCATTCCGTTAAAGAGGCCACATAGGAGCCCTTGGAAGCCATGAGGGAAAAGTATCCACAACTCTTCAATGACTCAGGTAAGAATTTCGAGGACGAAATTTCTTTAAGAGGGGGAGAAATGTTGACCCTTGAATTTTTTTCTTTTCTTTAATTAAGCAAGATTTAAAATGAATTATGGGGTTATAATGGGTAAATTTTGGGAGTTAATTACTAGGTCAATGTTAGTTTTGGAATATCACTTAAGTTTAGTATAACATAAGCTTATAAGGAAGGGAAAATTGGGAAGAAGGAATTGTTGTCTTGCATTTGAGAAGAGAAATACGTGAGTGAAGAGTGAAAGAAGAGAGAAGAAGAAAAGAAAATAAGAAAGAAAGCGGAAGTGAGTTTTCGGAGCTTGGAGAGAAAAAAAGAGAGTTGAGCTAGGGTTCCATTTTCCTAAGCTTTCTAGTGAGATTTTAGGGGTTGAGAAAGAAAGGAAAAAGGTAGAGGAAGATAAAAGATTTCTTTTAAGCCAAAAATCTCTTCATTGGGTGAAGATTCAAGGTAAGGTCTTACTAAATCATTTGGATTTATGGAGGGATTTTGGTTCATGAAACTTAGGAAAATACATGGGTTTAAGTTTTCTAGAAAAAAATTTAATTGAATATGCTTATGGGTTTTCAATTTTTGTAACCCTATTGAAGTTGGGATTTTTGCCTATGAAAAAGGGAATCAAGAAGGACAAAAGGAGCAAGAGGAGAGGCACATTTGAGCAATTTATAAGCATGGAATTCAAGGTGGGTTACATTTTTATAATTAAGTAAGAAGCCATAAATGTCTCTTTCAAGAAATAGAAATAAATGATTTCAACTACTTTTAAATGTACATTTATTGCTCTTTGAATGCTTTGAAAATGTGCTACATGTTTAGTATATGTATTGTGTTATGATTTATGAAAGGAAAGATGAAAATGATTTTTGAAAGAATAGCAAGTTTATGAAATCAAGTTTTAAAAAATGTGCCTTTGGGCAAAATGTTTACGACTACACAGGACCATTATTTAGAATTGTGTAGTTCGTCATGTTTATGGATCTACCCAAACCATTTTGATCTGCTTATGTGCTCATGATATGTGACAAGAGTGATGCATGCATGATTTTGCATTAATGTGAATGTTTAAAATGGAAATGAGTATTTTCAATAGTTTTGCTTGTTACTAGTTATAAAAATATTACCCACTCACGAGCTTTAAGCTCATCCCCATTCTCCTCCCCCAATTTAGGTGATGAGCAAGAGATCGAGTAGTCAAGAGTTAAGGCATTACTCCAATTGTGATTATTTTGTATTTAAAGCTAGTTTTTGTAAAACAAAGCTTTAGTTGCGTTTTGAGAAATTCTACTTTTTGTAAACTATGTAATTTTGGAATGAGTTGTAATGTGACTCGAAATGCCCGTTAAAGCTTTTTAAAACAAAGCTTTATTTTTGGAAGCTAATGGAATACGATTGTGTTTCTGCTCATGACTCTCAAAGTCTGTTCATAGCATTTTTCAAGTTTGCATAGGGGTAAAGAAAATTGGTTTAGACTTCTGGGAGGGGGGAGAAATGTAATGTTTTAGGTTAAATTGGACAAGTTGTCTTTTGGGAAGTTGAAGTTTACCTTTCTAGCTTTCCAACGCTATATAGTATGAAATTTTTGGACATGGGAGTTAAGAGATATGGTTTGTATAAGTAGGGAAGCTTTGCATAGTGTAATTAGTGTTTTAGAACGTTAGATGATTTGACAAAGACCCAGTAGGAATCCCTCCGTCTGAGTCAAAGCTCAGCTTTGACTGCGTCTAAGTCAAAGCTCAGTTTGACTAAGTCTATAGTTTAATTCAGCCTTGACTGAATTAGCGTCTGATTTAGCTTGGTTGAATCCTTCGTCTGAAAATCCATCTGCCTGAGTCAAAGCTCATCTTTGACTTAAGTCCTTCGTCTGACTGCGTCTAGCTTAGATGTGTGTCTTTTGTCCTCTTGCGTCTCACTGTGACGCATGTCCTTCGTCTGACTGCGTCTAGCTTAGACGCATGTCTTTTGTCTGCTAGTGTCTCGCTTTGACGCATGGCATGCGTCTTGTTTCAACGCCTGTTCTTCGTCTGTGTCTGGCCAAGATGCGTCTGTCTGTTCCGTATGCGTCTCGCTTCGATGCGTGGCATGCGTCTTGTTTCGAGGCATGTCCTTCGTCTGCGTCTAGCTAAGACGCATCCGTCTGCTCCGCCTGCGTCTTGCTTCGATGTGTGGACTACGTCTCACTCTGACGCGTGTCCTTCTTCTACATCTAGCTTAGACGCATTTGTCTCCTTTGTCTGATCAATTTGCTTAGATGCGTTGAGCCTACTCCATCTGATCCTTATACCCTTGTGGAACATTTAACCTGAACATGTTCTATTCTTTTGACCATAACTTCATCATCCGACCTCCAAATGAGGTGATATTTGAACCAATGGTTTCCTAACACAATTCTTTATCTCTGAAAAGAATTTATAGCTTTATTATTGATTGGAAATAGGTCTATTGAATCAATGTAAGGGTATTGATTGGAAGAGTGTGACTTGGACTTTTAGTTTTAATTAAGGGTATGAGCTGCTCATGTCTTATGAATCCGAATGTTAGGCTTCGGAAACGGGGCCCCAACACTTAGAGGGTGAATTGAATGAAAAATGATTAAATTAGATTAATGAGAGTTAGGCAATTTAATAGAAATCGTGACAAATCATAGTGGTAATTGTTCAGAGAGAGATCCCATGTGATGTTCCGATAGTTTATTATAGTGCTTCAAATCTAATTAGGATTTTTGATAATTTGTCAATTGAGAGATTGCAAATTTCATAATCTGATTAATTTTTATAATTTAGGGTTTAATGGTTATAACTCGAGATAAAGTAATCAGCCCTAAGATAGTCTAGAACCGACACTCCATTGACACACAATCTACTAGGTTAGCATTAATGATAAGTAAAATCCCCTTTCTCATAAATTGGTAAATTCCTTAGGCTGATTTCTTTTGTGATTGCATATTCCTTACTTGTTAATACTTTTGTGTTTAACTTCTACTTTAAATGGTTGAATTCCATTCTCGTGATTACTTTCCATTGCATTGTTTATTTTAAGTTTCACATATTTTTAGCCTTAGATTTTAGGATTAGATTAGTCCCCTTCCTCATGGGATTGACACCTCTTATACTACAATCGTGACCCGTGCGTTTGTGGTATTTAAAGGCTTATAAATTTTAAAGCTCGAATGACATGATTAGTGTCTAACACCTTCTCTAATCTATAACGGCCATCAAACTTCTTTATTCTCAACTTAGGATTTTATAATTCCTTCTCCTTTGAGTTTTCTTATCTTCACTCTGATTATAAAGGTGATGACTCCATTACATCCAAACTATATCATCATCAGTCCCTTCATTTAAAATATGCTTCGTATGTTAATAATAACTATAAGGATTCTAGATTCACACAAACAGATTCTACCGCTATCACTCAAAAAAAGAGTAACTCTGAAGATGGCTTAGAGAGAGAGGCTCCTCCTTCTCACTAGCCTAATACCTTTCACTTCCTTCCTGCAGTTCTGTTTTTCTTTTTCACCCCTTCAGCTAGCTTCAGTTCATCTTCCTCCTACATTCCTGTTTTCTTTCCTCCATCCTCACTAGCTATCTACCCTTCACTTCATTCCTGTATTCTGTTTTTCTTCTCTTTTCTTCACCCCTCCAGATTGCTCCATTTCATTTTCCTCCTGCGTCCTAGCTTTCTTCCTCCATTCTTGACTTTCGGTAGTTGGCTGGTTCCAAGGGCATTGTAGTCTTTCTTAATCTTTTTTTCATCTTCCCGCCCTCTGTTTTTTCCATTTCCATGCACTACTTTTCCTGCATTGCTTTCTAAAAAGTAGCCTCCTTCCTTTTCTAGAAACATGTCAGATCAGATTCTTCCCAACCTTTCTGACTTTCCCCCTCTACCCTCGCATTCCCCTTCTTCCTCTGTTACTCCCAATCCCTTACCTCCACCTATCTCCCCAGTCAAAGCCTTTTCTACCCAGTCTTCTTCCTCCTCCTCCCAGCCTTCATTCCCTAACTCAAACCTTCCCTCTGCTGAACCTCTTCCTCTAAACCGAAAACCTACAACATAAATATCATCAATAAGAGCTAAGAGGACTTGGAAACAAGTTGTAGGAGAAAAAAAATGAGACTTCTTTAGTTTTCTGCCCTCCAGTGGAATTGGAAGGGAAACTTATAGTTGCTCCACCTCTAGAAACCTTACATGAAGGGGCTAAATCCTGGAAGTCCACTTTAGTGGCGTTTTTCATGGATAAAAGACTAGCCTTCCCCGTGATTCAAGCTTGGGCTCAAAGGAATTGGAAAGGGAGAGGCTTATTGAAGGTTATGCTCACTGAGGAAGATAATATTATCTTCACCTTCTCCTCTACAATATAAGCCCAAACAATTATTGAAGAGGGTCCTTGGCATGTCTTACAACTTCCTCTCTTCCTACAAAGATGGCAGCCTGGAATGGAGCTTGAAAAAATTAAGGTAAAGAACATTCCTTTATGGGTAAACATTCATAATATTTCATTGGAATATTAGACAACCAAAGGATTGAGTATGTTAGCTAGCTTCTTTGGGAAACCCTTATGTATGGATGAAAACACAGCAATGAAGAAAAGGGTAGGGTTTGCTAGGATGTGTGTAAGTACGGACATCTCCAAAGATATGAAGGATACCATTCCTATTCTAAGGTTGCTAAATGAGAATACTCTTAGAGAAGACAGAGTACTGGTTACTTACCAGTGGAAACCTTCATTGAAAGCTCAAGGAAAGGCATGGAAACCTACTGGGAAAAATTTTACTAGTGGAGATTATTGGGAGGTGACTGGCACAACCAAACCAAACTTGGACAACACTGAGGAGGCAGGGAAGGCTGACCAGAATACAGCTACTCCTAACCCAAGTCATTTGGAAAAAGAACCCCTCAAAAATGTGGAACATAGCCAAGGAAATCTTGGACAGAACTTGGATAAAAGCAGTGGAGCAGAAATGATTCTTTCCGGGGATAATAATAAAATTCAGATGGAAAAGGAAGTTAAAGACCAGGAATTTGGAGACACTACATTAGTGGAAGGGGACCCTATCTCCCAATAGATGGATCCAATCTCCCAACAGTCAGCTCAACTGAAGTGTGGAATTCTAGAAGATGATCAAATGGCCTTAAAGAAAAGCAATAGGAGCAGTAGGAAAGGCTTCAAAAGTAAAAGCATTAAGCCATGACAATGATAGTTTGGAATGTACGTGGAATAAATAATCCCTCTGAGCTGAATGCTCTAAGGGAATTTTTTTCCTGAAGGAGAAGTCTCAGGTTTTTTGTCTTTTGGAAACTAAAATTAAGGAAATAAACTTGCACAAATTATATTGCTTAGGCAAGAAATGGAAAATTATTTAAAACCATTGTAGCCATGTGTATGGGAGAATTATTATTTTCTACGAGCAAAAATCAGTGGAGGTAAATGTCATTTAATCACATCAGCAGTACATACGCACATTGATCTACTACATGATGGAAAACTCTAGAGTGTTTGCCACCTTTGTGTATGGTCTTAACCTTGGTTTTCAACGGATTGAACTATGGAATGCTATTAGCCAACTCAAGCCCTCCATTAATTTACCATGGTTAGTATGTGAGGACTTCAACACCACTCTCTATCGTTCAGAGGCTGAAGGTAATTGCAACCTACGCAATTACACCCCAGATATGTATGAATGTAATCAGGAGGTGGAGTTAACTGATCTAAAATTTGAAGGCCACAAGTTCACTTGGTCTAATAAGCAAACTTCTTTTTGGCATATTAGAAAAAAGCTTGACAGGGCATTAGTGAATGTGGATTGGTTGCAATCTTTCCAAAGAAGCACAGTAACTTTTTTGGATCCGGGCATCTCTGATCATACTCCTATACGGATTGACAATATGTTCAATTCTCCAAAAGTTTGTCACCCCTTCAGGTTTAATAACTTTTTGGTCACTAGTGAGGGTTTTTGTGAAGCCATTGCTAAGGGTTTGGAATATGCTTGTTTTGGGTCTAAACAATACATTTGCCTCCAAAAGCTGAAATCTATCAAGCACGAATTGAAACTCCTTAATTCTCATAGTGGGCAGAATCTCATGAAGGAAATTGCTGAAGCTATAGACAAATTATCTGTTATACAATCAGCTTTGGCTGCAACCCCTATTGATGACTCTCTAGTTATGACTAAAAAGGAAGCTTTAAAGGATTACTTACAATTGGTGGGTAACCAACATTCCCTATGGAAACAGAGGTCTAGAGTTTCTTGGTTAAAGGATGGTGATAAATGCACCAAATTTTTCTTTAATTCAGTGCAAGCCAGGAAGAATTCAAACAAAATTACCTCCATTTCTTCTAAAGATGGGACATTTATGGTAGGACAAGAGGGACTAGCTAAAGATGCTTTTTATTTCTATAAGAACCTCCTAGGTACAGAGGCTCCATCCTCGGTCACAGGAGATGTTCTTAGGCAGTTTGTCTCTACAAGTATTTCTGAAGATATGGGCTCTTCTCTCGTAAGACCAGTAATAGATCAAGAAATAGAAACGGTGGTTTTTGCTATGAATGGTTCAAAAGCCCTGGGCCCGGATAGGTTGAATGGTTTTCTCTATCAGAAATCTTAGCCCTTGGTGGGAGGGATAGTTAAAGAAGTAGTTCTTGAATTTTTCCAAAATGGGGTACTGCTAAAGGAGATAAACAAAACTTTTATCAACCTAATCCCTAAACACTCTACCCCATCTTTTTGGACAGATTTCAAACATATCTCCTGCACCAATTTTCTTTACAAGATTATTTCAAAAATCTTGGAAAATAGATTAAAGGAAGCTATCAAACCCTCATCAGTGAAAATCAGGGAGCTTTCATAAAGGATAGGGATATTGGGGATAACATCCTCATAGTTCAGGAGCTATTGAAGGGATACCACCGCATGACTAGTCCTCTTAATTGCACTATCAAAGTGGATCTACAAAAGGCATTTGATAGTGTGAGTTGGAGCTTTTTACTACAAACTATGGAGATTATGGATTTCCCTCACAGATTCTTAAAGTGGATCCGTGAATGCATAACTACCATAACTTTTGGAATTCTTATTAATGGGAGTCCTACGGAGATTTTTAAAGGGAAAAAAGGACTTAGGCAAGGGGATCCCTTGTTCCCTTACCGCTTCATTATTTGTATAGAGGTGCTTACTCAAATGTTGAAGCATAAGTTGACAAATGGTTCAGGCTTCAAGTTTCATTCAAAGTGTAAGAAGATTTCTCTAACTAGTTTGTGTTTTGCAGATGATTTAATTCTCCTTAGCAAGGCGCATGTTCACTCAGTCACTCTTCTGATTAATACTCTCAACTCTTTCAAGGACTTGTCGGGGCTGAATATAAATTTTCAAAAGAGCTACTTTATCCTTTTAAAAAGTGCAGGCCATTTAGCAAATTCCTTAAAAGCAGTCACTGGAATGGAAATTAAGGAGCCTCCTATCCTTTATTTAGGTATTCCAATTTCCTCTAGAAGACTCAGGTACTGTGATGCTTCCTACTAATTGAAAAAATTCAGAAGCGATTGGGTTCCTGGACAAATAGATCTCTTTCCTTTGGAGGGAAGCTTTAACTCTTAAAATCAGTCATTTCCTCAATGCACGCTTACTGGAGCTCTCACCTTTTTCTGTCCAAAGGATTTATCAAAACAATTGAAAGGATGATGAAGCAATTCCTATGGGAGAAAGGGCGTGGCGAACATGGGATAGCAAAGGTCAATTGGAAAAGTGTTTGTCAACCTAAAGTAGTAGGGGGATTAGGGCTGGAGTCTATTACCAAAAAGAATCATATGCTCATGACTAAAAGGATTTGGAGACTTTTCAGTGATAAGCAATCTATGTGGATATGATGGATTCATGTTTACATTTTAAAGGGGAGCAGTTTCTGGGATTTAATTTCCAAAAATAGCTATACTTGGTTCTTCAACCAACTTCTGAAAATGAGGGAGGATGTACAACAGCATATGTCCTTTCAAGTGGGAGATGAGGAAAGATCTTTTTTGTGGCATGATAATTGGACTGGACAAGGTGTCTTGCTCAATAACCTATTGGCAAGAACCTTACTGGGAAGATTCCCTAGAAATACCAAGCTTAAGGATATCTTAACAGAAGGCAGATGGCTACTGTCCATGGATGAAACCGGATTATTATCCATCCCACAGTTTCGTAGGTCTGGAGAAAAGGATACCTTCTTCTGGAGGGGGATCCCAGTCTCATAAATCACAATGCAAGTAGCTAAAAGATTGATGGAGGGGACATTGACTCGAGTGGATTGGTATTCGATGGTTTGGAACCGGTTTCTGAGACCTAAAATCAGTTTCCTGCTATGGTTGATTATGTTGAATTGACTCAGTACTATGGACAGGCTTCCATTCCTAAACTCTTCAAGGATGTGCATTTTTTGTAATATAAAGGAAGAAACTAGGAATCACATTTTTTTAATGTGACTACTCTACAGAAATCTGGACTAAGATTCGTAGTTTATGTACCGAAGTCCAGTTGCCGAATAGACTCCATGATCTACTACTGGAGTTGCCCTAATTATCTATTTCTCAATTTGACAGAGAAGTAATCCTCATTCCAGTGGCCACTTGCTCTCAAGAAATCTGGAGGGAAAGAAACCTACGAAGATTCCAACAGAAGATAACTCCCCAACCCTCTATCCTAAAGCTTATCATAATAAGCATCAGAGAGCAACTAATTTCCACCCAGCTGCACTCTAGATGTAGGAGGGAACTAGCTCTCACCTGGAGAGTCTAGTCTCCAACACGGCTGTAATGCCTCTCAAACCGGAAAATAAAATCTATGGAGGGAGTTTTTTGGTACTAACATGTTGGTTATCAAGCTGTCCCCTCTTTCGCTTCAGTCTAACGTTGAGCTCCAGGAAGCCCACAAAAGGATCAACTATCTCCCACAGTGAGTTTCATACTCCCTTCCGGCATTTATCCAAAATCACCATTCTCCCTTAACTCAGAGAAGTATCTACAACCTTGAAGCTTTATCACTTACCAATGGATCCTTCCCATTGTGCGGTAGCAGAAGGAGCTTATGAGGGCGCTACAGCTTCGTGCCCTAGCCAGCTCCCATTCTTTTCCTTCTTGAGCAGTTTCTGGATGGGTTGCGAAAGCTAACTTTAGTTATGCCCTAATTAGATTTCATTCCCTTTGACTAAAGCTAAGTCGTTTTGATCATCTCCTTATGCCCTTAAGCTTTGTTGTTTTCCTTGTTTGTCTAAACTCTAAAGGGTTGCTTAGTTGAGCTTGTAGTGTAAGGTATTTTTTACCTGGGTTAGGTGGACCATGTATCATTTATTTTTTATTCAATTCAATTTTAAATTTTAAAAAAATATTTCAGAACTATAGATTTAAGATTATCTTAGAAAATGAAGTTATTGAAACATAAAAATGTAGGAAAAATAGGATTAAATGTATCAATAAATATTGAACATGGATTTAGATGAGTTGATATATACACGAATGAAATGAATATCTGATGATATCATATGTGCAACATGTAAAGACTACCTTGACCCCTTTTTGATGCAATAAAGCTGGTCCTCTTATAATTATCCTTTGATTTTATGAAATAATTTTAAGTTAACATACAATAATAATATTAAAGGCTACTAAGATAAAATAGTTATTTCAAAAGATATCATTGGAAAAATTGATGTGTCAAGAAATTCTATCAACATTTAAAACTTAAAAGAGCAAGCTTAAAATACTTTACAAATTTGGTCACATTCATTTCATATTTCCAACATTTGAATGTTTAAGAAAGCACAATCCAAGTTGACTATAGAGGCTTGGTCAAATTGAGTCGGGCTTGTTGACTTTGGACAAAGTTGGACTCATAAATATATGCTAACCTTACTTAAGATTAGAAAAGGAAATCTAGATTTTTTAAAAAATTAATTAAAATTACAGTTTGTTCCTTATCTCTTATTGATATTTTAGGTATTAACTGATATCAGTGAAATCATTAGTATAACCTGATAAATTAATTAAGTACATAGATCTAATTTTTTGTGTCATTTTTCTATTGATATTAACTCGTATGGTACAAAAATTATAACTTTGATCAAAATGACATCTATCTACACTTACTTAGCACTAAGTATTACAAGTTCTAAATTTATAGGAGCCTTGACTATGATTTATAGACCATTTGATTTCATTTTTAATTTTTTGTTGTGTTTTTTAGTTTTTGTTCCTTGCTTTTAATTTAGTGGTCATTTGTTTCCTTTTTAAAAAAGTTTTTTTCTATTGTTTTTATAAAATTAGAAACTAACGCTAAAATAATGTTTGGTTAATTTTTTTATATTTCATTTCTAAAACTAAAAAAGTTGCATTTATTTTATGAAAACTTAAAATTTATGTTTTTGCATATTTTGAAAACAAGTTTTTTGTACTATAAAATAGTTTTTTTCACTAAAAAAATTGGTTTTTCTCTGCGCTAACTTCATCTTTTGCGTCTTCAATGATGCTATAATTTGTCCAGGTTTATTTTCGTTTCTGTTGCTTGTTACTATAACATATCTCTGTTATTCTATTTCTGCGATTTCTTTCACGTGTTTGTTGCTTGTGTGTGTTTTTGTATATGTTGCTTGACTTACTATTATTGTTACTAGCGTTTGTCACCTTTAGAAGATCGTCAGCAAGAAGTGAATTAAAGGATTTATTTTTAATTATGTTACAGTGCCTATGCACATGTTACTAACCAAACATTATTTTAGCATTACTTGTTATTCATTTATTTGTTTTTGTGATTTCTCCACCTATTTGTTGCTTGCGTGTTTTCGTATCTGATGCTTGAGTTGCTATTGAAGTTACTTGCGTTTATCACCTTTAGAAGATTGTCGTCTTAACATAATACAACAAGAAGTGAATTAAATGATTTATTTTTAATTATGTTATAGTACCCATACACATATGATTGTAGCATTTCTTGTTATTTATTTTTTCATTTATGCAATTTCTCCACATATCTATTGCTTTGCTTGTGTGTGTTTCACATCTGTTGCGAGAATGTGAAGGAATTGCAGCTATCCACTGGGTGTTTAACTTCATCCGAATGGCTCCCTTTTAAAAACTCCGAAGTCACACCCCAATTCAGAGGATCAGGAAGGCTCGTGCATAGACTCTCCAAGGAACCATTTTGGTGACCATTCTGTGTGATCTTCTCTGTGTTCACGAAAGACCCAATTAACAAGCGAAGCTTAAACTCAACAAGAGCTACTTGTGGACAGGAGAGGGAAGTAGATAGAAACAGGAAGATAATAAAGAGGAAATCTTTAAATACAAAGAGGTGGATTTCTTGAGAGAATACAGGGTGTTTAAGGGGTTTAAATAGATGATGGGTTATGAGTTACATTTTTAGTATGAGTTTTGGTAGGTAAGTTTAAGGGTAGACAAGGTGGGTGACAGTGTGTGGAGTGCACTGCAAAATTTACCTGACTTTGTACACTAAAATTTGTAGTTGTGGTAAGTCGGGATCGAATCCACAGGGAATGCTCGGTTAATTTTTGTACGAAATTAATTGATGCAAGAAAAGTATATGGGGGTTTTTTGGATTTCAAATAGTTTGGAAAATTAAAATAAAAGTAAATTGTCAAAAATAAATTAAAACAAATAATCGAAAATGAGAAAAGTGACAAGTATATGTAAGATTCAGTTCTAGGGTCAATCTCGGCCTAAGCACAATCAAGCATATTCCTTCATTCTAAAGTCTTCACAATTTCTTTCGGACTATTGATCTGAAACTAGTAAAACGCTCTACAAATCTCGATTTTCCCTTAGGTTGTATTTAATCAAGATACGATTATTAATTAAAACTAACTACCGAATAATCTAGGATACGATCTCTAGATTCAATTTGGCAGTCGCATTACGAATTAGAAAACAATCATTATAGGCAGTAATTTCACATGTTCAGATTATCTAACCTAAGTTATGTTGTTCCTGACAATTAACGATCATTAGATGCCACTCAAAAATATCAAAAGTAATAATTACGGATTACAATTAATATTTTAGTAATAGTTTCGAAATAAAATGATTAAAATAATCTATCAAGATCATTAATTTTAAAACCATTAAAATTAATACCAACAACACAACAATCCGAAAATAAATCACGACTTTAAAATGACAGAAATAGCTTAACTATGACTTGGCGTCGATATCCTCGTCGAACCAATGTCAAAAAACTAGCCTACTATCTTCATTTCTATACTCCAAAAATGAGTCATATATGTCATTTAATACAGAAGTCTAATGTTTCCTTACTCTCCTTTTAATGCTCACGGTGCTGGAACAATGAAAATGCAGGAACAGCTTGTCTCCAGTAGCTCCTTGTTGTAGTGCATCGTCACTATAGCAATTAACAGCTCTCCATGTTTCCTCTTTCGTTGCACCAACCGTGTTAATCACTTTGTGCTTTGCTGTTAATGTCCCTCTTACATAATGTTTGGTTACTGTCCCCGTGAGTGGAGACAGTGAACAGGGACAAAGAAATCTTGTCCTTATGATTGTTTGGTTTATGTCTTTGTGTTTTTGTCCCTTGTCTTCGAGAGACAGAAACATAAATTTCTGTCAACTTGAAAACCGGAGGATATAAATCATTTGTCCCTGTCTCCAGAATAAATACGCTGGCTTTTTCTTTTGTTACCCCTCTCCTCTGATACTTTTGTCTCCTTCTTTCTCTGTCGCACGAGCTCCTTCCCATTTGCCCAGATTACGCTGGCTTTTTCTTACCCCTCTCCTCTGATACTCTTGTGTCCTTCTTTCTCTCTCGCACGAGCTCCTTCCCATCTGCCCAGATTCACTCCTCTCTCGCACGCCCAGATTCACTCCTCTCTCACGCCCCCTCCTGCGCATCTTCCCAAATTCACTCCTCTCTCGCAAGCTGGGGTTGTCTGAAAGCTTCTCTGTCGCACGTTGGGCAACACTCTCACATGCTGGGACTCTTCTTCCATTGGTAAGTTTTTGTATTTCTGGAAAAAATGACGTTGCCTCTGGAGGTCTTCATTTCTCTGGTTACGCGAATTTGGTCCACCTGGTATTGTTCTTATCTTATTCTATTCTGGAGACGAAAATGGAGGACGTTTATGGGAAATGGAGACCTTCGGAGGTTTGGGTGTTTGTTCATGTAGATTTGTCATCTGTGGATACCTTCGGTTGTAGCTCTTCATCTTGTTGGGTGTTTGGTTATTTTTTATCTTATACGAGATTGATTTTGGATAATTCTCTGATTTCCTTTCCAATATTTTAACTTGTTTCTTTGTTTCTGTGTAGGAATCCTGGATTGTTGTTGATCGGTGATAGGGTGCATTGTTTCCGAGAGCCTCATTAGTTGTCTCCAAAGTGCTTCTTCTGTTTCTTTTGACAGGTATGTGTGTTGTTCTGAATTGAATCTACATGAATGCTATCATGTTTGTGATTGTTTGTGGGTACTTTGGATGATGCCTTGTGTTGTGTGAAGTTAATATTGGAACTGCATTGGCACTGCATTGTGTTCTATTGTTGTAATTTTGCAGCAAGGTATCAGATACCCATTTCTTCACTTTGTTTACTTTCTGCAAGGCATGGATGAGGTTGAAAGTAACTGATATACCCTTTAACATTTTGTTTGAAAGTAGCTGATATACATTTTGTTTTGAAACTGGGGTTAATTTGTACAAATGATGCCCCTTCAAGAAGACCAAGCATGGCTAAGGTTCTTCAGATTCTCGAATCCATAAGATCAGGATCAGAATCATCATAGGAAAGAAAGTTCACCTCAGATTTAGTTAATCAAACTTCTGATCAAGGAAAAGTTGTACTAGGTGAAGGGTGGTGTGGGTTAGTTATTTGTGCAGAGAATAGATTGTTGCGTATTGGAATAGCAAAAACAGAAAATGAGTCTTTTATTTTAATTGTGAATCTATTAAATTGTTGGTACATTTTGCTAATAAAATGATTATTTCATTATATCTCTGCTGAAGAGTAGCAGTTAGAACTCATACTCTTACTTCTGTATCATGTACGAAGGAGCTATGCTGCTGGAGTCATAGGAACTCATAAATGAAAATGTGGATGACTGAATTTCCTAGACTCTTTGTTAATGATCAATAAGTTGTTAATGCCAACTTGAATGTGACATGATCAATACCTGCATATATCTGCATATAATTTTCATTATATTGATAACAAGTGGAAGTTGTAGAAAAGGATAATTCTTTTTAAGACATCAAAACCTCCTTTTGATAGATTATCACTTACCAATTAAGTACCTCTTTGCTTGGCTCAATAGAAGGTTGATAAGAAGATTTCATCAATCTTATTAGACAATGCTTCTTATAAGGTTGATAAGAACAAAGTTAGATGTTCTTGTCATATTTTGAATTTTATTATAATAGCACTAAAAATGATTGATGTTTCTAATGTTAAAATCTAAAATGAATTTAAGCATTTGAATAAGTCTATTTCAAAGCTTAAGGAGTTCTTTTAGATGACTCCGAAAATTTTTCATTTGACATGTTAAGAAGAAATTAAGGATTGTTGTATGCATAAGGTGGAATTATACCTATTTACGATTTGCATGCTTTATATTACAGGCATTTTCTTTAACTCATTGAGGCATAATTAGATAACGAGTTTTTTTTTAATTTTTTTTACTTACTAATGGGAACTACATAAAGTGGAAGTTCTTCAAAAGTTGAGAGCAGTGAATGAAGCTTAAAGTTAACTTTAGCATGAGCTCATTAAGTTGCTGTTGTTGTTGACATGAATTTCCATCATGATTCTGTTGGTTATGGTCATAATATTGACATGAATTTAACAATGTATAAGATGATCGTGGATTTGATTATGGACTTGGTATTGATAACAATGTATAAGTGTTGAATTTTAGTTAACGCACGAATGTCCAATTTAAGGAGGCCTGTTAATGATCAATAAGTTGTTAACTCTTTGCAGACAGTACTTATTTCCAAACATGGATAACAAGGTCCGCAAAGCAATGTTAAAGCGCTGGAAAGCCTTGCAGCATCATTTGCTCGAGCCATTGACACTAGCAAAGAGAATGCTAGGGTTATTGCGGATGCCATTGAACCTATAATGTAATTAATTATATGAATGTATGTTGAACCTATGATGTAATTAATTCTATGAATGCTTAGATG
>JANZLC010000202.1:36839504-36851718 GCA_026413385.1 Erythroxylum gracilipes
AAAGGGCTTATGCCATATTTGATTATGGTCTTCTGCATATTGTGCTTTGTGATTCAAAAAAAAATGTACCGACTTCTAAGTGATCGAGTGTTTAGCACGACACCCTCGCGGGATAAAGACTCGGATGTCACCGTCGATGTCGGGTTCGGGTCTTGCGGGAGTAGGGTGTTACAGAGAGAGAGACGGCTTGACAGATAAGGATTTGGTTGGAATGGAGTATTACGGGGATGGGATCTATGGAGGCAGAGACAGGGAGAAGAATGAATCAAAAGAATGAAAAACTTTGGGCTTGAGGGTGGCTGCTATGGACGAAGGTAGGAGGGAACGCAGGGGAGACCAGGAGGCTGTGATAGGGTAGAGAGAAAGTGTGGGAAAAGAAAAGAGAAAAGTTGATTTAAATCTGAAGGTAAGCAAGTCCGTTAAGTAGACATGATGTCTGCTAAACAGACCTTTACGGGTCTGTGTGGTTGTTTGGAAGATGCATGTCTGTTAAGCGGTCTGCTAAACGGACCTTTACAAGTTTCTTTGGCTGTTTTGAAGCTGTAGGTCTGTTAAGTGGACATTATGCCCATTTAACAAACCTTTACGGGTCTGTCTACACTATGTTGAGTCTGTAGTTCGTTAAATGGACTTTCTCAGCCTTTTTTAAGCTTTTCTCACCTTTTCCACTCTTCTTTTGTTCCTTCTAACCATTCAATGATATTATAGGACTACATGCATGACGTATGAGCACTAAAAGTGAAAAATTAAAATAAAACAAAGAGACGTTGCCACTTACCTCCTTCACATTTAATATGGGTCTTACCTCCAGGGTTGAAGAGCAGTGATCCCATTATTCCTCATATTATTGGGAGGTGTCATTTGGATGTCTCACAAACATTATCCCTACGCACTCACAACAAACTAGAATAAGAAGATGTGACAAAAATGAAAATTTTTTAAAATAACAAATGGTTTAGAAACATTGGGTTGCCCACCAATAAGCACTAAAGTTAATGTCCTCAATTAGACTCGGCCATTATGACATCAATTTTTGAATACGAGGGTGGAAATAAATCCAACCATTTCTCCCTCCAAATAGTGCTTAAGTCGTTGTCCATTGACCAAAAAGGGCTTTTGATTATCCCTTCTAATCTCCACAGCTCCATATGGGTATACTTTTGCCCATTCTCACCAAAGGATATGCTTGTCTTGGAAGACCTTAGTTCTCTCCTTATATATTCAAGCATTCTCAAAAGCATCTAGGCGAAATTCATTTAACTCCATTAGTCTCCTTTGTCCAGCTTCCTTGAGATCATAGTTCAACTTCCAGATTACCCATAACGCCTTGTGCTCAATTTCAACAGGAAGATGGCAAGATTTTCCAAAAACTAATCTATAAGGAGACATCCCCAAGGGAGTCTTGTATGTTGTCCTGTATGCCCAAAGAGCGCCATCAAGCTTCAATGCCCATTCCTTTCTTAAGATATTAACAGTTTTCTCCAAAACTTTCTTGATTTCCCTATTAGATACCTCAACTTTCCTGCTATTTTGAGGGTGGTAGGTGGTTCCAAACTTAAAATGACACCCATATTTTGCCAACAGAGATTTGAATTGATGATTATAAAAATGTACCCCATTGTCACTGATTATAGCTCTTGGAACACCAAACTTTGAGAATATGTGCTTCTTGACAAATTTGACAACACTAGCTCTAGTGTTGCTTGACAGAGCTGTGGCTTCCACCCACTTGGACACATAATCAACCTCCACAAGGATGTATTCATTGTCGAAGGATACTGGAAACGGTCCCATGAAGTCCAGACCCCATACATCAAAGAGTTCCACGTTTAGAATTCCTGACTGAGGCATCTCGTACTTTCTACCAATGTTTTCCGTTCTCTGACACTTATCATAAGTCATGACAAAAGTCCTAGTGTCCTTACAAGAGTTAGCCAATAAAACCTGGATTGTAAAACCTTTGCCGCTGTTTTGTTAGCCCCGTGGTGTCCTCTATACAAAGAAGCATGATAATGATGCAGAATTGATCGCATCTCCTCATCGGGTATACATCTTCTGATCATCCCATCGGCATATCTTCTAAAGAGCAACGGATCTTCCCAAAAGTAATTCCTTACCTCAGATAAGAATTTCCTTCTCTTATGGTATGAATAATCGCTAGGAATAATGTCAGACACCAAAAAATTGACATGATCAGCAAACCAAAGGACATTTTCCTTAATAGACCACAAATTCTCACAAGGGAAGGTGTCATTAATCGGTTCCGCTCCTCATTTGTCTCCTTGCTCAAGTCTTGAAAGATGGTTAGCCACCGAATTTTTAGATCCTTTCTTATCTCTAATTTCCATATCAAATTCCTGCAAAAGTAAAATCCATTTGATCAATTTTGGTTTTGCATATTTCTTTGTAATCAATATTTCAAATCAAAATGGTCAGTGTAAATAATGACTTTGTACCCAACAAGATAAGACCTAAATCTATCGAATGCAAAGACCACTGCTATCAATTCTTTCTCTATAGTAGCATAATTAATTTGAGCATCATTAAGAACTTTGCTAGTATAATGAATGACACGTAATTTCTTATCCTGCTTTTGCCCTAAGACAGCCCCAAGTGTATAGTCACTAGCATCACACATCAACCCAAAAGGGAGATTCCAATTCAGTGTGGCCATTATAATGGCTGAGATAAGTTCCTTCTTCAACCTGTTGAAAGCATGAAGACATTCATCGGTAAATTTATAAGGAACCTCCTTTTACAATAAAGCACATAATGGTTGAGAAATCTTGGAAAAATCCTTAATAAATTTGCAATAGAACCCAGCATTTCCAAGAAAACTCCTTATCGCTCTAACCGAATTAGGAGGTGGCAACTTGTTGATGACTTCAATTTTCGCGGATCCACCTCTATTCCATGGTTAGAAATTTTATGATCTAGGACGATTCCTTCTTGTACCATGAAGTGGCACCTTTCCCAATTCAACACGAGATTGGTTTCTTCACACCTTTGTAGAACATGTTCTAGATTGAACAAACATGCATCAAAAGAAGAACCAAAAACAGAAAAATCATCCATAAATACCTCAATTATATTCTCCACCATGTCGAAGAATATAAACATCATGCATCATTGAAAAGTGGCATGAGCGTTGCACAAACCGAAGGACATCTTACAATACGCAAATGTACCATAGAGACAAGTGAAGGCGGTTTTCTCCTGATCCTCCGGGGCTATCGGAATTTTGTTTATAACTTAAATAACCATCTAAAAAGCAATAATAATTATGCCCAGCTAATCTTTCCAACATTTGATCAATAAAGGGGAGAGGGAAGTGATCTTTTCTAGTTGTTGCATTTAATTTTCTAGAATCTATACAGACCCTCCACCCTATCACAACCCTAGTGGAAATTAATTCATCCCTATCATTAGAAATAACAATCATGCCACCTTTCTTTGGCACCACCTGCACAGGACTTATCCAAGAACTATCAGAAATAAGATAGATAATTCCTGCATCAAGTAGTTTAAGTACCTCAGATCGCGCAACTTCCTTTATGTTAGGATTGAGCCTTCTTTGATTTTCCACACTAGGTTTGTGGTTTTCTTCCATTAGAATCCTGTGAACGCAAATAGAAGGGCTAATTCCCTTTATGTTAGTAATATTCCAAGCTATAGCTAATTTATGTTCACGTAGCACCCTTAATAACTTTTCTTCTTGAGAGGAATCCAAAGAAGAAGAAATGATAACCGGATATGTATTTGCTTCTCCCAAGAATGCACATCTCAAATGAATTGGAAGTTATTTAGTTCAGGGTTTGGTTGGCTCAATATGGAGGGTAAAAATTTAGGTTTAGGAGGGCCCAATTCTTCAATTTAGGGCCTATACCTAAAACCATTACCTTACAATCTATATGCATATCACACTAACTCATTATCCAATTCATCTTCTTCTATTCCTAAAGTTAGGCATGTTTCTAAGGCATCATCACACATTAATCCCGAAATAGATTCAAATGTAAAAGAATCAATTACATCTATCCTATAAGCGACTTCATCGAAAGAGGGACCTCTTAAAACTCTGAAAATGTTAAACACCTCTTCTTCATCACCAACCCTCAAAGTTAGCTTACCATCCGAAATATCAATCAATGCTCCCCCCAGTGGCTAAGAATGGTCTTCCAAAAATTATAGGAACCTACATGTCAAAATCCATCTCAAGCACAACAAAATTAGCTGGAATTATAAGCTTACCAACTTTCACCAATAAGTCCTCAACTATACCAATAGGGTATCGAATTGATCGATCAGCAAGTTGCAATGAGATGGTCATTGTTTTGAGTTCCCCAATTTCCAGCCTGTTATAAAGAGACAAGGGAATAAGATTAATGCTTGCACCTAAGTCACATAAACATTGAAAAATATTAGATCCACCAAAGTGACAAAGAATAGTGAAACTCCCTGGATCCTTTAACTTAGGGGGTAGTTTATTTTATAAAATAGAACTACACTCCTCAGTTAAGGCTACTGTAGCAAAATTATCAAGCTTCTTTTTGTTGGAGATGATTTCCTTTAAGAACTTGGTGTATGTAGGCATCTCAACAAAAGCTTCAGTAAAAGGGATATTGATTTGGATCTTTTTGAAAAGGTCAAGGAATTTCTGAAATTTGGAATCATCCTGCTTCTTCTTGACCCTTGAGGGTATGGTATGGGTGGTACAAAGGAAAAGTCTGAACTTAGTGAAGGCTCTTTCTTTTGTGTTGTTTCTTTTAGCTCTTCGCCTTCACCCAAATTCTCACTTTCAACATCCTTGGCTTCCTTCTCTTTAGGAACCACACCTTCCACCACTTAACCACTCCTTAAAATCACTGCTATACAATTTGCTTCGGATTTACTTGGGTATTGCTAGGCAGCTTCCCCTTTCCTCTTTCACTTACCTTTTTTGCCACTTGACTAATTTGCACCTCTAAATTTCTGATGGCAGCTTAGTTGGACTGAATGTTCTACTCCATCCTGTTCATGGCTTGAGAGCTATCTTGAGCACTTTGATCCATCTTGCTCATAAGTTGAGAAAACATATCTTCAAGTCGATCCACCTTTTTCTCCCAAGGGGAAGGGAATTATTGTTGTGTAGATGATGAAAGAGGTGAGTACTGATGTTTTGGTGGTGCTTGGAACCCAGGTGGTCCCATTGGTTTTGCAGTCCCTTGGTTCTTCCATGAGAAGTTCGGATGGAACTTCCAACCTTCATTGTAAGTGTTCAAAAAAGGATCAAATATCTGACCTTGTCTACCATTATTCACATAGTTCACCTCTTCTTCTGTCATGGTTGCCTCAATGTTCATACAACCAACTACTGTATGCCCGAATCTACCACAAAGAGTGCAAGGATCTCTACTAGACTTATTGTCTTCATCAACATATTCAGCTTCTTGTTGATCTCGGCAACTTGGTAGGCCATGTCCGATCTAGACCCCACTTCATTTAGAGTAACAGCTTTGTTCCTACTCACCTTACAATGTGAATTCTCTGCAACCTTTTAAAAAAATTCCATAATTCTTGGGAACTCAGATTGCTAATATTCCCACCAGCATTCAAATCCACCAAAGTTTGGTTGTGATCAGTGAGACCATAGTAGAAGAACTGAGTCAACATGTATGTATCGAATCCATGGTGAGGGCATTGGTTGAGGAGATCATTAAATCGTTGCCATACTTCATGACTACGAGAACCAATGTATCATATTTTGGAGTTCGAGAGTTTTGTGGGCTGGGTACCACTTCATCATGAAAGTCTCCA
Organism: Erythroxylum gracilipes; assembly: GCA_026413385.1. Lineage (NCBI taxonomy): Eukaryota > Viridiplantae > Streptophyta > Magnoliopsida > Malpighiales > Erythroxylaceae > Erythroxylum > Erythroxylum gracilipes. The sequence continues at coordinate 36,845,301 of JANZLC010000202.1, forward strand.
TTACCTTATCCCAAGTAGCAATGGAATCTACCTCCAAACTCAACAACCAATTTCTTGCTAATCCTTCATGCAATAAGGAAAATACCTTAGCCTTAACTCATCCTCAGACAATCTATAGAACGAAAGAGTTTGAATTGTCGCATAAAAATCTCTCATGAAGGCTAGAGCATCTTCACTAGGCATCCCATTAAATTATGGCAACATCAACAAATGAATCTGCTTCAGCTCATAATTCCTTGCTGCTGTAGTTATTCGAATACAAGAGGGGTTGCCCGCAATAAATGGCATCTGATAATCCCGAAGTCTTCTTACTGCAGGATTAACAACAACCGGCTAAGCCTGATTTCCTTCATAGAATTGCTTATTCCCCATATCTTATCCCTCATACAGATCCGAGATTTGATTAGTGTTCACCATCTCTCTTCTTCGTTGGGCGTTGTTCCTTCGACAAGTCCATTTAATTTCAGGATTTAAATTAACAAGCTAGTCGTTATTCAAATTTCTTGAATGCCTTAAGTGTATACAGCTCCTGAAATCAAACAACGAGAAGGGTTTCAAAATTAATTAATGGAAGAAAACTTCAGGTAATAAACAAAAAACAATACAATAATTAGAATTAATGGTAGCAAAAAAATAAATTAGTCCTCGATAATGGCACCAAAAACTTGGTCGACAAAATTTGCAAGTGCACAGAGTCATTCATAGTACCTACAAATTAAGTATTCCAAGGTCGTCTCCTATAAGGACTAAAATGCTCACCACCGAATTAATTCTAATAACTTAAACGAATTTGACTTTAAACTTAAAAGATGATTGGATTTGGGTAGACGGTAAATTATTAAAACTAGAAAATAACAAACAATGACGAATTAATGATTTAAACTTAGGGCTTGGGGTTCACCAACTCAAGAGATTGATTAATACATTATGAAATAGATTGAATGTTAAGTTATAATAACAGTTGTACAACTTTACTCATATCCTTTCTCAAGACATACAAGAGTATCTAACTAGTTGATTCCCATCTCTCAATGTTCAAACTAACTAGTTAAATTCATGAAGAGTAAGCAACTATAAGTTATCACATTATCTTATGATATCTCTATCTCTAAGTCTAGTGTGTTTATCTTCCTAGAGTGTAAACCATACTTCACCTCTCAGTCCATCATATAATTCCTAAGATTGCATCTATGGAGATCAAGCATAGAGACAACAGTGAAATGTAAGAGAGATAAACATAACCCAAGAACTTTCTTTCAACACCAATCAATCCATAAAATATAATAGGCTACATCCCTCATCCTCAATGAGGTTGAACATGATAACAAAAGCCATACATATAAAGATGCTCAACATTGAAGAAAGAGTAGAGAAAGAAAGTAGAAAGAACACAAGACAAGATTGCTTCCAATCCTTGATGCAATCCCCCAAAACTTCCTCTTTTCCTCTTATTTTGTGCCTCCTTAAGTGGTAACCTCGTTTTTAATGTCCAGCCCCTAAATTAGGTCTTCAAAATGAGTATTTATAGTGTCTTGGGTCCAAAGAAACCTAGTTTTTCCTAAACAGGGGAAGAAGATCGTCTTTGGGCCGTCAATGTTCGTTAGACGGACATGATGTCCATTTAACGGACCTTCTCAGGTTTGGGAGGTAAAGTTGGCAAGCAATGTCTATTAAACGAACCTTCTCGGGTCTCTGGAAGTGGAATTGGCTAGGCGGTGTCCATTAAACGAACCTTCTTGGGTCTGGGAGTGGAATTGGCTAAGCGATGTCCATTAAACAGACATACACTGATCAATTACAAAATGCGCACTTTTGATCCTTCATTCAATAAAATCTCTCCTCAAAGTCTTCAAGAAAGTTGTAGAACTCGAAGTCCTCTTTAAAATCGTCCTTGAATGACTTAATCCAACATCCACAGTAAAAGTTATGCCTTTCACCCCCGAAAGCTATCCATTTGTACCTATCAAGCAACAAAGTTGAAATGTGTGAGCACTAACCAAATAAAGCCTCAAATTCACAAAGAAATAAGTCAAATTAATTCCAATTCAACACAAAATCACATAAGAATAATTTGACTTATCAATATTCTATAACCTCTTTCCAGCCGCTTTATAAGCAGAACCATTGTCAGCAATAAACTGAACAATGTTTTCTAGCCCTACTTCATTCACAATTTCATCAAATATCGTAAACAAAGTCTCAGTATTTCTAATAAGGCCAAATGCATCAATATATTTCAAAAAGATAGAGTCATTTGTAGAATAAACTAAAAAAATAATAATAGACTCTTTTCTCTTATTTATCCAACCATCACACATAATTGAGCATCCATAAGTAGCCCAATTAACTCTTCTTTTTTCCAAATAACTTCTAATTTCAGAAACAGAACAACTCAAAACTTTCCCTCTTAAGTCATCAATCGAAAGAGATTTATATCCCAGACCGTAAGAGGCTATTGCATCCACCATAGGTTGATAATAGTAAGATTATGAATCATTGAATGATGAACCTGTATCATACCACTATCTGCCTACTGCCACATCAACATTATGAGTCGCTTCTCTTGATTGCATTGCACTAAGAATTGAAGGTTAGGCTCTAGGAGTTGTTCGTGGTGCAAAAAAAATAGTCACCTGCCTTCTTCTTTTCCTAGCATCAAGTGCATGTGTAACATTATCTTTTTGCTGGGCTCGGATGGAACATTATCACTACCACTACCATTACCATTACCACCTTCAAAATTTTCACGTCATCACGAAAACCAACAAATAAAGTTCCACTACCAATTTCTAAATTCAACCTTTCCATTCTATCTTTCTCATGTTGATATTCTTTAAGCAAAGTTCTATCTGTCACTTCACATCATGACTTACTTTTTTACATAGTTCCACATCTCTTTTACTAAATGCTTCTTTAATCAGGTTATTCCTCCACCTTTCAAATGCTTCTCATAAAACAAGCAAATAGTAGGGTTCCTCATACTGGGAACCAATGCAACGTGAGCCCAAGCTGGATCATTGTATCTTCTTGAAGTGGTTTGATCAAGAGTAGTTGAACTTCTTTCCATTTATCTGTAAAAATAAATGAATGCATATATCAAAATAAAGAACGCATAATTTCATTACACAAACAAGCATGTCCATCCTATATAATATAACTCGTACATTATACACACAAAACATACATAAACAATTTCTGACATTTTCCAACAATTTCAATTCAACCATTACAAAACATACATAAACAATTTCCATTTCCAACATTTTCCATTCCCAATAATTTTTAACAATTTCATTTCCAACTATTTTGAACAATTTCAATTCAAAGTTTCAAACATCACAAAACATAGATAAACAATTTCCATTTCCAATTTTCCAATAATTTCATTTCTAAAAACCAACAATTTCATTTCAAACAACCAACAATTTCATTTCCAATAACCAACAATTTCAACCATCACAAATTCACAATTCACAAAATAATGAAATATACATAAACAATTTGTATTTTCAACAAGTTATAACAAATTTCATTTCTTAATTTCTTAATTTCAACAATTTCCAACAATTTCAATTCAACTATTACAAAACATACATAAACAATTTCCATTTCCGACATTTTCCATTCACAATAATTTTCAACAATTCTATTTCTAATAATTTTGAACAATTTCAATTCAAAGTTTCAAACATCACAAAACATACATAAACAATTTCGATTTCAAAATTTCAAATAATTTCATTTCTAACAACCAACAATTTCATTTGCAACAGCTAACAATTTCAACCATCACAAATTCACAATTCACAAAATAATGAAATATACATAAACAATTTCCATTTTCAAAAATTTCTAACAATTTTCATTTCTTAATTTCAACAATTTCCAACAATTTCATTTCTAACATTTTCCAACAATGTCAATTCACCCATTACAAAACATACATAAACAATTTCCATTTCCAACAATTTGCATTCCCAATAATTTTCAACAATTCCATTTCCAACAATTTTGAACAATTCAAAGTTTCAAACATCACAAAAGATACGTAAAAAATTTCTATTTCCAAATTTCCAACAATCAAGAATTTCAACCACCACAAATTCATTTCCAACAATTTCAATTTAACAATGACAAAAAAATACATAAATAATTTTCATTTCCAATAATTTCTAACAATTTTTATTCCAATAATTTCCAACAATTTTCATCACAAAACATAACAATAATTTCTAACAATTTCCATCACAAAACATACACAAACAACCAAATACAATGAATTTGTTTTTCAAATTTAAGAGCAAAAAACACACCTAAAAAATAAAAAAAATCAATTCAATGTCAGGTGAGGTCGGGTTTGAATTTGGATCTATTTCAGAATTTAGATCTGGCATTGGGCAGTGGTGGGCTGGTTGCTGGGGGTGTGGTGATGGTTGCCGGATGGCCGGAAAGGGAGTGGTGGCGACTGGCGATGGTAAAGAAGAGAGAGAGTGAGAAAGAAAATAATGAGAGGAAGAAGAAGAACAACAACTTCGGGTGTGGGTATGGGTGTGGGAGGGAGGAGGTTTTAGATTAATTTGATTTTTTGTATAAAAGAGAGAGTGAGAGTGTGAGTTTGTGAGAGAGAAAAAGAAAATGAAAAAGAGTAGGTACCAACCGTAATAGGTCAGTACAAACCAATACACAAACCCAATATCGGAGCACTCATTTTTGTACCATTTTTTGGGCAAAACGGAATGTACCGCCCGGTACGATATGAATTTTGTAACTATGGTTTTAGTTCAGCACCAAGCAACTCCGAGGACCCAATTGGCGCAGTCACACAACCACACCAACATAGCTCATGCCCAGTATCTTCTATAGCACAACCAATAGCTAGCGTCCACAAGCACCACGCCAGGCTTCCTATACAAACAGAGACAGACGTGCAAGCATACCAATCGCACCACAGGCGTAACAAGCAGCCCATTTGTCCACCATGCCCACCAACACACCAAGGAATCCAATTGTCCACTAGTATTGTAATAATGTCATATTTATTTTCCAATTTTTTACTTAATTTTTATTAAATAATTTTCATTGCTTTCATTTTAATTTTAATTTTAGTTATTCATTAATTGTTTTAGTTATTTTTAGGATTAGTTTTGTCGTTTATAATTATCATAATTATAGGACGATCAAAAGATACTAATCAAAAGGTGAATCCAACTATACAAAATCAACCTAGCACTGGACCTAGCACAAATACCAATGGGAAGCATGCTTGGATGGCTAAAAATGCATCTATCTTGTCACTAGCTGAGTCAGACCACTTTTAACTCCAAAGAAAGAAAACAACAGTGTCGCTCTCAAACCCGACATATTAATGAGGCCTATAAGATGGAGCTATTGGATAGGGTTTGTTTAAGCACAATGAGATTGATAGAGTAATAAAGGAGAACATTTTTTTATATCATGTGATCCCCCCCAAAGAGGATCATCTTCAAATTAACAAGAGGATCGTGATGGTTCACAACCTCTGTATCTTCTGGTTCTACCAATTCAACATAAGTATCATTTTCAATTGGAGATGTTAAAATGTGAAACCTCTAAACTGGAGAGGAATTTGGATGCTCTTCTATAATTTATGGGCTAATATCTCAATTTACATTGACATCATGGTACATCTCATTTTGGATGCTCATAATTTAGGATAGTCTTTCACTTTTTGTTTTATTTTATAATTTTGAGCCCCTAAATTAAAGGAATTGTCTCAAGCTTATTTGCATAGGATTTTGACTATTTTCATGAAAAGTAAATTAACTTATTTAAGTTGCATTGTTTTGATCTTTCATTTTTTATAGAATGGAGGAGAATTATAAGGAAAAAAGAAAGAAATATCCTCTTTGACATTCATGTTTTAAAAAGAATGAAAATTATGAAACAATAAAAATAAAAAATAAAAGAAAAGAAAAATGATGAAGTGATTGAAAAGGATGTCATTTGAATAAAGTGAGTTTTGGATTAAATTGAATTAAAACTTGTGCGGATAATTTTGAATGATTGATAACTTGCATTTTGTCATGATAATTCTTTGTGTTTTATGTTCTTTTGGTAGGCTTTTGTGATGCTTTGCTTGTGTTTCTATGGTAATTTGTGTCTTTGTATGTTTTAGGCGATGAAATACCAAAGTGATGCAATTTGGAGTGAAATTAGCTAATCTGGAACTAAAGAGGATTTCAACATGACCATGTTGAAGGTAACACAGTGCTGGCAAACTACTACCTGTGAATTTTGACTTTATTACCTTAGGATTTGGGTCTCAATAGCATAGCCCTCTTTGCTGTCGAAGTCAAGTTCTGTTGAAGCCATTGAAGTCTTATTTTGACATTTAATTAGGCCCCACTTTGTTCATTAAAAAGGGCAAATTTTAGACCAT
>JANZLC010000202.1:36851818-36873501 GCA_026413385.1 Erythroxylum gracilipes
TCCTTGCTAATTTCACTTGCATCTTATGACATATAAGCTAGCTTAGGTCCATTTCATTAGGTTCCGATTAAGTGAGACGACCCGAGGTTGCATCCTATACTGCCATCCTTGGTATAAATTATTTTTGACCGATTTCCAAGGATCGATTTTAGGATCGAACGACGAGCTGCGATCAGGAGGCTTTGAGACAGGTTGTCTTTCAAAACTTCTCCAGGTGTTTTCCATGATCTATCACATGTTGCAAAACACAAAAATGTGAAACCTTGCTCTAATGCCAAATGATAAAGCAAACACACACAACAGATAGTTTTAATTCAAATAAAATGACAGGGGCCTGTCGAAGTTTAAAACAATAGGAGGGTAATGTCCTAGTTCAATGATTGTACTGTGTAATGTGTTGTACATGCATTTTATAAAGTATGGTGTATTTATGGTGTACTAGAGTAATTTAAGCGTTTAAATGTATTATTGAGGTTATAACAGAGATCATGGATAGACCAGGACAGTTCTGGACTTGACTGAAAATTTCTCGAAATTTTTTTGAAAACTCTGAAAAGCTACAGAATGAGTCCAAACGAGTTTTAAAAGCCCTGAAATGTGCTTTGAAGATTTAGGTGATACTTTTCAATAAAATCTGGATGATTTCAGTGACATTTAGTGATTTTTGGGTTAAATATGAAAATTCTTTTGGGCAACCGAAAAGTTATTGAATAATTCCAAAATATGATGAAAAGCTCCAAAATTAGGATTGGAGTCCATAGGAACTAAAACTGGTCAAAACAGAGGTTGTTTGGATAGAATTTGGGTAATCCATAATTATTATACTAAAATGCCCTTTTTGGAAAATAAATATGTATTTATGATTTTAAACCCATTCAAAAATTTTAAGAACATCCAATCAATAAATATTGACCCTAGTTAGAGTATTTCATGGTTAATTTGAAAACACGGTTATGGAATGTTTTCGAGATTTAATGCGATTAGTAGGTCAATTAAAAGCATTAAAGGGCAATTTGGTCTTTTTACATGATATTAGTGGATTGATGAGTCACTAGAGATGATCAATGAGATGATGACATGTGTTTGATGAGTCATTAGTGATCACAAATAAGAAGGTGACATTTGTAATCCATTAAATGAGTATAAAAAACATAACTTAAGACATTTAGCTTCATTCTTTCAACATAAACGTGAGAGTGATGAGAGAGTAATGTGAGAGACAAAAAAAGAAAGGGAAAGAAGAGAAGCCAAGGGGAACATTGGCTAAGGAGTTGGAAGAAGACTGTAGTTATTTTTCATGGAATTTAATGGTGATTTGGAGAAATCTTGAAGTATTCATCAAATACTCAAAAGATTAGAGGAACAAGTCGTAAGTTTCTTAGCTTAAATTTCTAATTTGTATGGGTTTTCTTGAGTGAGATGGATGTGTTTAAGATCAATATTGTCTTGGTATTACTTTGATGTTTCTTTGTATAGAATTAGTTGAATATGACAAGAGAGGAATATGTAGTGGGATTCTAGGTTAACTTAAACCAGTCCCTATATTTTAGCCATAACTTGGCCTAAAGACCTCCAAATTGAGTGATTCAAATTAGTGCTTAAACCTAAGACATATTAATAAAAATCTCTAGAAGAGACCTAGACCTAATTTAAGATTAATTATATTGAAATTTGAGATCAAAAGTGATAGCCTGATATGCCCCTGTGTTGAAACAATTTGTGATATTTGATACATTTTTCATGATTTAGAAGTTTAAATGACATGGTTTTTAATGACATAGAAACTAGAGACATAGGGAAACAAATGTCTAGAAGATCTCAAAACCTAATTTAAACATTTACTATGTGAAAGTTAAGAAACAAATGGAGATATGGATTCTGGACATGGGTCATAACCGTGATTCATCTTGCATGATTGTGATATGGTGAATTAAATTGAGTGAGATTGTGTTTTGAAGAAATTGGTAAGGTAGAATGGATAAAATATGGTATTTAAGTGATTTTTGAAAATAGATTTAGAAACGGTGACCAATAGGTTAGTTTATGGAAGTAAGTAGAAATATGATTAGCGTGTGTGTTACATGATTAGATACGAATCTCAAATTCGGTTAAACCAAATATATAGTTTTAATGCCTTATTTCCTAATTTGAAAATAAATGCCTAAGAAAAATGTGTTTTATGTAGGTAAAGGAGAGTCACCGAACACGTAAGTATGCTTGGCGATAAGTGTGCAAAACTGTGAGTGTATTTTAATTGTTTTATATAACTAAATTATCTGCAAAAGAATTGATGTCATGTGTGAAATTCTTAATTGTTTTATATAACTAAATTTTTTGAAAAAAATGATGTCATGTGAGTGTATTTTATTTGTTTTATATAACTAAATTCTTTGCAAAAGAAATGATGACATGTGAGTGTATTTTAAATGTTTTATATGACTTAATTCTTTTACAAAGAATTGATGACATGTGTATTTTAACTGTTTATATGACTTAATTCTTTGTAAAAGAATTGATGACGTGTGAGTGTTCCTTAAATTGTGGTTATGCAAATGATTTTCATTTGATCATGAAATGAATACTTTTACTGAGTTTTATGCAAATGATATTTTACAAGTGAATATTGCTAGCATAAGTGTATGCATTGGCAATATATGAGTTTTAAATTGAAAGTTAAATTTTATATGATTGGATGTTACACTGAAATAATTCAATTATGAATCCTCCAACACTTAATTTAGAAAATAAGATGAGTCGTAAATGTAAGAGTTACTTTTTCCTATGGTACTCTGCTAGGCTTTATACATGTTATTATACTGGTATATTTATAATGGTAAACTTGTTATGGGTAAGCGATGTAGAACTAGCTTTTTGACTTGTTACGGGTAAGAAATGCAGAACTAGCTTCGTAACTACCAGCCTATAGCGATTCCTCCACTATTTTAAAAAGTGATTTGAGAGGTATCATATGGTACCAATTCTTGTGGTTGGCTTATTTTTTAGTATTAAAGTTTTCATAAAACTTATTGCCACCATTGTTTATTGATTAAGGAAAATGGGAAATGGAAACTTTTATATGATGAGTTTAGTTTTGAAAAGCATTTTGAAATAGCTTTTTTATAAAAAAAATTGAAATTGTGTTTTACGAAATGTTATGTTATTACTAGGTTTGATGATGCACGAATAAATTGTTACGAAAAATGTTTTACCATGAGCTTTATGATTGTATAGAATATTGCAGTTATATTGTTATAAAATGTTCAATTTTCTTGTAAAATGATTACGCTCACTGAGCTCGTTTAGCTCACCCTTATTTTATGTTTTAAATAAACTACCCCAAGTGTGGTTACAGGTGCTGCGGTAATTGGGACTCTGCCTCAAGATTAGTTATATTGTCGGGTGTTGCTATGCTTGTGTCATTTTTCTATGTACATTTGTGTAAAGAATGGTGGTTTAATAAAACTTTTAAATGAAATGCATTAATATGATTTAGCTTTTAAAAGTTTATTGTAGTGACAGTTGAGAATTATTTGTTTAGGTTGCTTGTGAGTGGACTTAAAGTCCAAAATTTGTAGTTAAGAAATTGGTGAGAATATAGAAGTTTTTCCAAATTTTACAGGGCTTTTAAAAATTTTGGGAATGTTAAAATGTAATTGTTATGCTGCCGAAATTTTCAATAAAATGATAGGAAAAAAAAGGTCCCATTATTTTTCGCGCTTTTAATTATTAAAGTATAAAAGGCTTTAAATAGCTGAATGACTTGGCTTCACAGGAACCCTTCAATTTGAGTCAGATATTGATTGGAGGGCAATCGTGGGGTCACCAAGAGGCCTCCATTTGGGTTTCAGAAGGGGAACTCCAAGATGGGTCCTTTCAAGAAGCCTTGAAAGCAATAGGAACCTATTAAGTATTAGAAGCTTGTTAAATAAAAGGAGCCTGCTAAAAGACAAATCCAGTTAAGACAAATTGAAACAAAAGGTGCCTGTTAGAAACTGAAAAGAACTTGTTGCAAGTTGAAAAACAAGAGCCTGTTAAAAGTGAAGGAGCCTCTTGTTGAACTAAATACATACAATATAATGTGGAAATATAAAAGTTAAGAGAAGAGAGAGAAGGACGAAGTCAATTTATACTAGTTCAGCTTATAACCCAAGCCTACGTCCAGTCCCCAAGTATTCAACTTGAGTGTTTTACTATAAAACCAAATAGTAATTTGACGAGCCTCTTCAAGCTCACGAGTACATATTTTACAAGGTTCTCTAACCTTCAAATGAGTACATACATTTCAAGGTTCTCCAACCTTCCCATGAGTGCATACTTTTCAAGGTTCTCCAACTTGCTAATGAGTACATAATTTCAAGGTTCTTCAGCCTTCCCACGAGTACATATTTTTCAAAGTTCTCCAACCTTCCAAACTAGTAGTATTTTTCTAGCCTCTACAAGCTGTTTATAAATGAAGAAGTTATTTGCTCCATATGAGCTTCAATTATCTCTCTCAAAAAGAATTGTCATCTTCTAAGGAACACGAGATTTGATAATGATATGACTTTCAATAGTATTGACGTATCTCAATAATTTGGCTCTCTCTTCTTTCCATCCATGCTTCTCTGTTTCACAACTTTAATGGCTCTTGCTTAAATAGACAGTTTCTTCAACTAGTTGTTGCTTCATTTCTGTTCTGAATTTGACTTTGAATTTTCAATATTATCTTTACTAGAATCTTGCAATAATCAACCGTTAAGAGAAATCTGGAGCTGATTGATGAAATATGTAATTGGCAAGATCCTTCTGGATATTGTAGAATAAATAAGGTAAGTTTATAAAGAAGGTTTCTACAAGCAAGGAAGCATTTATCATATGATTTTATTTCTTTTTGAGAATTAACCCATTAGCAATAAAAAGAAATAAATCTAATTTGAATTTTGAAATATTATAAGGTCATCATCAAATTCATTAATAAGCCTTGAGATAACAATTCGAACAATTTGAAGTTTGTTTTTCAAGTTATGAATAATAAGACATATACTTTTAGTATTATCTTTGTTTATACAAATTTATAGTCGATCTTAGGCAAAAGTTAAGGTTTGTGTTGAGTTTTACATGTGTTGTGAGTGGTGATTGATCAGTGGGTGTGCTTGTCAGTACAGATATCATACGGGGACATATTTTTGAACTGTAGCTTTTCAGGTTGTAACAGAGCAATGTTCACCAAAGTACGTATAAGTTGAAAACGTTTGGAATTCCCTTTCCTATACCTAGTTGATGAATTTTGAGCTCCATTTGCAAATAGGATATGATTTAGTGTTCACTAAACATAGTATTGTGCTCCTTGGCACAATATTTAAAAGTTTTACTGATTAAGGATAATTTAAGATGGTTTCCTAGGAAGAACATTTATTTACTAAAGCCTGCCTTGCATGTAAATCTCCTTGTTTTGCATGAGTCACACTTTGATATTATTGTACACCTAAACATTAGTTCTGTATATGACTTAGTTCATTAATAAATTCCTTAGTTCTAAATGTTCGATGTGTTAGTTTATGCCCTTGCAGCTAATTAATTGGATGCAAATTAATGTATGACATTATTTTAATTAATGAAAAGGATTAACTTATCTTTATGTATTAATTTAATTAATGTTTTATGTTTTAATACTAAAGGTAAAATTCTTAGAATAATTACTGTGTAATTGAAACTATGATGAGACTATAATTATGAAATTCAATTTACACTTATGTATTATTCCTAAATGTTCTTAGTTATAGTTTCATCAAGACAGGATATTATTGAAACAGTAAAACTAGTACACTTTATATTTCTTTCTTATGAAGAAAGTAATTAACTTTATAAATTAAAGTATAGAGATACTTAAACTAATGTGTGAGTGATTATTAGAGAATAAGTCACTAAACTGACCCGACTATCAGAATTACGAATGGAATATTACTTATGTGTTTGTAGATTTTCTCATAATGATGGTTGTAAAATTGATCATTTGACTTGAGATTATCAAGGTATCTCATATGAGAAATACTGTATTTTGATACTACTTATGAATCATCATAGGATAATTTAGTTGGTAGTACTTGGATGCAATATGAACCACACAGAGATAGTTGAGTAAGTCAATAAAGGATTCATCACTCTAAAGTAATTAGAGAGAATGTTCTATTGTTCTTGAAAAAGTATTAGCAATTATAAATCAATTACTAATTATCAAGAACGAACATGATTGGATGAAAACAGTAGATATTGTATTCATACTCCGTCTAATTGAAACATCAGATGATGAAAGGATTAAATTGTACATCATAATCATGCATTAACAGGTTAAGTCAATTACTTTGACATTCATGATATTTGGGTGATCATGACATATTGCTAAATGTCAATCATGATTTATAATCATGAATTATTTAATTGGAGAATTAAAGATAAATTAAAAGAAGTTTTAATTCATTACGAACCTAATGAGTCACATATTAAAGAGTTATTTGTGAAAGAAAAATCAATTTAATTAAGTTGGACTTAATTATAAAGTTTGAGAAACTTTGGGGATCAAATATAAGATATTTGTTTTTATTAAAATTAAATTAATTATAATTATAATTATAATTTGATTTTAATTATAATTAAAGAAATTTAATTTTAATTAAAGACCCTAATGATTTTTCTATTTAAATAATGGAAGAACATTAAGAAGCTAGCACTTGGTCTTTTTCCTCTCAAATTAATCTTGAGAATTGCTATGTAGATATCATCAGAGGCTGGATAATTGAATAACTCGTGATTGACAAATTAGAAACAATTTCAAAGTTTTCAACTAGAAGGAAAAAGGTATGATTTTTTATTCAAATTAATGTTTTATTCAAGTTAATTCAATTATCGGGATCTGCTCGAAATCCGTAAAAGGTTTTATTTTCGGCTGCGCTCATAATTTGGCCATAGTTGGATTCCCAACATGGTGAGGCAAAACTTTAATTTAGACATCTTATAACACATAAAGAAGAATCTGTCTTGATCAAGAAAGCCTTCTGAAGAGCTGATATAGGTTACGAAAAGAAGTATAACAAGTATGACAGGGACCGGCTTGGTTGTGTGCACTATGTGCTCATTGTTCGATCCTTTAGTAAAGGCAGTGACGATACAGTAAGAGTGCCGCCCTTCTAGAGCTTGCCCCGTTAAACTCCGATAACTATTGATCAACAGATTGGTCAGGACCTGGAAAATTATATTTTTGTCGTGTGGGGACCATTTATAAGCAAGCCGGCATATACTGCTTACATGTTTAAGGTAGGAACATAATACAAGAAACGTATAAAAGGTGCGACTTTTAGATTTGGGAGAATTTGCGACTTTTAGATTTGGAAGAAGTTAGGACTTGCCAATGAACAATGAGCTGATTTGGAACTGGACGGCAGACTTTGATATTTTCAGAAGCAGGAAGGTTGAAACGTGCATATGAAGGAAACTTTGACACATTTTTGGGATTATGTAGACTAAGACATAGCATTGGTTGTCTAGACGTAATAAAAAAATGATTACTAGGTGTTTCAGCAGACACTTCTTTCCCGTCCGGAATTCAAACCAAACATGAGAAAGAAAACTCTTCAAGCACTTGTTAGCTGAGGACATACTAGGCCTACTAGGAGCAGTATTCCCTGGAGGCATTTGCTGGCCCTAGGAGAATTTTTCATTGTTCTATTAGTATTAATTTGAGAAATCTTTAGCTAAGTTAGAATGACGCTTTGTGAAATAATTAACACATGTTATTAATTGGATCAATAACTAATAGCAGAGAACTAACATGATTAAACTCAAATAAAATAGATATCAATTTTATGTTCTATATCTAATCGAAAAATTATATATTAAAAGAATTGAATTATACGAAAATAACATGCACAGAAAGATTAGTTAAAATCGACATTCATAAATATTTGAGTGGTCATGAAGTGTTGATAGATATGAATCTTGATTTATAAATATAAATTGTTTAATTAGATAAATTAAAATAGTTTAGTTTATCTAATCATAAATGTAAATTAAGGTTATAATTTATATCTATCACTAATATATTTGAAAACTTAATGAGTCACATACAAAGAATGAGTTAAAGAGAGAAAAGATATTTTAATCCAACTATACTTTATTGTAAAATTCAAGAAACTTTATAATTAAGTATGAGATATTCAATAAAATTGATTAATATGAGATACTAAATCTTATGTAGGCGTAACTGCCATTAGAATTATTTGTAATTCTTTATAGTTTAACTAAAATTAGAATTTAATTTCAATTAAATTACTAAAATATCCAAAATATATTGTAAGTAGTTTAATCTCTAAGAGAGCTAACACTCATTACGTCTTACAGAGTCCTCTCCACTTGTTTTGTAGATATTGTTAGAGGCTAGATATTTTTGCGGCTAAGAAGATTGAGATGATTCAATTTAAAAAGCGGTTAAAGAGATACGACAAGAAAATAATCAAACTTTAAAATACGGTACGAATTATGATTTATAATTTATTGTTAATTATTTTATAGAATTTAAATTATCTTGACTTCTAAAAATTAAATATAAAAAATTTTGTAATTATTCTACTGTGTGTGAGATTTGATCTCAATTCGATGTCTTAAGAATTAATACAATTTCAAGAGATATGGCAGAATTATAATAACTCAAGCGCAAGTGCAATATTGAGCGTTTAAATTGTTATTTTGCTCTACGATTTAAAACATTCATTAGGTTTATTCTCCTTTATTTGCAATCATTTTTTCTAGTTGTAGGAGCTAGCAAGCATTACAACTCCTGTCTTTGAATCCTAGTCTCAGTATTGAATGGTTGAATAAATTTTAATCTCCAGTCCATCAGTGAAGCCAGGTGACACCTAACAATCATGTTGTTTCTGTGTTATAAGAAGTTATCTTAATGTAACATAAATGTCATCCCAACCATAAATGTCATATTTTGAACACATTTTTTTTCCGATATCTTCCTTGATATAGTAAACACATACAAAAGGGGGGTGAATTGTGTATGACTTACAAAAAATTTGCAAGTTACTTTCAATTCATATAAAGATAGGGCTTATTAAAATTTAAAAATAATAGGAGCCTGTCAGACAATTGAGTTATGTTAAACGACTGGACTCTCATACTCCTGTTGAAACAATAAAAAGAAGGCGCTTGTTAAAATGAAAGGAACCTTTAACAAGTCGAAAACGAAAGGAACCTATTATAAAAGTGAAGGAGCCTCTTGTTGAAATGAACACACATAATATAATGCGAAAAAATAAAAGATAATGAGAGAGAGAAGAAGGAAACAGTCAATTTATACTAGTTTAACTTACAACTCAAGCCTACGTCCAGTCCCCAAATATCCAATTTAAGTGTTTCACTATAAAAACTAAGTAATAATTTGACGAGCCTCTTTAAGCTCACGAGTACATATTTTTTTAAAGATTTTCCAACCTTCCAAACCAGTAGTATTTAACTAGCCTCTACAAGCACTCAAATAAGATTTGCTCGATATGAGCTTCAACAATCTCTCTCTCAAAATGAATTTTCACTTTCTAAAGCAAAAGAGATTTGACAGTGATTGTATTTCGAAAATTTTTCCTTTTTCATACTTCCCTTTGTCATACTTCTTGTTCGCAACTGTAGTAGTTCTTCCTTAAGTAGGCATTTTCTTTAACTAGTCGTTGCATCATTTCTGTTCTAGGTTGATTTTGTATCTTTGATATTTCTACTAGATTCTTCAATCTTCAGCCGTTAAGAAAAACAGAATATGGCAATGTTTCAAAAATATAGGATTAGCATGATCATTTTCGATATTGTAAACAAAATAAGGTAAGTTCATAAAAGGAGGATCTTGCCAGAAAGGAAGCATATATCCTATGATTTTATTTCCTTTTGAGAAAATGTATCGTTACCAATATAAGGAAATAAATCCAATTTAAATTTTGAAATATTATAAAGTCATCATCAAAATCAATTAAAAAGCCTTGAGCTAAAAATCCCCCCCTATGATGATGACAACCAATAATAGATATATTTTCAAAAATTCAAATCATAAACCAAGATATACCTATAGACTTTAGCCTTTCGTTAACATACATACATCATAGCAGAATACATCACAGATCATCAAAGCAGGATACATCACAGATCATCAAAGCAATGTTGAAAAAAATATATCACAGATTATTAACTATTTTCCCCCTTTGTCATTATCAAAAAATATATATACTCTACCTGTTGTCATTATCAAAAAGAAGAAGGGAAAAGAACTGATCGATCAAAAAGCAAAAACGTCATAATTGCACAAAGATGTAAAAAAGACAATATGATTTAACAATTACTCTAGGCTATTAAACTAGAAGGAGCCTTCTAAATAATTCGTTGCTAATACCTGCAAACAAAAGTAGAATAATATATTCGAACACAATTAAAAATTAGAAAGTTTGCACATACCAAGCTCTTTTCTTAATAAACAGAATCTTTCTTCTGAAAGAGGCTCAGTGAAGATATTAGCTACTTGATTATTAGTATTGACGTGCAAAAGAGCAATGGTTCCTTCTAAAACATGATCTAAGAAAATGATGTTTGATTTCTATATGCTTAGTTCTAGAATGATGCACAGGATTTTTAGAAAGATTTATAACACTTATATTATCATATAATATAAGAATATGAGAAAAGTTTAGAGAAAAATCCTATAGTTGATGCTTCATCCATAAGATTTAAGCATAACAGCTGGTAGCTGCTACATATTTCGCTTCAGTCATCGAAAGTGCTTTGCAATTTTTCTGCCTGCAGGACCAACATACTAAACATCCTCCAAGAAATTGACAATGACTACTTGTGCTTTTTCGATCGACTTTGTCACCTGCATAATTAAGCATAATGTTTGGTCTTGAGCTTATAAGATATAGTAATGATCCAATTATCCCTCTATACTTTGTCTCATCCGTAGTTTTTCTTTCTTTGTCTTTATCAAGTTTAGCTCTAGTGTACATGGGAGTACCCATCGGTTTGGCATTCTCAAAATGATATTTCTTGATGAGTTCCTTTGTGTATTTATTTTGGTTGATAAAGGTTCCTTTTTCTGTTTGTCTGATTTGTATTATGAGAAAGAATGATAATTCTCCCATCATGCTCATTTCAAACTCCCCCTATAATAATGTTGAGAATTCATGCTTGAGGAGCATGCTTTAGACAATACTCAGCTTTGGATAACTTCATCATGAAATCCGAATGGTTTTCATCTTCAAAGCCCGAATGTTGCTTAACAAATACTTCTTCGTTAATGTAACCATTTAAAAATGCACTTTTAACATCCATTTGGAACAACTTGAAATTTCTATAGCATGCAAAGGCAAGTAAAATTCTAATTGATTATATTCTAGCAACAGGTGCGTAAGTTTCATCAAAATCAATATCTTCCTGTTGATTGTAACCTTTAGATATAAGTCTAGCATTGTTTCTTACCACCTTGCCATTTTCGTCAAGTTTGTTTCAAAATATCCATCGAGTCCCAATGGTTGACTTGTTTTGAGGAAGAGGTACGAGATTCTAGACTTTGTTTTTGTCAAATTGATTCAGTTTGTCTTTTATGGCTGAAATGCAGTTTTCGTCAGTAAAGGCCTCTTCAATGGTTTTTGGTTCTATTTGGAGATGAGAGTAACAAAGTTGTTCTTGAATGATGATTTTGTTCTTAGACTTTTAGAGGGGTCTCCTAGAATGTATTGATATGTATCTTGACCTCTCCATTCTCTTAGTGTTTTTCTTTGCATAGGCTCCTGTTTATGAGGAAGGAGTCTGCTTTGTTCTCGCTTCAGAGGGCCTTCTTGATTTTGTGATTCTGAAGGTATTATAGGTGTAGTTTAAATCTCTGATGTATTTTAGATACTAATGGATGCTCTTCATCATCATAATCAATTGTTGCAGTTGAAGGTAATGCTTCATTAAATACCACATGTATTGATTCTTCTATCTTCTATGTTCTCTTATTATATAGTATGAATCCTTTACTAGCGGTACTGTAGCCTAAGAAAATAGCTTCCTCTAATCTCCATCGAACTTTCCAAGGTTGTCTTTTCTATTGTTTAGAATGAACACTTGCAGCCAAAAGCTTGAAAGTAAGCAACTTTTGTTTTTTTTTTTCCTTTCCAAAGCTCATAAGGGGTAGATCTTATAAGAAATATGTTAAGTACATAACATGTCGTGGATACTGCTTTTACCTGGTATCCATGAGGTAGTCCACTTTCATATAGCACTGTTTGGCTATATCAACCAAAGTTCTATTCTTTCTCTCTATGACTCCATTTTGTTGAGGCGTCCTTGGACAAGAGAAGTTGTGAGTTATACCATTGCTGTCACAAAATTCTTGAAACTTTCTATTATCAAATTCTCCTTCATGATTGCTCCAAATTGAAGTGATGCAGTGCCCCTTTTCTATCTGAGTTTTTCTACAAAACTTATCAAACACTTTAAAAGAATCATTCTTATTTGATAAAAAATAAACACATGTAAATCTGGAGTAATCATCTACAAGAACAAAACCATAATGTTTACCATCAAAACTCTAAATCCTAGTGGGACCGAATAAATCCGTGTACACAAGTTCAAATGTTTGGTTAGTAGACATAATATTTTTAGGAGGAAAGTTGCCTCTAACTTGTTTACCTTTTAAACAAGCCTCACAAACCTGATTGCTTTTGAACTTTAAGATCAGTAGTCCTCTTACTAACTTGTGTTTTGGACAATTTTGATAGAATGCTCATGCTGGCATGTCCAAATCTGCCATGCTAGATAAACGAATCCTTTTTTAGAGAGACAAAACATTTAACACTTTGTGAGGACATATCTTCTAGTTGAGCACAATATATATTCTAATTTCTAGGACAAATAAACACAATATTTTCATTATGAATATCGACAATTTCACAATGAGATGCATAGAAAATGACTTTGTAACCCTTGTCACATAGTTGACTCACACTCAACAATTTATGTTTCAAACCATCAACAAAAAGATAGTTATGAACGGAGGTAGAGTTAGAATTACCAAATTTTCCAATTCCGGTGACCTTTGCTTTATTTGTGTCTGTAAAGATAACATTACCTTTGTATTTCCTTTCAATATAGTTGAAATGTGATATTTCACCTATCGTATGTCTTGAACAGCCGTTACCAACTATCCATTGATTTTCTTTTGTCTCTATTTTGAAATATATCTACAAAGAGCATTATCTCATTTTAGGTACTCAAATTTTTTGGTCCTTGCAGATTAGTAACTTAACCTTTCAGTCTCCAAACATACATTTAAGATAATTTCTTCTTACTAAAATGACAAGAATGACTAATGTGACCATGTCTGCTACAGTAGAAGCACAAAACAGATGAATGAGAGTTGTTATAATTTCTACCATGTAATAGGTTCCTGCTATTTTGACTTTAGCTACTGCTGGATTTGATGAAGAAGTTATTGTATGGCCTAATATTATAGTTTTCATTGTATCATATTCTAGCCTTATCAAAAATGCATTTACCACTATCAAGCAATGCATCAAGGTTGTCCCTTCAATCAATGAAAATTGCCAGATCTTTTTCTAAAGATAAGATCTTTCCAACACTTTTCTCTTTCTCAAGTTCTAAGGTGGCGACTTTTTCTTCTAACTGTCTCACCTTTTCATAATCATTTTTAAGAAATTTATTTTCCAAGTTAACTACTCTTTCTTCCAGTACTTCTTTTTAAGAAACCTTTTGCTTATACTTAACCTCAAGAGACATATTCTTGGCAACCAAACTCTTATTCATATATTCTAATGATTTAGTCTTACCCTTCAAAGATGCATCATTGTTCTTGAACTTCTCAACTTCTTTGAAATATTTCACTTTCAACCTTTTGTACTGATACAATTCATGATATGCATTTTTCAATTCAGCAACTTTAATATCAGAATTAGAATAATATACCTCATCATCTTTTGATTTAGCCATGAAGCAGACAATGCTAACTTCCTAAGGTCCATCTTCTTCAAAGTTTTCAAAATCCTTGTTAAACCAAACTGCAGTCATGCGTTGCTTTTTAGGTTTTCTATTCTCTATTTTTTCTTTTTGAAGAAGAGGACATTCAAATCTAGTGTGCCCAGGTTTCTTGTAGTGGTAACATATGATTTGTGTATTGCTACTGCTATTGCTATCTTTTGATAGGGGCCTACTGTTTCCAGCCTTCTTATTTCCTTCTCTTTTCTTTGTTAACTTCTTTTTATAGAAACGTGCGTATTTTCTAACCATGAAGTTGAATTCATCATCTTCATCTACCTATAACTCAGTGTCACTATCATCACCATTTGATTAGTCAATTTCTTTTAGTGTCATTCCTTTTTTATAGGAGGATCTTTCATCTCGCTTAAGCTCGGTTTTATGGATCATCATATGTTCTCGTAGTCAGTCGAGTAAAATAGTGTCTAGATCCTTTGTTGTTTCTAAAGCTGTCACCTTAGGTCTCCATTCCTTTGATAGTAACCTCAAAATCTTCGTTAAAAACTCGTCATTAGGATATATCTTTCTCAAGTTCTTTAAGGTCGTGATGATGTTATTAAAGCATCCGAAGAATTCGTCTATGGTCTCTCCTTGTTTCATGCTAATACTTTCGTATTGATTTTACCAACAGACTTATTCTATGTTTCTTTACCTCATTCATCTCTTCGAAGGTAACTTAAAGTTTGTCCCACATTTCTTTTACTGTAGAGTAGTAGGATATCTTTTCTTATTTTCTAGAGACAACGCACATATTAGGTGATATTTTGCTTTAGCGTTTAGTTTTGTATTTCTCCTGTCAGCATCAGTCCATACTTCTACGCTATCAGAAGTGGGAATTGTAGCTCCAACTTTAATTGCTTGTCATACTTCGATATCTACAGATTGGAGATATATGATCATTCTCTCTTTCCAGTATGAGTAGTTGTTTCCATTAAAGTAAGGAGGCTTTGAGATAGATTGTCCTTCAAAACTTCTCAACGTGTTTGCCATGATCTATCAAGTGTTGTAAAACACAATAAACGTAAAACTTACTCTAATACCAAATGAGAAAGCAAACACACTGCAAGAAGGGAGGTAAATTGTGCGTGACTTTAAAACAAATTGCAAGTTACTTTCAATTCGTACAAAGACAGGGGCCTGTTAAAATTTAAAAACAATAGGAGCCTATTAGGCGATAGATAGAACCCTGTTATACGACAGGAGCTTGCTAAAGTATGAGTCCTATTGAAACAATAAAAAGAAAACACCTGTTAAAATGAAAAGAATCGTTAGCAATTCGAAAACAGAATGAACCTATTATAAAAGTGAATGAGCTTCTTGCTGAAATAAACTCATACAATATAATGCGGAAAAATAAAAGATAAGGAGAGAGAGAGAGAGAAGAAAGACGCATTTGATTTATACTGGTTCGACTTACAAACCAAGGCTACGTCCAGTCTCCAAGTATTCAACTTGAGTATTTCACTATAAAAACCAAGTAGTAATTTGACAAGCCTCCTCAAGCTCACGAGTACATATTTTTCAAGGTTCTTTAACCTTTCAAACTAGTAGTATATTTAACTAGCCTTTACAAGCTCTCAAATAAGATTTGCTTGATATGAGCTTCAAAAATCTCTCTCAAAAAGAATTTTTACTTTCTAAAGTACAAGAGATTTGACAATGATATCACTTTCAAAAGTACTGATGTTGTGATTGTATTTCGAAAATTTTGCCTTGGTCATACTTCTCTTTGTCACACTTCTTGTTCACAACTACAGTCGTTCTTTCTTAAGTTGACATTTTCTTCAACTAATCGTTGCATCATTTCCGTTCTAGGTTGATTTTTTATCTTCGATATCTCTGTTAGATTCTTCAATCTTCAACCATTAAGAAAAATAGAATATGACAATGTTTTGAAAATATAGGATTAGCAGGATTTTTTCAAATATTGTAAACAAAATAAGGTAAATTCATGAAAGGAGGTTCTTGCCCGAAAGAAAACATATAGTCTATGGTTTTATTTCCTTTTGACAAAAAGTATAATTACTTATATAAAAAAATTAATCCATTTTAAATTTTGAAATATTATAAAGTCTTCAAAATCATTAAAAAGACTTAAACAGGAAAGAAAAATGAACATTCTGAAAACGATTTAAACAGGAAAGAAAAATGAACAGAAAGCAACCAGTCGAGTTATGACCATTATGCTCTTACAGTGGCACTCATAATGATATCTCCATCGCCAAGCTGTTCCTCAAAAAAATATTTCTGTCAACATTGAGGCGTGTTCATTGCCCTGGAATGTACTGGAGTTGTATTTAAGGTGCCTCAGTAGAATCCATTTAAGCTTTATATAGATTCTACGAATGGTTTGCTTTCTGTGTTCTAAACATGTCCCGGCTGGTATTATCTCAATATTGATTTCCAAAAGCGGCCAAAGATACACAGGATTTCTATTTGTTAGAGAAAATTATTATTACTGGTGCTTCACAAAGCGGTCATATCACTTTCGTACCACAGGTGCCTTCCAGGAAAATGCATGGAAAATCTGTGCTTGTCAGTCAGATATCAAGAACGTTCCAGGAAATTGTGGGGAAAGTTATCAGTAGCCTACTACATTAATTCCTTTTTTCTTTTAATGGTTAATCCAACCAGTTTTATAAGATTAATCTGGCTATGGTTCTCCATTAAGTACCTAAGCTTATAATTATAAGAATAATTGAGATCCACGCAGGATTACAATAGCTTTCATCTTCGGGAAGATGGAAAGACTTTTCAGGGTCGTCTTTGGAGAAGACTTCCAAGTCAAGCAGCTCATCAAGAGCCATAAAAACAGTCTGTAATTTGTGTTCTAAACATTATAACATGGAAGGAAAAGGACGCAAGTTAAAACAACGCGGAGTTGCTTTTGAATTGACAAATTCGATAAACCATCTAATCTTTTTTTAATGTTATTTTCAGTCTGTTGGAATTTTAGAGATTGAGCCACTCCAACAACAAATACTGCGCACTAATTGATGGATATCAACTTCACAAACCATTGATCTACAAATATCAACAATTTACGTCAGATATGGTATCCTGAATTCGTTCAATATCTCTCCGCAGTAGTATGAACGTAGAAATGAAGACAACTGAAGTTATTAAACCAGGAGTCAAGTTCAATTCTTGCAATTAGTCTTCTGAGATTGCTTCAGTTAGATTTCACATTAGAACCTGATATTGAAAATTAAAACTTTAAAATTACTTAAAATGAAGTATTGCTGTCAACTGATTGTCAATAACTTGCTATACGGACTGAATACTTTGATTTTCATTTCATACTAACATTTGTGGGTAACCCCCTGTTAATGACTGGTTTTCATACTTTAGCTTGGCAGTGAATGTTAGAATTATCATATGATCCAAGTTCTGATCTTTATTCAAAAAATTTCAACTTTTGGGAAGAAAGAAAGAGATTAGCAGGAAGTATGAAAAATGTGCATCTTGAACCGAATATATCATACAGCACTACAGGGGAAGTTGCCAGGACGTGGTTATTGGGGGCAGGTTTTAGATCTATATGGTTTGAAGTCATGCTGTAATAAAGCGAATTAGATGTTAATAAACAAACGGGAATGTTTGTTTGGGAAAAGAACTAAGGTATGGGACTGGAGATTTAATATATTGGATAGAACGTAAAGTGAACCAAAGTGTTGTCACCAGTTTCTTGATTATAAAAAACTCAACTTGTCATTGCTTAGTCAGAAATTTCTGCAAAACTCAAATCGATGTAGTCTGAACTGAAACACACACAATTTAGATAAATCGGACATGTGTGTTATGAATTAGTATCTTAAATTATTCACACATTTATCACGAATGGTGTCAAACTAATTCGAAAGGTGATATTTTAATATATTTTCAGTTAACCAAACATATTCATTCTTCAAATATGTTTCATAAGAGTATGAAGAAATTATTCAATAGAAGCTTGAATGTAATCGAAGCAAGTTTCTTGTTCTGTATACTTGGGAACTTGACACAGTTAATTGAATACTGAAAGTTGAGATGACCAATTCAATATGAGATATTTTAAGATTAAGGAGGCAAAAGACCAAATGACCACGTTAGAAGCTCTAGAGCATCATATATTTTTCTGTTCAAAAATTCAAATTATGTTGTAGAATAGTTGCTTGGAAAGAACCCCCCTTTGTAAGTTTCCTAGTAAAAGTCCAGATCAATAGAAAAAGAGGTCAAGCTTCAAAGATCTATCAACGTCAACCTCAGGATATGGGGTCACAAGTCTCTGGTGACTTTCTGATAAACCGTGTGGGTTCCACCATTTGAGTGTCCTCCATTAAACCCATAAAACTCCAATTTTAAGACTTTTCTGTCTATGTTCATGACCAAGTCTTCCTTTTGAAATGATTTTTGTGTCAGCCAAAATTTTGTTAAGGCCATTAATTAGGAAATCTAAGCCTGCTAGCTGCACCTTATATATACATAGTTCTACCAGCGTAGCTGTGCATGCAACAACTTTTCAAACATTTATAGTTTGACAACCAGAAGTGGCACATAAACATCAGCAGCATTCAGCTAACATAGTACCATAGCTACTAAACCACTAAACCAGCATTGGCTATCATTCAATAACATGGATGAGCGAATACCAAAGCTAGATCTTCCAGGCTTCCGTTTCCATCCTACAGAAGAGGAGCTTCTTGATTTCTACCTAAAAAACATGATTTTTGGAAACAAATTGCCTTTCGACATTATCGCATACGTTAACATCTACCATCATGATCCTTGCGACTTACCTGGTACACATTCATGTATTATGCTTCGTACTTTGTAATTGAAGTTCATGTTTTAGTACAATCAGGCACATAACAACGTGTGTAAATTGTTTCAACGTAGGATTGGCAAACACTGGGGAGAGAGAGTGGTATTTCTTTGTGCCTAGAGACAGAAAACATGGAAGTGGAGGGAGGCCAAACAGGACTACAGAGAATGGATTTTGGAAAGCTACTGGTTCTGACCGCAAAATTGTGAGCTTATCAGACCCCAAGAGGATTATTGGTCTGAGAAAAACTCTTGTTTTCTATAGAGGAAGAGCTCCAAGAGGCAGCAGGACGGATTGGGTCATGAACGAATATCGTCTGCCAGATTCATGCCCTTTACCTAAGGTACCACTTCGATATGTTCATATATACGATTATAAACTATCTTTCAATACCATATACTAGCTCCTGGAGGAAGAATTTTCGTATGTCTCTTTTAAGTTTTTAACACAATCGTGTAAATTATTTTAATAAACCAAGAGGTACTAATTCATATTAGTTCTAAATAAAGTGTAAAACCAACTATAAAACACACGAAATATAGAGGTTAGCATACAAATTCTGGTAATAACCAGGAAATTTATGAGAGTCTTTGTTGCCTTCCCAGGAGCAGTTGTTCTTCATGAAAAAACAACAGAACTATTTAAAAGACGAAACTTGCTTCCCACAAGTCAATTTTGATGATGTTGAAGGGAAATGAATCCTGAATAAAATCGGTTTATTATTCTATGATGATGATGATATTCAATGAATGCAGGACATTGTACTGTGCAAGATATACAGAAAAGCAACGTCCTTGAAAGTGCTTGAGCAAAGGGCAGCAATGGAGGAAGAGATAACAATGAAGACAATCCAAGCATCTCCATCATCATCCCCACCATCCTCATCTTATGAAACCATTTCTTTTTTTCATCAACATGAAGAGTCGGTGGCTTCAATGTCTCTGCAACACGTGGTATTCAAGGAAGAAGTGGAAGAGGTGGCCACTTTAAGAGATGATAACAAAACTGGAAAACCGAAGGAGAACATTAGAGGCTCTTCACTGCAACTAAACATGGATAAGGACAAGTTACCAGAGCTCCAAGTGCCGAAATTAGGATTGGATAACTGGAACCAAGACACTTGGTGGTTAAACAGCCCATGGCTTCAGAATTTGACTCCAATCACTAATTATTGTGAACTTGTGAAAAATTTTTGATCCTGTAGATAGCTTTCTTCGTATAGTATGTATCTATAGGAGCTAATGTCATCCCCGGCTTGGCAAGAATGGTTGAGCAGCTGAGGATGGTTCGTTTCTGTTTATCCATGATCTGATGTTCTGAAGCTAAACTTGTGTTTTTAATGAACAATTTGATTTATTTTGCTTCTTTTTAACTTCTAAAAGAAAAATGGTGGATGTGAGTTGCTTGTAGTACTTAAGAGTCTTGACTTTTTCATCATAGGTGTTTCCCTTTTCCGATGTAATTTCTTCTTTATGGTAATGATGGTTTCTTTGTCAATAAACTTGTAACTTCCAAGTTTCATTCTTGTCTACTGGAATATACTTACTGTTTAACGATTATTTGTAAGTAGGTAAAATTTGCTTCAATGTTCTTGAAGAGGATTATCATGTTCAAGTTCAATCTTTCTACAATTTATGTTGTAGTTGAAGAACATGTACATTTCTGACTTCCACCAATGACACTCTTTTGTTTTCTAGACTCTTTGACGCCAGTAATTAGGTTGAAGCTAATGAGTTAAGTCTACTCTAATATTACTCAGTTTAATTAAATCTAGATTTGAATTAGATTTAAATTATAAAAATATTCATTTTAAAATTTGATTATATATATATATATATATATATATAATTTTAAATTAGATGTAGATCAAAATAATTCAGGCTTTTAAAATATGATTAAAATTTAAATAGAATCAAACTCAACCCCATTTTTATTTAAGTTCGGTTGAATTCGAGATTAAGCTTTTCAAATTATTTTGAGGTGCACCGAGATTCAGGAAACAACCCAATCTGAAGCATTGCCAATTTATTATTGCTATACCCAGTACGCTATTCCAGCTGAACCCATTTAAGCCTGTACTCTACAAGCTCGAGAAGGTGACCAAAGTTCTGCTTAAAACTAAGCCCATACTTTGTAAGTAAAGCCTATCTAAAGGCCTTTGCTCCACCATAAAACGTTCTAATGAAATTAACAAGGCCTAACTATATCAGACCTAACTTAAGCAAGTAAGGTGAATAAAACTAAAATCAGAATTTTGGGCTAGGCTTGCACGAGCAATGCTAATTACTCAAACCCACCGTACTTCCCTGGGCTTCCTTTGCTGCTTATTCTTCGGAGTAATTGTCGTTCCGTAGATAGAACGCGAGAAAAAAACCCTGCAGGGTTGATTATATATATACTTAGATATGTTGTTCACATGTTTAGAATATCATCTAAATTTATTTGAAGGTTTACGTTATATGCAGTAATGGGTTTATTATCGCAAGGTGGATATAAAAAAGGTGGCAATTAGCCTGTGAGGGTGACTAATATCCACGTATTTTAGTGATTAATGAGCACGGAAGTTGAGCTAATAAAATACACAACTTCAAGTCTTGAAATCAATTAGATGTGTTGGGACACAAAGAATAATAATGAAGCTCTTAGTTTTTAGTTTGTTTGCCATATATGTTGTTGCATGTGACTTGGCCCTATCAAAATATCAAATAAGGCCGCAGGGTTGGTCCTGAAAATATCAAATAAGGTTGGCCTTTAGTGGCTGCATGGATTCAACAATAACGTCTTCATGCAAATTCAACAATATACAATGCAAGGATGTCAACAATTATGG
>JANZLC010000202.1:36906007-36917798 GCA_026413385.1 Erythroxylum gracilipes
TTGTTAAGCAAGAGAGGCCTACTTTGTGGTCAAAGTACTGGTAAGATGGACTTTTGTGAGCATTGTATCTTTGGGAAGCAAAAACGAGTCAATTTCAATTCTCCAGCTGTTCACAAAACTAAAGGTACTTTGGATTATATTCATTCGGATCTTTAGGGGCCCTCTTGTGTTCCATCTAAAGGTAGTGCCCGGTATATGTTGACTTTTATTGATGATTATTTAAGGAAGGTTTGGGTGTATTTTTTGAAACATAAAAATGATTTTTTAACCTTTAAGCAATGGAAAGTTTTGATTGAAAAGCAGACAGGAAAACATGTTAAGCGGCTACGAACAGATAATGGTTTGGAATTTTATGGAGGTGAATTCAATGAATTTTGCAAGAATGAAGGAATTGCTTGGCATCACAATGTCAGAATGACTCCGCAATAAAATGGAGTTGCTAAGCGCATGAACCAGACTCTTTTGGAAAGGGCTCAGTGTATAATCTCTAATGCAGGGATGACACTTGATTTTTGTGCAGAAGCCATTGCTACAGCTTGCTACATCATCAACCGCTCACCTAGTGCTCCTCTTAATTTCAAGACTCTAGAGGAAGTTTGGTCAGGTACTCCTGTTGATTACTCTACTTTAAGAATATTTGGGTGTTTAGCATATATGCATGTAAATGAGAGAAAGTTAGCGCCTAGGGCTAAGAAATGTATTTTCCTTGGTTATACTTCAAGGGTGAAAGGATATCGTTTGTGGTGTTCTGATCCCAAGTCATCTAAATTTGTAATTAGTAGGGATGTTACATTTGATGAGTCCTTTATATTGTATCCTAGAAAAGAGTCTTGTAATCCTTATAATTTAGAAAAAGATGGTAGTACACAGAAACAGGTGGAGTTAGAGATTGGTAGTTCAGTTCCTTCACAAACGTCTTTTACATATCAGACAGATCGAGCTAATGAACTAGATACTGATCATGTTCAAGCTGAACCAGTAGAAGAAGAACATTCCATAGCCAGAGACAGACCAAGACGAGAGATTCGATCACCACAGAGGTATGCAAATTTAGTTGCGTATGCTTTATCAGTGGCACAGGAAACAAGTAGAGACAATGAACCTTCCACATTTACAGAGGCAGTTTCAAATGTTAATGATGATAAGTGGGTGGTGGCCATAAATGAAGAAATGGAGTCATTGCATAATAATGATACTTGGGTTCTGGTGAAGCCGCCAAAGGATAAGAAAATTGTTGGCTACAAATGGGTCTTCAAAAGAAAAGAAGGTACTTCAGGTATTGAAAATGCAAGGTGTAAGGCATGTTTATTTGCAAAGGGCTACAATCAGGTATAAGGTGTTGATTTTAATGATGTTTTCTCACCAGTAGTGAAGCATAGCTTTATTCGTGTATTACTTGCATTGGTTGCCATGTTTGATTTTAAATTAAAACAACTTGACGTCAAGACAACATTCCTACATGGCGAATTAGATGAGCAGATTTATATGAAACAATATGAAGGTTTTGAAGTTGCAGGAAAGGAAGACCATGTGTGTTTGTTGAAGAAATCCTTGTATGGATTGAAGCAGTCCCCAAGATAGTGGTACAAGAGGTTTGATTCATTTATGTTGGGTCATAATTTCTCCAGAAGCATGTATGATAGTTGTGTTTACTTTCGGAAGTTAGATGACGACTCATTCATCTATTTATTGTTATATGTTGATGATATGCTCATTGCTGCCAAGAATGTCACAGATATTCACCATTTAAAGGCCTTATTGCATGGTGAATTTGAGATGAAAAATTTGGGAGCAGAAAAGAAAATTTTTGGCATGGAGATAAGAAGTGATCGAGAAGTTGGTAAATTATTCTTGACCTAGGAGAATTATCTCAATAATGTTTTGGAGAGATTTGGCATGCGAGATGCCAAAGTAGTTAGTATTCCTATTGCTAGTCATTTTAGACTATCTGTTGTTCAATCACCACAGTCACAGGAAGAGGAAGATTATATGGCACGAGTTCCGTATTCTAGTGTCGTTGGTAGTATTATGTATGCAATGGTATGCACTCATCCCAATATTTCACAAGTTGTTAGTGTCATTAGCAGATATATGGCCAATCCTGGGAAAGAACATTGGCAGGCGGTGAAATGGATTCTCATATATTTAAAAGGCACTTTAAACCTTTGTTTGAAGTTTGGTAGAACCAGATACACTTTGTTTGGTTTTGTAGATTCAAATTATGCAGTGATCTCGACAGACGTAGTTCTCTGATAAATTATGTATTTTGAATTGGAGGTTGTGCCATTAGCTGGAAAGTTACTGTACAACATGTAGTGGCTTTATCTACTACTAAAGCAGAATATATGGAAGTTACTGAGGCTATCAAAGAAGCATTATAGTTGAGAGGTTTATTTGGCGAGTTATCCCTTCATCAAAGGGCTACTACTGTTTATTGTGACAGTCAGAGTGCTATTCATTTGATGAAAGACCAGATGTATCATGAGAGGACAAAGCATATTGATATGAAGTATCATTTCATTCGGGATTCTATTGCAGAGAAGAAGGTCCTTATTCAGAAGATCAACACTAAGGGCAATCCTACTGACATGTTTACGAAGGTTCTTCCAGTTTACAAGTTCAAGCAGTGCTTGGACTTGATTGATGTTTATAGTTCGTGATATAGCCCTTTTGGGGCATTGTCGGAGAAGATAGAGCAAATCACTAATTGTTCAGGACCAAGTCAAGGTGGTGATTTGTTGTATGCCTTGGCCCCTCAAGAGTCAAAAATTTTTGGCTAAGGAAGACTCTTTTGGCCATGCTTGGCCAAAAGTCATAAAGCATGCTTTGGCATGGATTTTTCCTGCACGAAGATCACAGAGTTTGAAAATTTGACAGAATTGAGCTTGGACGGATGCTCTAAAATCTTGCTATAAATAGAGGAAATGCTGAAGCTTCAGACAATGCACCAAAAACACAAAACCAGCATTCCTTCTTTCTTCTTTCATTTCTCTTTTAGAATTTATTAAACCTCTTTGTATGTTTTGTAAATTTCCACATATTAGTAAAATTGTTCACCCTCTGGCGGTGGACATAAGTCACATTGACCGAACCACGTAAATCTTTGTGTTCTGTCCCATTTTATTTTACCTATAGTTATTTTTGTTACTATTTTTTCGGGCTATTAAATTCAAACGATATCTAATTCGACGGCATTTTCTTTAACAAACTGGTATCAGAGCTTCTCCTGTTGGTCTAACTTACTGTATGCTCTATGGTTGCTACTAAGGTGGACCCTCTACATCAAAAAGTAAAAGATTTTTTAATTGAGTCTAAATGGGGCCCACTGCCTTGGTTTTGTAAACGGAGTTCAGCTTTGCTTGTAGGGCTCAAGTCTGACTTTGCTTGTGGGGCCCGCATCTATTGCTTTTGTGGGTTCTGCTATCCCAGTTTCACGTGTGGGCCCCACCTATAGAAAATAGTTGGAATATCAATTTTTTTTAGTCATCATGACGATAACGAAGACCTCTATTGAAAAGTTTGACCGGAGCATTAACTTCGGTGTGTGGCAGCTCAAGATTTAAGTCATTTTAATACAAGATGGGTGTGATATTGCACTTGATGGACATAGGTCACATTGACCGAACCACATAAATCTTTGTATTCTATCACATCTTGTTTTGCCTATATTTATTTTTGTTACTATTTTTTCGGTCTATTAAATTCAACTGATATCTGATTCGAGGGCATTTTCTTTAACACCAAGGTTTATCTAGCATGAGGCAAAAGTTGTAAGCTATCCGTTCAACCTTGCAAATCTTGAAGGTCGTTGAGGTTGTGCCTAATTGTTGATGTAGATGTTACTTGTGAATTCGTTAGTTTGCTAATGTTTTCCTTATATTTTACGATGACAGGATGAGGTCTTGAGGATAAACTGTTAAAGCGAGCATGGAAATTAACTTTGGAAGCCATCTCCTTTCTTTATTTTCTGTTGAGTAGGAAATTGTTACCTATCATCATCATCAACGCCTTATATATTACAATAAGGCAAGTGATACAGAAGCATCAATTAGCATATACTCCATTATGTTAGTAAACTAGTAATTTGAACTCGAACTTTTGACATATTCTCTTGTTGTTTAGAGGCAAGATTCGCATTCTTCATTTATTTCTTTTTTCCTTCATCTGTTGCTATAACATATAGGATTAAATTAATGCATACTTAATTATCTCTGTTAAGACACTTGGAACCTTAACATCTATGAATGTATAATTAAGCTCGATAATTTCTTTCTGATCCGGGTTCCAAATTTTTCTAATAGAGTACTAAATTTACCTCATTTAATCTTTGTGAGGTATTACCTGGATAGTTGACATCATTCAAACTTTTTTTTCACATTTTACTTGATATTCTCAATAATTTGTAAGTAGCAAGTAGGTGTTAGAGAATGATTCAAACTTGTAAGACTTCTTATGCCTGATGATATACTTCTCATGACCCTTTAATGGTTGGAGTACTTCTCTCCAAAAGCTGCTCCTTGGTGCACTTCTCACCAATATTAAAATAATTTTTCTTCTTCTTCAGCAACATTTGTCAAATTGATACTTTCTTTAGCCTTATTTTTTCAATTCCTTTGTATATGCTTGAACTTCTTGCACTTGAAACATTGGGACTTTTCCTTGTGCCAACAATTATCTTCATCATAACCAGACTTATTACAAATACCACCTTGAAATTGATCTTTTCCTTTTAAAGATAAGGCTTTTGCTAGATAAGCCCCATCAACTACCTGTTATGTTCTTTCTTTTCTCAACATTCTTCTTTACTCAAGAGCATGCAGGGCATTGCTTAATTCAGACAAAATAATTTGATTGATACCTCTTGATTCCTCTATAGATGAAAGTTTTGCCTCAAATCTTTCGGGCAAACTTACAAACACTTTCTTTACGATCCTACTATCAGGTTGCTCTTCTCCCATCAATCTAATTTTATTTACCACTATCATTAACCTATCAGAAAACTCCTGTACAGTCTCCTTTTCTTCCATCCTTAGAATCTCAAAAACTCTTTTAAGATTTAACAATTGCATCCACCTTATTATATTATTGTCATGATAGAGGTCTTTCTGTATGTCCCAAACTTCCTTGGTTGTTTTACAACTCATAATTCTTGGAAAATTTGATTCAGAGATAGCAACATAAATTTGATATAAGGTTCTTAGAGTTTTGGCTTCTTCATCTTCATAAGCCCTAATTTGATTGAGTGTTAGGTTATTTCCTAGAGGTAGTATTTACCTTTCATCTTCAACCTACTACCATAAATCAATACCTTTTAAGTGAGCTTTCATTTTAATTGTCCAAACTCGATAATTCTCACCATTAAAAATTGATTTATTTTTGCACACCATATTGCTATCTCTCGAACTCACAGGCCCCTTAAAATCAAGCTTGTTCCTGCCCTAAAAAAGTTATCATTTTTAGGGTTTTAATGTCTTTGTCGTGGAGAGTGTAAACGAGAGATACCGTAAGAGCTTAAAGGTCGTTGCAATGGCTTTTCTTAGTAAAGTTGGGAATATCCTTAAGCAGACATCTAGCAAGAAAATTAATGTTGAATTTGCTTCATCTAGGCCATCTATCTTCTAAGTAATCCAATGCATGTCACCTTCAAAGCTTTTTGTTGGAAGCATTCATATAGCACTGACGAAAATAGCCATAAAGATGCTTTTAGCAAGTATGGTGAGGTAATTGAACCAAGAGTTATTCTGGATCGTGAAACTGGTAGGTCCAGAGGATTTGGTTTTGTTACTTACACCTCCAGTAAGGAAGCCTCAAGTGCTATTCAGTCCTTGGATGGGAAGGATCTATATAGTCTTCATATAAAGGTGAATTATGCAACCGATAGACCTCGTTATAACTTTGGAGGTGGTGGCTACAGTAGAGGTGGTTGATATGGTGATGGTGGTGGTTATGGGGGAGGGTTTGGAAATTAGGGTGGGGCCAGTGGTAATTTTGGAGGCAATAATAGTAATGTCGGTGGTGTCATGTATGGAAGCAACGAAAGTTATGATGGTAATACTAGTGGTGATAACTATAGAAGTAGGGAGAACTTTGGCAGTTGTAGTAGTAACCCAGGACAAAATGTTGATTATTTTGGTGCTGGTAGTACCGGAGCTTTTGACAATTCAGCGAGAAATTTTAAAGTTGCTGGCAGTAGTGGCAACAACAGTGATAATTATGCTAGTTGTGGTTTTAGAGGTGGACTTGATGGAAACTCTGGGTTGGGATTGGATGGTGGTGAAAGCAGCAAAACAGGTGAAGCAGCTGAAGATTTCAATGAAGATGACTCATTGGATCAAACGTTAAAGATAAACCATTGGAAGCAAATTATAGGATGAAGATGATGGAAGAGACGATTTTCCCAAAAGGATAGGGGAAGTGCACCAAGACACAACATTTGGAGGGTGATGAGAAGAACATCATGAGGCACAAAAAGTCTTGCAACTTTGAATTATTCTCCAACGCTAAAAAAATGAATCTTCTCAATATGCAATTTAGTGTTTACTCTAGTTTCTTACAAACTAAATACTAAAAATGTAAAGATTTAGATTTACTTTTGGGAAACTAAATTCTTGTCTTGAAAGGAAAAATAAGAAATATTTTGGACAGAAGCTTATGGTTTTGACATTAACAGAAGTATACAATAATTTCTCTTTATGTACAGAGAAGATATGACAAAATTTCTAATTGAAAATATTGAGAAGGGAAACTCTAGTTTTAATCATACGCTTAAACAAAAATTTAATTCCTTCTTCAAGATCTCGGAGACACAAATCCAAATCCTTCAGCTTCTTTTATACACTCTTATTGATCTTCACATAATCATATTTGCATGCAATAAGAGACTCCAATACAGTGTCCAACATTACAAATTCGTTGCTTTCGTCTTCCTCACATTCAACCTTTTTGTTGGGAATGAGCTTAAACACCAATGGCCAGTGGCTTGTATTGGATTGTGCCTTAGAACCAGAAATAAAGTACAACAAAGATTTCATCACTACTGAAGTCGTCGCCTCAACCTCTTTCAACATACTAACGAGAGACACTATCTCATTGTTATTTTCAATGGCTGAGAAAGTGCATTTCTTCTCCAAAACCTTCAAATTCTTCAAGGCCCTTTGGATTGTCTTTTTCACCACCTTCCTAGAGGTTAGGTATTTTCTAGCATCGCTAGCTAGGCCAATCTCACTTCCTACTTTTATGCAAATCGTATACTGAAGTTCAAGTCCACATTGCTTCATTTGTGACAAGTCATCTTTAGCAGTGGTAGACTCATCCAAAAGTCTTAAGGATCCATCTAGCAACTCATCAACCAATTTTTGATGACCCTACTGGGTTAAGGCTTGTCTACTAAACTTCATGAGAAGCAACTTATCAATGCATTCATGCAAATTTTGAAGGCCACTTAACTTGTGGCTCATTGATGATGATGTGGAGGCAGCTTGTGAGTCCCTCAATCTGCATATTTGCTCATCACTTACGTAATAAGTGTTAACATTATGACACATTCCCATATTGAAGAATTATAAAGATGGAGGAGTCTTCTTAAGTTATAAAAAGAAGACTCCTTCACCTATCTTAAACATCACAAAATTGTCTTTCATAAGACAAAAATCCCTTCTCTCTTTTTGGAGTATTTCACTTGTATTATTTCTTGAAAATAGTGAAATATCAATTTAGTAGTGTTCGAAGAAGTAGGCATAATTGGCTTAATCTAGTTAAATTTTGGTGTTCTTCATTGTCTATTTAATAGTATAGTGAATTATTGTACTATTAAATTACATGTCTAGGAGGTTGAGTTTTAAGTGGGTCCGTTTGTGAGCCCTCCAGTCTTTTCTAGGAATTTACCTGGTGTGATTTTTCAGTACAATCGTTCACACTCTATTCACTTAGGCAATAGTGCTCGAGGTGAATTTTTTATTATTAGTGGAGATTAACCCGAATTTCATAACAATTAGTATCAAAGCCAAGGTTTTTTCTTAGTATGCTTTGTGGTTGTAGCATAGTCTGATATTCCACATCAGAAAAATTTTTCCTTAGGCTATTGGAATTTTGCATTGACAGCTATTGAATAAAAATTATAACAGAGATGACAGAAATTAGAGATACGACTGCACTAACCACATCGATAGCTTCTACCTTATTTATTCTAACAAAGATTGTTGTGAAAAATGCAAGATTTGTAGTGGATATTTTTAATGGTACGGGTCATTTCGGAATATGGCAAAGTGAGATTGAAGACACTCTTTTTCAACAAGGTCTTGACATCACCACTGAAGAAAAAAAATCAGATGATGTTGAGGAGAAAGATTAGAAGACTATAAATCGTTTGGCGTGTGGTACAATTCGATCGTGTCTTTCTAGAAAGCAAAAGTATGCTTTCTTGAAGGAAACTTCTACATCTAAATTGTGGAATGCATTGAAAGAGAAATTCCTGAAGAAAATTAGTCAGAATAAGCTCCATATGAAGAAGAGACTGTTTCATTTCTCTTATATTCTGGGTATCACTATAAATGATCACATCACCAGTTTTAATCAGTTAGTTAATGATTTAATGAATTTAGATGTGACATTTAAATTTGAACATTTGGCATTGATGTTGTTGGGATCCATTCCTGAGGAGTTTGAGTTTCATGAAACTATTCTACTTCATCGGTTGGTTGATGTGTCTCTTAGTGAAGTTACGACTATTTTATACAGTCATTAATTAGGAAGAAAGACAAAGGAAGAATGTAGAAGTGGAGCAGCAGAAGCTTTGGTAGTCAGAGGCCATTCCCAGAACCAAATTAAAGGAAAGAAAGGGAGATCGAAGTCAAGGTTCAAATTAAGAAAAGATGAATGTGTCATTTGTCGGGAAAAGGGGCACTGGAAAAAGAATTGTCCAAAGCTGAAGAATAAAAACAAACCTGATAAGGGAAAGGCTATTGCAAATTCGAATATTGATGAGTGTGAAGATACAGGCTCAGATCTTGCATTGATTGTTACATCCTCAATAAACCCTTCTAGTCCATGGCTACTCAATTCAGGCTGTAGTCATCATATGTGTCGCAATCAAGATTAGTTCTCTGATTTTAGAGAGCTAGAAGGTGGAGTTGTTTACATAACAAATGATAATTCCTGCACAAAAAAATGGGATTGGTTTAATTTGCTTAAGGAATCATGATGGAATAACTAGGACTTTGACAGATGTCAGATACGTGCCAAGTGTGACGAAGAATCTCATTTATGTGGGAGTCATAAAATCAAAGGGCTATACTATAAATGCAGCAAATGGAGTAATGAAAGTCATCTCTGGTGCACTTGTGGTAATGAAAGGAATTCGAAGAAACAATAACTTGTATTATTACCAAGGTAATGCAATTATAGGAACAATAGCAGTAGCTTCTAATGATGATCAAGAGCTAGAAGCAGCTAAGTTGTGGCATATGCGCTTGGGACATGTAGGTGAAAAATCCTTGAAGATATTAGTAAATCAAGAATTGTTGAAAGGAGTTTGGGCCTACAAATTAGATTTTTATAAACATTGTGTCAAAGGGACGCAGACAAGAGTGAAATTCAACACTGCAATTTATGATACAAAGGTATTTTGGATTATGTTCACTTTGATGTGTGGGGACCTTCCAAAACAGCATCTTTGAGAGGAAAACACTATTATATTATCTTTGTTGATGATGTTTCCCAAAGAGTATGGGTGTATGCTATGAAGACTAAGGATGAAGTGCTGGGAGTTTTCCTCAAATGGAAGAAGATGATGGAAACTCAAATAGACAGAAGGATCAAGCATCTCCGTATAAATAATGGTGGGGAGTACAGGAGTGATATGTTTTTAAAGTATGCGAAGATGAAGGTATTGTCAGACACTTCACAATCAGGGATACACCACAACAAAATGGGGTGGCAGAACGTATGAATTGGGCATTGCTGGAGAAAGTTTAATGTATGCTGTCTAATGCTGGGTTGGGCAGAGAATTTTAAGCTGAGACTATTACATATGCTTACCATCTCCTCAATTGCCTTCTATCAACTGCTATTGGTAGTAAAACAACTTTTGAAAAATGGTTTGGAAAACCTTCTACAGATTATGATTCCTTACATGTGTTAGTTCCACTACATACTATCATGTTAAGGAGTTAAAGTTGGATCCACGTGCAAAGAAAGCAATTTTCATGGGGATCACCTCTAGTGTGAAAGGATATCATCTTTGGTACCCAGAGCCAAACAAAATAATTTTCAGCAGTGACATTACCCTTGACGAATGTACCATATTAAGAAAGGTGACAACTAAAAATGTTCAGTAGATAAATGGCACTCTAAAACAGGTAGAGTTTGAAGGAAGAATTGTTACCCCGATAAATGATGAAGTAGATGTAGAAAGTCCTGTGGTAAAAGAGGAGCCAGATGAAGAAGAGGTTCCAACCCAAGAACCTCTACAGCAACAATTACCAATTACATTAAGAAAGCCAAAAAGGAGCATTCAAGTACTTGCTCGTTATGTTAATATGATGGCCTATGCATTTCTAATTCAAATTGATGACATTCCTACCACTTATAAGGAAGTAGTCCGAAGTTTAGAAGAAGATAAGTGGAGGATAGCCATGAATGAAGAAATACATTCCCTTTATAAAAATCAGACGTGGAAGCTAGCTAGTCTCCCAAAGGGAAAGAAGGCAATTGGATGCCAATGGGTATATGCAAAGAAAGATGGATTTCCTGATAAATATAATGTTCGCTACAAAGCAAGGTTAGTGGCCAAAGGATATGCTCACACGAAAGGAATTGATTATAATGAAGTTTTCTCTCCATTTGTAAGCATTCCTCTATTCGAATTTTTTTGGCTTTAGTAGCAAAGTTTGATATTGAACTAGTTCCATTGGATATAAAAACTGTGTTCTTACATAGAGACTTAGAGGAGGAAATCTATATGACTCAGCCCAAAGATTTTAAAGTTGCTAGAAAAGAGAATATGGTCTGTAAACTTGAAAAATTGTTGTATAGATTGAAGCAATCTCCGAGGTATTGGTATAAGCGATTTGGCAAGTTTATGATAGGGAAAAAGTACACAAGAAGCAAATACAACCATTATGTGTATTTTCGCAAGCTACAAGACAGATCCTACATCTATCTTCTCCTATATCACTACAAAAAAAGGAGGCCTTTAGCGTCGTTTTTTAAACGTCGCGAAAGGCAATTTCCCGTCGTAAAAACCTATCTTCGATGTCTATTAAAACGTCGCAAACAACGTCGTGGAAGGTAGGGTAGGCATTAGTGATCTACGACGTCTGTTGGTAAACGTCGTTGAAGGCCCAGGTATTCTTCGACGTTTTAAAAGACGTCAGGAAAGGTTCAAACATTTTGCGACGTCTGAAATAAACGTCAGGGATTGAAACGTTCTAACGACGTATCAAGGACGTCGTGGAAAACTAGCATTTTACGACGTGTATAAAGACGTCTGTGAATGTGAGTATATCTTACGACGTTATAAGGAAACGTCGATAAAGGGTTGTTATGCCGACGTTTGGAAGACGTCGTAAAAAAGTCCATTTCTACGACGTCTTCTTGTGTAGACGTCGTAAATTGTTATATAATTAATAATTAAATGAAAAAAATTGATTTAAACTATTTTTGCAAAATTAATGATTAATCAATTTGAATTAATAATTCAAAAATTTCAATTTCCAAAAAAAATTGAATTTAATAAATATGAATTATAATTAATTTTTTAATTTACATTTGTTTTATAATTTTTTGCAAATTT
>JANZLC010000202.1:36934352-36951637 GCA_026413385.1 Erythroxylum gracilipes
AGGGAACAGATCTTCTATTCTCACAACTCTGTCAAAATAATGTCATCCGATGCCTGGTCAATAAAAAAATTACACTATTAACTATTAACATTAATTTAAATATATTTTACTTAAATATCAAAACTTTAGTTTTTTTATAAATTAAATATCAAAATTTGCAAATTAATATAATTGCGAAAATGATGGGTATTTACCTAATTTATCAAATATTTATAAAAACTTAAAGTCTTACTATTTATTTGTTAAATTATAGTCATCGGCTTTGTTAAATTATAATTTCCAGAGGAAAAGAAACTGCGTATATTAAAGTTTGATTATCTATTTGTTAAATTATACTTATCATAGTACAAAAAAAATGCTCTACATCTCTTCACCTTTTTGTCATACACTTAGGGGCTGTTTGTTTTTTAATTATCGTTTTTGTAAAAAGAGAAACAAGTAAGCAAAACGAATAAGAAAATATCGTTTCTCTAAATTTTGACCATGTTTTTTTGGATATAAAAACAACATATCCCTATTTTCTATCTCTATTATTGTTTTTAGTATACCTTCATACCTAACACAACATCTAGCAAATTTTTATAAGACTCAAGCTCCAACTCTCTATGCCACACATAGATGAGGTAGCTCCGACGAAAGCAGCAAAGCTTGGAGATTAAAAGAAATGTCGGAATCCTTAAGAATGTAGCAGAACCTCATCAGAGAGGAGGGAAGTAAAATCTGATTAAGGTAAGTCC
This sequence comes from Erythroxylum gracilipes, assembly GCA_026413385.1. NCBI lineage: Eukaryota > Viridiplantae > Streptophyta > Magnoliopsida > Malpighiales > Erythroxylaceae > Erythroxylum > Erythroxylum gracilipes. The sequence continues at coordinate 36,935,090 of JANZLC010000202.1, forward strand.
GTGAAGTTGTCATGGTGAGGACGAGAAGTTAGTGAAGCTGGAGTCGTACTGGTGGAAGACCTAACATGCTTCTTTTAACCCAACAAAAAAGAAACGAAAATCTCAATAATTCAAAGGACAATTATTTCTTCAACTTCAGCCACTGGCAATTGATCTTGTGTTGAGTAGTAAGAAATGAGTTTTCGTTTTAATGGAGTTTGGTGGCATTGATATAGGGGCAGGAAGACTTTGGGGTATGCGTGTGGAGTTGGGTTCGGATTTATAGTGTTGGATAATTCGTAAGCTTTATCCCCATTTTCTTTAATATACGTAATAAAGCCACTTAGCTATTTAGGCCAATTTACAGTGTTGGTATTTCATAACAATATTTGATTTTTTAAATGTTATTTATTTTAATGCTAATTTTTTAAAATTTTAATTTAATTATTAAAATTTTAAAATTTGTATAAATATTTATATTAATAAATTTTTATAAAATTTGTAATCTTATAAATTTTAAATAATATTTTAAAATTTTAAGCAATTATTCAATTGATATTAATTGATTTTATAACAATACCATATTATATTCAAATTCAATACTAAATTCGATACGATTAATTATGGCAATGCAAGTCTGAAATTTGATTGAACTTGATTCATATTACTTGAGCTTGGACAGATTAAGAGAAATAAACAAATTAGAGTAAAAGATGGCAAAGAAAAATAAGAAAAACAGAAGACAAAAAAACTTTATATATATATGTAGATAAAATTATAATGAGAATTAATTAATTTAAAAATACAATATATTAGATTAGAAATTACTAATATAAGAGCATAGTTACAAAAATAAAATAGGAGGATAAAATCAAACATGTTTTTATTTTTCAATTTTTGATTACAAATCTTAACTAAATAAGTTTTTGTTTTCAGTTTTTATATTAGAAATTTCAACCAAACAGGTTTCTGTTTTTTAATTAAAAAGTAGAAATCAAAAACAAAAAATTAAAACTAAAAAACCACTACAGAATAACAGAAGTAAAATCAAACACTCTTTATTTTCTGATGTTCATCTTTGAACGAAGATCTTGAAAGTTTTTTTCTTCAGGCAAAAAGATGGTAACAACGATGAAAAATTTAAAAGAACAATGAGACTATTGATTCTGTCATCTAATAACATAAATTCGTTTCTCTCTCTATGTATTTAAATTCTGACACGAGAGCTGACTTTTTAAGATTTTTTTTCCCTTTCAATAGCGATGCTTGATTTGTCCAATTAGTTGGCTGCGTTGTTAGTTTTGATAAGTAGGTTTGATTTGTAGATGGAAATGGAAAATTATGTCATATACTTTTTGTTAATTGTTTAATTTATAATCATTTTCGGGTTACAATTTAAAATAACATAAACTTAGATGCTGCTAAATACTTTGCTGGGTTGGGGTGACCTTTTTATAGAACCAAATGAGGGAACAGATCTTCTATTCTCACAACTCTGTCAAAATAATGTCATCCGATGCCTGGTCAATAAAAAAATTACACTAATAACTTTGTTGAGAGTTTGGGAAGTTTAATATACACTCACATCAAAATCCAAATCAATACAGGTATGCTGTATACAAAAGCAACAGTTAGCCAAAAAAAAAGTGAACGGTTTACAATAAGAACCTATTTTATTCATTTGTGTAAAATGATCATTTTGAGATGAAATGAGCTTTATCCATTTAAGGTATTGACATAGGTCAATAACTTAGTTTTAATTATTCAACAAATAAAACAGACATTTCAAGAGATATAATATTTGTTTGGGTCTGTTAGACTATGTTAATTAAAAATTATTAAATATTTAGGTTAAGCATTTAATTTCAATTATGTTGGGTCACAATTTAACATTATCAAAACTGCAACACTGCATTAAGTCTAGAGACTCAAACATGCTAAAACAGAAACCCGCTGAATTTTGAAAAAAGAGAAAAGGTTAAATGAGGATGAGTTATTTATTTAATTTACAAAATGATGTGGTTTGTTTTCTTAATTTATTAAGTTTATTTGAATTTGATTTGATTATGCAAGAGACAAATTTAAAATTTGATCGCATTATCAAAACAAATTACGCATGTGGCACATGATATTATGCGACATTTGATGCGATAGATTCTTTTGGAATTGTTAAAACATAGAAAAGCATACTTAACATATGCTTTTCTATGTTGAATATTTTTTGTAATAACACTTATAATAAATCTCAAATTATATATATTAAATAAATTACGTAATAATTAGATATTAATTTAAAAAATATAAATTTTGAATATAAAATAAAGGATAATAATTGTATTTGAAGTTAGGCTGATATTAGTTTTTTGGAGCATTACAAATTTTTCTTCTAATAAGAGCAATTAAACAGCTAAATAGAGGGATCATCAAGATTTTGATAATTATTCATTTCTTTTTAAATAAACTTTAATTGAGTTAATTTAAAAATATGGAAGGCAATAATAATTTCATAAAATTAAAAGAAATCACTGTTGTGTTGAATAATAATGTAAAAAAGTAAAAGAAGTCACGGTTGTGACGCTGAATAATAATTTAAAATTGAATTAAAAAAATCCCACCAACCTGATTTTCTAGAGGCCCAAATGTTAATGTAGAGAAAAGTTAGATGAGAATGAATTATTTATTTAATTTACAAAATGATCTGATTTGTTTTTTAATTTATTAAATTTATTTGAATTCAATTCAAGAGACAAATCTAAAATTTGACCGCATTATCAAAACAAATTTCGCCTGTGGTACATAATATCGTAATAAACAATGGATTGATAAGTTTTTACAATCTCACGAGAATCTATAGCATCAAATGTTACATAATATTATCTAGCACGACCACTACTATTGAAATTTGTTTTGATAAGCGGTTAAGTTTCAATCAAATTTGTTTCTTATAGAACCAAATCAAATTAAAATAAACTTACAAGCAACATTACTTTGTAAATTAAAAATAAATAATTCATCATCATCCGACCTTTTCTCTCTTTTCTTCCAAAATAGCATAGTGAGTGCATCCTAAGAGCAATTATGTGTTTTCATCATCTAAGTTAGCCATATCTAGAGGCATTATGCTACCACCAATACAAGGGGACCAAGGTCAAATGCTTCAACGTCATAACCCTAAATATTTCAGTTTGTGAACTTCTATATATATATACTTTCATTTTGTAAATCAATCATCAATTTAATAAAAAATTATTATTATTTATTTAATCTTATATTCTTTTCATGGTATCGAAGCACCTCTTGCCATAAAAGCTTTACCTCTTAAATACTTTTTTCCCCTCTTTCTTCTCTTTCTATTCCTCATGGCATTAGAATCCTCCGGAATCCTCCATACCTGACATTCCAATCATGATCTCCTCCACCAATAACAATCATTCTCATAACATTTCACTAATCTCCGTCAACACAGCCACTCAAATTCCATTCAATCTATCTTGTGGTGGCAATTATACTTCACGGAGGCCTCAATTCTCTAATCTTCTATTTGGTTATGATTTAATCGGCTACATATTTGTGAAATTAGAGTCTTTACGAAGAAGAAGATGTGTGTTTGAACAAAAGATTATCCGATAGCTAGAACAATGGTTATTCAGCAATTAGGATAGGACATTCTGGAGTTAGAATTGATTTATTTTGCAATAAGTTTAAATTGAGTTAAAGTAAGAATAATCAATAATAAAAGTTGTTTAGAAATAGGATTATTGTGATCCTAATAAAATTGTTTTTCAAGTATGGAATAATGTATTACAAACATAAATATGTTAAAATTTATACCAAGTATCAAATTGATTCTATAATTAAATTAATTATTTTCTTAATCTGTTTAAGATAATAGTTAGATTTATGCATACATTTATATTTTATAAAAATGTTTCTAAAATTAAAATTAATTATGCTTCAATTAAATTAAAATTAATTAATTAAGACTTCAGAAAAAGAGTTTTCTTATATAACTAAGCATGGTGTTTCTCAATTCAAAAAACAAATAAGATTTGTATGAGTTTGAAATGTGTAGATTAAAATTACAATAAATTTGTAATTTTAGATACTTCAAAATATAATTTTAAGTTTTAATGCTATTTTAAGTTTTTTACTAGACTTATATTTGTTTATTATTAGTTCATTATATACTGATAGATATCGGTGAATTTTTTATTTCAATAAAATATTTTATATTTAATTACTTTTATAAATTTACTTCTCATTTATTATGTATCGATTTTAAAACATTGATAAATATTTTGTATTATTTTTCCTTACATCAAGTTGCCCGGAGACACTACATTATTTTATTGAACAATATATTTTTTATATAATATACTGATATATTTTTGTTGTTAATTTATTATACAAATAAATAATATAAAAATATTATTAATTTAAAATATCAAAAATTGTAATATATAAGGTTGCACTAAGAAAAAATTTCAGATCTGCCATAATGCATATTAATAACATTTTTCATCAACATTTTTAAATAAAATATTCAATATATAATTCTTTTGAGCCTGAAAGAGTCTCGAGGATTTTAAAAGGTCTATCAGAAGTGTTTCTTCCAATTTTATTTTCAATCTTACGTCAAACCCCAACAAAAGGCGCAGCTGAGTGCTATTTTGTGTTATCTGGTTTTTAAATTAGTTGAACTTGTCCTACAAAAATCCCACAAGTCCTTGCGCTAAATTGCTTTCAGTTGAAGAGTGACATGATAGGCCCATTCCCTAATCTAGTAGCATATGACATTCATGCATAAAAAGAATCAACATTTAGTTCCATATTGTTGAAACATGCCATTTAACTCTTCAGGCCCATCTTCTCCCCTTGAGTGTGATTTACTCGTCTCAACGGTGTTAGGAGCTCCTTTGACTTGTTCATTATCTATACCTTCAAAGAGAGTTAGTTCTGGAAGAGAAACTTTATCTTGATCCCTTTGGTTTGGATATCTTGAGTTTTGTTTATTTGTAGTGTTTGGTTGATAGTAAGGTCCATTTTCGGAGAATGTTACATCTCTTGAAATATAAAGTTTCCGATTTTTTGGGACATAACACTTATGCCCATTATTTTGGGATGAGTACCCTAGAAAAATGGCTTTAACTGAATTTCTATCAAGTTTGTCGTGTCTTTTGATATGTACAAAACAGGTGCATCTAAAGGCATAAAGATGATCAAAATTCATTTTTCTTTTGTCCATGACTTTTAAGGGACTTTTATTTTTTAAAACAACACTAGATAATCTATTAATGATATACACGACAGTAAGTATTGCATCAGACCAAAAAAAAACTGGAACATTTGATTGAAAAATTAAGGACCTAGTGACTTCTAAAATATAACAATTTTTTCTTTTTGAAACTCAGTTCTGCTTGAGGGTATTAATGCATGTAATTTGATGTAATATACCTTTTTCTTTAAAAAATATGAGAAATTTTTGTTGATATATTCAGTGCCATTGTCAGATCTAAAAATTTTAATTATAGTATTATATTGATTTTCAACTAAGTTTGAAAATTCTTGAAGCATAGGAATAACCTCATTTTTAGATTTAAGTAAGTAGATCTGAGTAGTATTAGAGTAGCCATCACTAACTGCCTCTTTGGAAACCTTCGAATTGAATTCATTAATGAATTGAATTCAATTACATTAATGAGATTGAATTGAATTTACAAAAAGAACGGGGGTTTAACCCATACGTGAATTCAATTCTTGGCCATTTTTTTGTTCCAAACAATCGAATTCAATTCAATTTCGTAATTGAATTCAATTCACGGCATTCCAAACAGGCTTTAAAAGTAACAAATATTTAAAACCATTATATGAGTCTGTAGGTGCAGCTCCCTAAACGTCAGAGTGGACAAATTCAAATATTTTGGTGGTCTTACTATCAGACAATGAGAAAGGCAGTCGAGTTTGTTTAGAAAAAAGAGAAATATCACAATGATTAGAATTTAAATTTTGTAAAGAGATCAGTTTGTTCAAAATTTTATTTGAAGGATGTCAGATCCTCCAATGCCACAATAGGTTAATTTCTACATCCTCATTATTAGCAAAAAAGGATATATTTGGAAATTCTAAAAAATATAGCCCATTTTCTAATCTGCCTTCGCCAATCCTATTCCATATTGTTCTGTCCTAAAAAGTCACGTCTTTTGGTGAGAATATTAAATTACAGTTTAATTCATTCATAATTTTATTAACAGAGATTAAGTTGGCTATCAATGTTAGCAAATATAAAAGATTTGATAAATTGTTTAAAAAGAGATTAATAGTTCTAATATTCTAGACATGTACTTTTAAATCATTTGCAATTGTAACCAGTTGCAGATTTTTAGGTTGTTTAAAATTTCACAGTTTCCTATCATATGGTCGATAGCACTGGAATCAAGTGTCCAAGTATGTTTATTTTGAAAATTTGAAACAAAGTTAGAAGTAATACCTGTGTAATTACCTAGTTTGTCCAAGAAATTGTTAGGTTGGGCTATTAACTGGCCTATTTGATTATAGTTTGGTTGTTCATTTCTCTCCTGTTTACTAGCATCTGGGTCAGACGAAGCACACAACCCCCTCTTTCTATCTTCTTCGAGTAATTTGTCCCAAACTTCCCCCTTTTTCCTCCCCCATTGATGCCCTTCTTCTTCTACTAGAATTGTGGGTGGAGGAACAAGTAGTGCTCCCTCTCGTGGCCTTCCTTCTTACCACTATTGCACTGCATAGTGCTTGGCGCTTCCTACGCCTCTACTTTAGGGTTGCAGTTTCCACCCGGTCCTCTGTTGGCTACCATGGCATGGTTCTCTTAAGTCTCATGAAGCTCGATCATTAACTTCCTTCTTATTTCTTCTCTTTGGTCATGATGCTAGACAGAGAGGGTAGTTTTGTGGAGAGAAGACTTAGGATTGTACTACCTTGTAACTTTAGACCAACCCTGCCAAGTACTGGTCTACTATTTCTTGTTCGTTTCTTTCTTGGATTGTGTTTTGGGTCTGTGGTTGGAGGTAAGTAAATTTCCAATTCATCCCATTTTGCTTTAAGTTGGCCGAAGTATATATTCTGTGTTGCTCCTGTAGCCTTGTTTCATTTTGGAGATTTCTTATTTGACATGTTAAATATGACCAAAATTTCTTTTTTGGCCAAACATTTCTTGAGTAGATTGCCATATTTCTTAGGAAGTTTTAAAAAAACACAAGCATTTCAACTATTTGATTTTCCATTGAATTAAGTAGCTAGGACATGACTAGATGGTCATTGTCTTCCCATTCTTTAAGTTTCGAATCCTTTAGATTAGTGGCTTTTGTTTTTTTTTTGCCATTAACGAATCTTAATTTAACTATGCAGCTTAATGACAATGTGACGAATTTGGCCCATGAGACATAGTTTTGGCCGTTGAGGAGCATGAATGTGAGCCTCAGGGTTAGGTTAGCATCGCTGTGTGATTGTTGATCGCCTGAGTTCTGCTATGTCATCTTCTCACGATTTCTTGGGTTGTTGATGGTTTTGTTGTCTCAGTTCCTTTAGACCTATAGCTTAAGCCTAGAAATTACCATTGGCTCATTTCTAAAAATAGTAGATTACAATTTGTTGTTATTTTGGTAACCTAAACTGCTAGTTATAGAATGGTTGTATGATGCTTAATTTGGTATTTTAGATTTTGGCTATCTTTGGTATAGGTTGGAGACTCATTTTTTGGACAATGATGAATATTTCTGAAATCATTCTTACACATTCTCTTTTTTTCTCAATATTTCCCAAAGTTAGCACTATTGAAAGCAATAATGGTAAGCCCCTGCAACAATATGAATTAATTGAAACATCAATGATAAAGAAATATTAGTAAAAGAAACAAAAAGGCCTTAGAGCAAAGTATTTGTTAGAAAACAACTCTGATATCTTATGTAAAGGGTAGAACCCTTCATGTTAGCCACAAAAGAAAAAGTAGACAAAAGGCTACTTTATTATAGTGTTTATACAGGAGACTCAACAAGAAGTTGAACGTGTAGAGGCTGAACAAGTAGAACCTCAATAAATTATTCATCAATCGTCATTTAATTACCATCGTTAAGTTATAAGGACTATTTTAGTTATTGATACTCTTTTTTACAATCACAATATAAAATAATTATTTACTAATAACAAAATGGACATTTATATAGCACAAAGCATAACATGCAGAACCAACTCTAGAAAGCAAGTCTAAAAAAAGTATGTCAGGTGAATTAATCAATCAACATTTTTCCTCCAAGAGCTTAGATAACATCTATAGCAATTCATTCCATATTTTTCCATCAAAATAGGCAAAAAAGCTTTAACAAGAAACACATTACTCATCATTTAGTTAATCTTTCTCTAATTTCTTATTCATCCCACCCAGAACCTAGCAACATGATAAGATAAGATGATAAGAGGAATCGCACTATAACTGGGTGAGTTCGTTGAGATGACAATCTAAGTCTAAATAAAAAAAAATTCATCACTCTCAAATCCAACCTAGAGTCCTCATCATGTCTGAACTGCTTGATCCAGGTCTAGGTTATTTAAAGCTTGATTGCATGTGGTCAAGCCTAAAAAATTGGCACAAAGTTTTGTAGATTTCAACATCAATGATACTAAAATATGCAAATTCATAGACTTGTATGTAAATTTAACTTTATTTAATTACTTTTTGTTATTTTTTGTATAATATATTAATCACTATGTATAAAATTTTGAAATAATGTGTTTTTCATAAACAATATGGAATGAAATTATAAAAACTTTCAAATTTCATCAAACAATAATTTTTTTGAAAGATTAAAAAATTTTCAAATTGATAAGAGTTTAAATACAGACTTTGGAGAGAAAAACACCTCCTATGACAACCATAATCAAACAACACGCAAAGCTACAACTATCAAACAAAAACAATAAAACGACAATGTTGTTTAGGTTAATCGATGGTATTGTTTTATAAATAACGTAAAAAACCCTCCCCATCCGAAAGAGTCTTTAGATACTTCCTAATTAAGGTTAAACCATCGAAGGCGGTCTTCTTCTCCAAGTTGTCCAAGTTGCCAAGTATGAATTCCTCTTTCTTAATTCACTTTTTTTTTCTTTTTACCTTTGATTGTTGTTCTATAGTAGCTAGTCGTGGGCTTTCACTTGGAGGAGACACAAGAGCTATACTTAGAGGGCGTTCCCATCCTAGGTGAGAGCTAACCTCAAGGTATAAATTTCTTGATTCTTTTATCCTAACTCAGTATCTTCTTGCTTAATTTAGACTTGCTGCTAGTAGGTGGAGATTATAGGGTTTTGTTTTAGAGATAGCTATGATCCCTATACTTCATTCAACTCTTCAGCTAAGTCTTCCCTCTATGTATAATTTGTGCCTCACTGCTCTAAAGTTGATCTGTTCTTCTGCTTGGTTACTTGCATACAGTTTCTATGCGATATCTGCACCTTGTTGATTGTCTAGTGTTAGCCTTCTTATTATTGTCCTGCCTTCTATTTTGAATTCGATGATAAGGGGCTTAGGGATCCCAACTCCTATGTTATCAGAAAAGTGGCTTTTGAGGAATGCACACGTAATTTTGAATCCCTTATATATAATCAAATAATAAGTTAGGAAGTGCGTCCATTGTGGATGCCAATCTTGGACTTATGTAACATAAATTTATTCTTTAATGTAGCTTTTGTAAGAGAGTCAGTAAGTTGGTCCCTTGTATGAACATGAGAATCTCTTAATCGTTGTTACATAACTTGATTTCTCACAAAGTGAAATTCTACTGCAATGTGTTTCACACGGGAGTGGAACACAGGGTTTTGACATAAATAAGTGGCACTAATGTTGCTACAGTAGATGGTTGAATTTGAAGAGACAGGTTGGTGGAATTCTTGCAAAAGGTTAGTAATCCAATTGAGTTTAGCAGTGGTGACTACAATGGCTCTATATTTAGCATCAGTTGAACTTCAGGCAATAGAGACAACATAAGCAAAAGTGGATGTAAGATCATTTGAATTGCCAGCCCAATTAGAATTTAAGAATGCATGTAAAGAGCTGTTTGTAGTTTTCCTGAGGTGGATTCTATGATGTGGGGTGCCTTTGAGATATCGAAGGATTCGTTTGACAATTATCCAATGTGTGGTAGAAGGTTTGTGCAAAAATTGAGATAGTTTATTTATGGGGAAAGAATTATCAAGTCAAATAAGGGACAAGCATTAAAGTGAGCCAAGAATTTGTTAAAATTATGTTGCATCTGTTTTGGGAGTGCCATCATATAGCTTTAGGCTAGTTTTGTTGGACATTAGAGTTGTCATTTGTTTGGCATCAAGCGTATGTGCTTTGGAAAGGATATCATTGATGTATTTGTGATAAGACAAGAAGAGTCCCTGAGATGTTCTTTTAGCTTCGATCCCTAGGAAGTAGTGAACAGGGCCAAGGTTTTTTAAAGAGAATCTGGAAGAGAGGGTTGTGATAAATTGCTGGATAACATGGGGGTTATTGTTGGTTATAATAAAATCATCGACATAGACTAGTAAATAGATGAGGACATGACATTATGAAAGATGAACAAGGAATTATCAGAGACTGAATTACGAAAATTTTGTTGAAGAAGATAGGATCGTAATCTATGATACCATACTCTTGGTAGTTGATGTAGGCTGTAGATGGACTTGTTTAATTGACACACATGTTTTAGATGTTCTTTGTTTTGAAAATTAGGAGGTTGTTGCATAAAAACAATGTTAGTTAACATACCTTGTATAATTGTTAACTCGAGTCGACATAATTCCCAGCCATGTTTAACAGCCAAAATGAGAACTGTATGAATTGTGGTTAGTTTAATAATGGGACTGAATGTTTTCGTGAAGTTAACACTTGGCATTGGTGAAAGCACTTAGTGAAAAGGCGAGCTTTGTAATGATATGTAGAACCAACTGGGTTGGTTTTGTAACCATCAATATTTTGTGTAAGGTTAGGAGGAACAAATTTCTAGGTGTTATTTGTGATAAGTGCATATATTCTACGTTTAAAGCATCCCGCCATGGAGAATGTTGAGGAGCTTCTTTGACTGCCGTTTCAAGTAAAAGGGGGGTTGTTTTGAGATGTGTACATCAAGTAGTTAACGAGGCTTCAAATTTCTTGTTTTAGACCTAGTGATAATGACACGAGAGGATTGATGAGGAAGTGTAATTGTAGTAGATTGTGGAGAGATGGGTACATGAGGTAAAGGTGATGAGGTTTGATCTTTGGTTAGTGGTGAGTTGCCAGGAGGGATAAGAGATTCAATAAAGGTAAGAAAAGGTGATGTATTTGTTTGTTGTGGGTAACTAAGATTGGATAGGGCTAATTTTATGGTTATGAGTTAATGGTTGTTTAAATGATGGGCAGTGTTGGTAATGTGTCAGGTGAGTGAAAATTAGAAAGAGAATTAGGGTTAAGGGGTAGAAATGGGTCCTTAGGTGTAGGTGTCAAAATAAGATACCATGTGGACAATTGTTGGTGAGGTGGTTGTGTAGTACTTGTTTGTGAGGATTTAAAGGGAAACATTTGTTCACAGAATATTACATGCCTTGAAATGTGGGTGGAATTTGTTGATGGGTCATGAAAGATATATGAGATGTGTGGTATGGAGTAGTCAAGGAAGATACACGGTTTGGATCGTGTGTGAAGTTTTGTAGGAGCATAAGGACAAAAATATGGGTAACACAAGTAACCAAAGGCCTTGATTTTGTCATAGTTGGGAAGTTGGTAAAATAATTGTTCATAGGGAGATTTGAATTGAAAAACGAAAGTGGGCATGTGGTTAATCAGGTATACCATTGTTTAGAAGGTAGCTATTTGATGGGCAAAGAAGCATGGTAAAGAAGAGCAAGTCATGTTTCAACAATACGGCGATGCTTTCACTCAGTTGTACCAATAAGCTGAGGAGTGTAGGGTGGGGAACACAGATGTTGAATTCCAAATTAGGAACGTGTAAGAGTTAGGCCTTTGTACTCACCACCACCATCGGAATAAACAGTTTTGATTGGCATATGAAAAAAATGTTCCATTATATTTTTTAATTTAATAAACACATCAGTAACTTGGGACTTGATTTTCAATGGATTCTTATATGAATATTTTGTGAAATAATCAACAAAAATAACATAATATCTAAAATTATCAAAAAAGAGAGATGGGGCTGGACCCCAAACATCTATGTAAATAACTTCTAGAGGAGAGGAACAAGGAATGGTGTTATTCCAAAAGGAAGTCGATGACTTTTATTACTTAAACAAAAGTAACAATAAATTGCATCAGATGTAGAAAATGAAAAAGTAACGAGAAATTTGCGAAGAATATTGTTTGATAGGCGATCAAGTTTGTGGTGCCATACGCCTCTATTGCCACTTATGGATATGTGAAGAGAAGTAGGTTGTTGTTGAGTTGAGGGAAGAGATGATCATTCATAAACACCAGTTTTAAGTGGACCTTCAATGAGGAAAAAAATGAGGAAAAAAATTCAATAGAGGTTTGTTAGTTTTACAAAATTTAGAAACTGAAAATAAATTTTGCGAAAAGTGTGGTGAGTACAGAACATTATTTAGTTGAAAGGAATTGTGAGAGGAAACAAGTTGGGTAGAGCCTGTATGAGTAATTGGTATGGCATTATCATCTCCAACAAGTATGTTGTTAGTTCTATCATATTAGAATGAATAGAAAGATTGCTCAAATCCAAAGTTATATGATGAGAGGATCCCGAATCCACCATCTATGGATTTTGTTTGCTATTGACATCACTACTAATGACGTTAGCTTGGGGCCAATTTGAGTTATGTGATGCCTTGAAACGAGAGCAACAATTCTTCGTTGTATGGCCAATTTTGTTGCAAAGTTGACATATAGGGTGAGGGGAAGAGTGATTGTTTGAGTTCCAGGCAGAGTATATTGGATGTATGTTTTTTGTTGCGAGGTTGGGTCTAGTGTTTGATAGCAGATAATTGGTAGTAAAGGTGTATGGAGGTGTTTGATATTAAGGTTTGGGTCCTCTTTTGTAGTGTTATTCTATTGTTATGGTCTAGATTAGGTTGAGCACTATGTGAATTGGGCAAAGATGGGTGATGTGTTTTTTTTTCCTTCTTCTAGTTTGAGAAAGGTTTTATGATCAAGAAGTTTATCGTGAAGTTCTTCAAATGCCATTGGTGTTTCTCTTACTCGTATGACTTCATTGAGTTCTTTGCAGTCATTACTTAAACACATTCAATGTGTGTGCAACAATTTCTGCATCACTTAATGGATGACCAACTAATGCCAAGTGATCGATGATAGACTTAATTGGTTGCATATAATTTTAAATGGAGACACCTTCTTGAGAGTTTTGCATTAAGGTTGACAATAGGGTGAGCATTCTGGTGTTTAAGCGATTTGCAAATGTGAACTCATGTTTCTGCCATGCTTCAAATGAAGTCTTTGAGGTTGAGATAAATGAAGCAATGTTTCCAGCTAAGGATGCTTGAATGGCTTGGAGTATAAGACGATCTTGGCACAACTTTTCTTTTTGCTGGTTAGTTGTTGAAGTTGTATCTCCTTCCTGTGAATTAGTTTCAAAAGGACAAGGAAAAGAGCCATCTATGTAGCCGATTAAATCATAACCAAATAGAAGATTAGAGAATTAAGGCCTCTATGAAGCATAGTTGTCACCACGAGATAGAGTGCCTGTGTTGATGGAGATTAGTGGAATGTTATGAGAATGATTGTTATTAGTGGAGGAGATCATAGTTGCAGTGTCAGGTGTGGAAGATTTTGATGTCACGAGGAAGAAAAAGAGAAGAGAGAGGGAAAAAAGTGTTTAAGAGGTAATGCTCTTATAACAAGAGGTGCTTTGATACCATGAAAAGAATATAAGATTAAAAAAGTAATAATAATTTTTTATTAAATTGATGACTTATTTATAAAATAAGCAGGATATATACAAAAGTTTACAAACTGAAATAAGTTGAGATATTTCTGGATTATAGCTAACAAAACAGATAGTGGTGATGATTGAGTAAAAGAAGACTTTGTCTCTTTTTATCCATGCCTAAAGAATTATTCCAATGAATATAAACTGCATACTACTTACAAAAATCATATGTGAAGTATAACTTTTTTATTATAATACGCACAGATATGTTATAACATTTGCAATTTTTGATGTAGATAATTCAGTAAATTAAAATTTAACAAAAACAATGTTTTAAAAATTAAATTGATAGATAAGACGACAATACAAAAGGTTTTGAAAAAATTTAATTAGTATTAGATTATCATAAAATCGATTAAAGATTGAATAAAATTGAAGAATTTGAAACATGATTAAAGAAGATTGTATTTATTTATTGAAAAATTGAATTTTAATTAAAAAACTCTGAAATAAAAAATAATTAATTAATTTTAGTTTATAAAAACCTGTTAATTAATGAAAACTAATTTACTAATAAATTTTTTTAACAATATGATTTATTAAAGTAAATCAAACTAAAATAAGTTAAAATGAAAATGTTATATACGAAGGTATTCAAATGAATTATTTGATAAATTAATTAAAACCAATTATATATCTAATCAAATTATTTTTTAAAAATAATGTTCTATTGTCAAATTTTTTAAATTAATTTAAATTAAAATTTATTAATGTTTTCAAATTTTAATAAAAATTATTTGTTTTACTCTTATTTTTTAAATTACTTTAATTTAGAATAGTGACTCAAACATTTTTTCCGAGCTCTAAAATTATTTTATTTCAATCGGTGTTAGAATAGTCTAGGGAATCGCTTTCCGCCGCTGAGCCTGCATCGGTCGGTGTCCAAGCCAGAGAGTGAGTCCGAAGCTTGGGCATTCCAAATTGTTATAAATTTCAGCTAAGACCATGACATTATTTGGGTCATGCTCTACCATTTGCCCTAAACGACACTGTACCAGGTCTAGAGACCAGAACAAAAAGAAATGCTCGGGCTGATGTTATATAGGCCAATTGATGGTGAATATTAGGTTTTAAAAGGAAACGCATTTAGGGTTCTTGTCTACAACAACTAGTTGAATATGATCAAAGTTGCCGTATGAATCAGCCAGAGATGTGGGCTGCTGTCGGCCTAACAAAACTGAAGGATAAGGTAACTATGGAGGAGGTCGAAGGCTGTAGCGAAGACGATTATTTGGAGGAGAATCAAGAAATTGATGTCACATTGCAATCGTCGTTCAGGAACCTCTGCTGAAGAAGGTGAAGATTGAAGAAAGCTACGTTGAATCTGCGTACGATAAGTTTAATAAACCATCGGAGAAGGAAGAGAACGACACGGTGATGGAAGAGTTCGGGATAGCGAAGAGGAATATGAGAAAAGGGGTTTCACCAAAAGTGGACAGTATGAAAAGTGGTTAATCTATACAAAACAAATTGATGAAAGCGGTGTAAGTATCTTGTTTGAAGAACATTGATTAGCTAGCCTCAGTTGAATTTTATTATTAATTAACTGTTATTTGTTTTAGGGGTATGACGTGGAAGCATTTGACCCTGGCGCCCCTTATATTGGTGATGGCATAATTCCTCTAAATATGGCTAACTTAGATGATGAAAACGCAGTATTGCTCCCAGGATGCACTCACAATGCTATTTCAGAAGAAAACAGAGAAAAGGTCGAATGATAATTAATTACTTATTTTTAATTTACAAAGTTTGTTGCTTGTAAGTTTATTTTAATTTGATTTGATTCTGCAGGGGAAAAATTTGAAACTTGACCGCATTATCAAAGCAAATTTCAGTGGTGGTGATCGTTCTATACGATATTATGTAACATTTGATGATATAGATTCATGTGGAACTGTAAAAACTTATCAAACCATTGTTTATTATGATGCCTACTTCATCCCTTACGAGGTTGAGGTTGTTGAATTTAGGAGAAAGCCACTCAAGTGAGTCTTTGTTTACTAAACTAGTTTTATATGCTTATAGTTGTTTGTTATCTCAACATTCTTAAATTGTTTACTAGCTATTTTGTATGTCCATTTTAATGCTTGATTTATTAGAAGTCATCTTCCTTTCATTTTTTACATTGCAAGATTCTCTTTAAATGTTTTAAAATTTTGTCATTATATTGTCATCTTTTGATACAATACAATCAAAGGGAATTGACTGTTCTCTAACCATGGTTTCAAAATGCAGCAAAATTGATGTATCAAAAGACCTGTCCACAGGCATAATTGATGAACCATTGTCCAATAACTTCACATTTTCTGATGACAAGAACCTACATAAAACAAAGGACAAGTTCCATCAAGTAATGGTATTCGATGATAGTAGGGAAGATAATGAGGCTGGGGAAGATGGTGAGAGAGATTTTAGCAATAATGAACAATATCAGGACTACTGTCTTGCCAAACAGGTCAATGAAAGTCCAAAATCTATTTGTATATTTATTTAATTAATAATTTCTAGTAGTAAAATTATGTTCTTAGTTGATAACAATGGTAGATGTTTAATGTTTGTTTATTTTGGTTTTAGGGATCTGTGGATAAGTTTTGTAAACGCC
>JANZLC010000202.1:36953663-36968606 GCA_026413385.1 Erythroxylum gracilipes
TAACAATTAATAATAATAATAATTAATATTATTAATAAATATTACTATTAATTAATTAATAATAATTAATTAGTATTATTATTATTAAATATTATTAATTGATATTAATTAATATTATTAATAATATTAATTAATATTATTATTGGTGTTAGGTTTGAAAAGATGAGAGGCTATTTTTGACATTTTCAATTCTTGTCTATAGAACAAGAATTTCCGTACCTCAATTTTGAGAGTGAACAAAAATTTTTGTCCTTATCCTCTGAGGATGGAACAAAAATAACTGAGGAATGGAAGCAAACAAGACAGAGGATAGAACTTTTACATCCTTGTCATCCGTCCTCACCTCTGAAGACGCTAACCAAACGTAGAGTTAGTGTTTAAAGGTCCCTCAATAATATGAATTTCAGTTGGCATCAAGTGTGAAAATGTCACCGGTTTTTGGTTTTTAATTCAATTTATGATAGGGATGTCAAAAAATGTCTGATTTGGCGTGGATTGACTAAGTTACAGGCCGATCATTGGCTCAACCGAGCCACAAGTTTATATCCAAAAAATATAATAATATTATAAAGCAACTCATTAGAGTAGCATTTTGAAGAAAAAATAGAACTCTACGTAAGGGTAATCATCAATCGGATTATAATAAAAACTTGGTCTTTATACATTTCCACAATTCCAGCCTTAAATTAATACATAACACCACAGGAGTTTCAACATTCAGTTCAAAGGACACCTGATATACTACTATAAGGTTCATTCTTCTCACATGTCCTGTGACGCCAGGTTGATTGCTCAAGAAACTTGGAAACTGTTTTGTTTGATTCTTTTTTTATGTCATCTTATTCATGTTATATTTGTCTCGGCAGGAAACTAAAGACTGATTGGTTTTGTTCCCTTCAAAGAAATGGGGAAAGAATGTGAATGAAAAGAACTGATACCGTTTGTTGTTTGGTTTCGTTTGTAGGTTGGAATCTTGTTTTGCATTCTACATATCCTTTCATCTTCTTCTTCCTCTAGCTGCCCCACCAGCCTTTACTATTCACATCAATAAAACAGAAAAGAGGTTTGTTAGAGTGTAGACGAAGGTCAACCAAAAACTATGTGCAAGACAAAAAGATGAAAAGCTGCGTCACTTTTTCTGCTTTGCAATTATAATTTAACAAATTGATGACCTGATGAACCAAACAAAGAGACATACATTGAAAACTGGAAATAGATAAAGACCTACTGCAATTCCATAGTGAAGTTTCCATTTATCTGCCTCCTATAAAATGCTCAATTCCAGTTGGTTGACCAACCAAAAAGGATTTATACAAACAACATTAAGCTTGCAGATCAACCGCATCTCCGGCATCCATTTAGTATTTACCTTACTCTGCCTTGTCTTCTTCCAGATCTCCATTAGAAGATACAATGTTGACTTGCACTGGTTTTGTACTGAAGTACTTGACTTTAAAGTGTTGCAAATTAAATCAAATTGCTTTAGATCGTATACCAATGTCAGTAATTGACGATTATACAATTCGAACAATTTTAAATTCACCTCAAAAAAAATTAGTAAACCCGCTTTGGTTCAAATTGGATTAAAGAGCAATTTGCAATTACTAAACTAGAGTTCAGTTTTGATGTAAAAAGACCGAAATAGAATGGGTTTTTTCCCTCGGTTTGCAAATACTATGGTTGATGAGAATTCGCATCCGCCCTAATTTGGATTGAGTGAATACGAAAAGGAGGGTACCAAACTGTTCTCTTCCTTCTCTGTATTTCTTCCGGTCATGCAGAGTTCAGACAATCAGACAAAAATAAAATGAAAATCAGTTTCGGTTGGTCTATGTTTCTCTTTCTTGTTGGATTTTGGTGTAATTTACGTTGTTTGGTGTTGTAATAAAAGCCTCCTGCAGCTGATCTCAACAGCAAATGAAATGACTTTAGCTTAAAATGTATCAACTCCAACTTAAGTCGTTTCATCTTTTTCTTCTTTTCTTTACTTTTCCTTTTTGTCGTTGCCGCCTCAGTTTCACATTTATTCAGTGGACCAAACGAAAATGGGAAAACATAAAGTGATGAACAGAAGCCCTGATTGTTCATGATGCCCAATGGCCCAATTCTTCACTGACAAACGGCTCTTCTTTTCTGTGCTGGACCAACATTCATCTGTATGTAATGCAGTGCAGAAGAATTTGGAGTTTTAGAGAAACCAAATGGGAAGCTTTTCAAGATTTGCATTACCTGATCAAAAGTTAATAATAGAACCTCGTGTCGGTTGCCTCGACGCTGTGTTCTTCTCCTTAATGGCTCTTTATCATTAGGTACACTAAGACAGTAGTGTCTTTCTACTGTTCTATGACAAAGTCCTTGACACCTAAGCATAAGCATAAATTCTCCACAACTTGCTATCTTAATTAAATCTAGTAGGACTAATCATGAGGTTCCACTTCACTGTCGATGCCTAACTGCGTAATTTTCTGCCTAAAAGAAGTAATTGCGATTTTTGGCATTTAGTTCCAATAAAGAACTCAGCCAAGTACTTTTCACCGGTAATCTGTGGACAATAAACAGATGAGAAAATAGGCAGTCCAGGTTCGTCTGAGTAAACAGATGCAAAGATATTGAGCTTAAAGCATCAAAGAGCTGTTGTCAGTTAAGGTATGGCAGAACACCCGAGGTTAAGCTTAAGCATCAGAGAGCTATTGTCAGTTAAAGAGTCTGACAGACCATTAACCAGCCAGGCTGCCCAAGTAAGAATAAGAAGGTACCTATTCAAAATCTACTATTGTTTCTATTTTATTTTTTACGAGAATTAACTCTTAATTTGTAAAAATGTAATTAATAAGGATTATAATAAATATTTTGATTTTTTATTAATTATTTTTTATCATTTTAAATTTATATTTTCAAAATATATATTAACATACATTTTCATTAGAAATTTTTTAAAATAAATTAAACTAAATAATACTTACTCAATGTCGTCCGATTCTATTCTTAAAAAATAATTATACTATTGCTCATCGGTTCCAAGAAGTGGTATAAACATCCTGTAAAAAAGGTCTGAACCAGCCTATTCTCCTAGTAGACAAAGGGAAAGGGCAACAACTACTCGAGTCAAATGACATGAAAGAACTGTTGACTCTTTCTTTTCAGGTCCAAAAGCAAGTCTCTCTCTCTAGAACAGATCTTCTATTCTTATTATTCTCCTTGTGTCAAGTATAATCTCATCCATCCAGATTATATTTGACACAGGAAAAACACAAGATCTGTTCTGCTCGCCTCTCAGTTTGCTTCAGAAGACGAGAAAGAAAATACGCCGCGTGTATGTGTACGTGCTCTGAGGATACGATACCCTCCTTTCAGAGATTTTCTCTGCACCTAATGATACCACAACAGTGTTGATAATTGATATAACAGATGCGTATTTCAGCTGTCAAGCAACACCCGATTCACGCCTTGTTTTTAGTTTCAAAGTCTTTGCATATAAGTGTACAATCATGACTAGCATTTCCAGCATTTTTTTTTGGTAGCACCGACAATTTTCTATCTGCAAAGGAACAAGAAAGACCTCAATTATTCGAGGCCTGAGTCAGTTATCTTCTCCATCTGTGCTTTGGCGCTGTCATTTTGCTCTTAAATCTATGCATATTAAATAGATACTGATAAAATAGAGTAAGAACAGAGATCAGATAATTTGAACCCGTCAAGTTTTTGGAAAAGTCGGACAGACATGGAGTAAGCTGAATGCTGTGTAAAACCCTGAAACTTCAACACACACTTGGCACTTCTTAGGAAGGAATAGGAACACCCACTTGGAATTTGAATATTATGGCCCTAGTTTATAGAAATTGACGATCCCAATCAACGGGAGCATATCCAACATAACTCTTTTATCTTAAAAGATAAAGAAAGCTGTACAAAATTGGTATCAATAAATATCATCAGAAGGGTACCAAGAGCTCAGTGTCATTTCGGCATTACAATCATGTCCCGACTTGCGTCGTTCTAAATTGTATATATGCCTTTATTAAACTCGTGCTCGTATTAAATAAGTTCAACTCTGGCCAGGTTGTTTGTCTCTTCCATTCCCTTCCCTGTACTAAAACTGTTAAATCTCAAAAGCCAACGTGTTCTGGTAATCTGGCCCGCATCTTCGTTTGTGTCAATCTTCGCATGCATAGAGTTCTAAATCAACAGAACCTTCTCTTAAACCCCTTTTTCTTTCAATTCCCTGAATCACCAGTGGTGGAAACGATATGGCTTTTTTATCGGACTGCTACCAAATTACCAATCCATCAGTGCAGCTCATTACTGGGACTAAATTATTCCCCAGGGGTAATCATCTGCTGCATGGAACGCCTCCAGCAACCAGAAATACACCGTCATTGTGCAAGGGTCGAACCAATGACGCCACAAAACTCATGTTCCACTCCACTAAGATTTCCAATTTCAAAATGATAGTATGCAATACCAACATGCATCCCTATGAAACTCTGTCGTGCTCTTGAGCAAGCCTTTCTTCTTCACTACGTTGCATGAGTTCCTCGTACACTTTCATTGAGACAGTCGTGAACTTTTCCATGGCCTCAAAGATGCGTTGTAGACTGTCCTTCAGATTACTAGTACTAGTATCGCTTTGATATACAACATTTCCAGTTAATGAGATACTATTACCATCTCCAACAACCAGAACAATTTTCTTATCTAATGCCTGCATCTCCTTCTGTATTTTTTGATCCTCCCTATCCAAATTCTTGACTTTTCCCTCCAAACCCTTGTTCGTTATCATCCTCTGTTGCATTTCTAGCTTATCTTGTTCCCAAAGCTGACACACGGACAACGCAAAAACGCGCATAGCATCAATTACTTCCTTTTCAGATATTCTTTCCAGAGCTTGTGCCCATTGATTACAGATAACAAACACTGGAGGAGCACCTAACCTACCAGGTGAAAAGGGAACTATTCCATCTGCTGTTACTTCTGGTTCGTATAGAAGACATTTAAAAAGCCAATTATTCAAGACTCTTATGTAACCCTTCTGGGCACCTACCCAAGAAGTAAAGCTTGAGGTCCAATGGAGAAGCTCATGCTCGAGCTGCAATGTGGCTTGAAGATGATCATCACTCATCTTCTTTCCTGACCCAATGGGACCAAAATTTCTTGCTTCCATGATTACCTGATGTTGATTATGATGGCACTCAAGCATGCTTTTCCACATTCTACTTAACCTAACAAAGTGGAAAAACTACATCAACAGCCATCGTAGTTGAGGATAAATTTATAATTATAACCAAAGATCACAACAACATGGTGAGGGCATTGAATCATGATAATGAGACATCATCTCCCAAAGTAAAACGTATAATACTTGATTAAACCATTAGGAGATACACTAGGGTAAAGAAACTAGCAAATTAGAACCACGAACTGAACCAGACTCCATCTTATAACTGTCTCTTCAACAAGTCATGAATCTATCCTGCCTAAGAAGGAAAAAGCCGGTGGCATCTAAATGTCAAATATAAAGGAACTAGTAACAATCTACATTGAACTGGATATGCAGCCAAAGTCCAGCTACATATGTATTAGAATTAACAAAAGCAAGCAACCTCACAGATAGAATAAAATTAAAACATCATGATGTCAGAAATGACAGGTAGCTAGAAAAGAAGTTATACAGAAGTAAAATAAAATGGAATGCTCAGCACCAAACCAAAACCAGATAAAAGTCACCAAGAGATAAACGCTGGGATACCAGCGTAACAAGAAAACTTGAAAATAAGATGGAAGGTTGCTTGAAAATCAGAACATTTCACATACCCTTGTATCAGTTCATGTAGTTGTGGCCATAACTCTTCATCCCTAATTTTGTTAATTGTTATAGATATCTTGTCAACAGCTTGGATAGCTATTCTTATTTTTGTCGATAGATCCCTTATTATAGTTCGAGTTGCATCAACTTTGTGAGCCTCAGCACCCCTCTCATCTAAACGCTTCAACTTCCGCAATTTCCTTTCATGATGCAGTCGCATTTTCTCCTCAGCCTGCAAAAGCAGAAAGGAATATTGGTAGGAGTCGCAATTAGACAGCTTTGGTGGTGAATTATAAGCCAAAGGCAGTATGATTCAGAACAGAAAATCACTTAAACGAGTGCCAAGCAAAATCATAAAGTTAGAGAGATTACAATCAACAGAGACTTTAAATTAGATTGAAAAAAAAGAAATACAAGTCTTCACAATAGAATGTTCCAAAAACTACCTAAATGAAGAAAGCTTATTGACCAAGAAAAAGGAAAATGCAAATTTCAAAACAAATAATACTTAACACACCTTAACTTCATTGTACAGTTTCTTCTCCCAAAGATACAGCTTCTGCAAAATAGAAGAAAGATTTTTGGACCTTATTTTTATATCTTCATCAACGTCAAAGTAAGATGGACCAGCTTGGTTAGTTGGGGCTAAGGCCTCGGAACTTTTGGATGTAGGAAACCCTGAGGATACTACAGATAAAGACGGAGTAACACCTTGCAACATCTTCGAAACTGCTTGAACAAAATCATAAAGATATTTTCAAACCTTTGCATAAGAAAAAGTCCAGTTTCCCTAAATTGGGATATAAACATAACATTAGTGGATCAAGCAAGCCAGAATAACTAAAGAGAACAGTAAAGCTTCAATTTTTATGGACTAAACCCACCTTGTTTGCGCTCATAATGGAGCTTCCCTGCTTCAAGCATCTTAGCTATCTCATTCCCTGACTCGGAAGCTCTCTCAAACTGAACCTTAATCTCAAAAGCCACTTGAGCTATATCAAGAGAGCTGCTATGACCAGCTCGACCCTTGAACCCACCACCTCCAGTTCGCTCCTCCGACTTCTCATTATCAATAACTTTCTTCCCCACAACGTGCATTTCATACGCGGCCCCGTCATTCTCCATCGACACACTGGGCCTGGTTTCATAGAGAGAGGCCTCAGCTTCAGCCTCAGCCTCAGCCTTAGCACTACTACTAGTAGCACCCTTGTGACCCTTATCATCAACCATAACCGATTTGGAGTAATTACTATTACTGCCATTGACTTCCTTAACCACCTCATGTTGATAATCTTCATCTTCCAAATCAGGAATACCCTCCTCTTCTCTTACCTCCTTGGAGTTCCTACTCGAAGTATTGGATGGATAATACTTGTCATAAATCTCAAAAGGATTCAGGAAATCCCAACCACTCGGCGGCGACGGCGGAGGCGGCGGCGGCTTCGAAGAGGAAGCGACAGACCGTTGCGGAGATGAAGATCCGTAGTAACCAGTCATTGCTCCACCACCACGGTCAGCACCATAGTTAGGATATCCAAAGTAATGATAAGAGCTCGAATTACCCATACCACCATATTGATTGCTAGGTTGAGTATTATTATTGTTATCATAATAGTACGAAGACGAAGTAGACGGTTCACTAAAGTAAACACTCTCATACGCTGGCCTCTGCTCGTAAACAACAGAAGGCGGAGCCGCTTGTTTCTTCATATAATTCATATTCAGAAACCCCCCGCCGGCAAACCCAGCTTGATGATCCGAGCTCATGTAACTCATATACTCACCATCATCGCTGTGATGGTGCAACGGTGAGGAGTGACCGGAATGGTGAAGGTGCGAGATTGGATCATCGGAGTCGGAGTCGGAGTCATGGTCTTCGTCGCCATCGGAATGGAAATGAAGATGAGAATCGGCGGAGTTGGAATGAGAGTGATGAGGCTTCTGAGGGGCCTGGTCGGAGAAAAAGACAATCGGATCGCCTTTTCTCTGCGGAGGCAAATTGAGATGAGGAGAGAGCGGAGCTCCACCAGAGCTCGAACAGTCTTGTTGAATGAAGCTGTGAAGAGAATTGCCGATTGTTTTCAAGGAGTGAACATAAGCCAAGTGAGCTTCGGCGAGGGCAAATCTCTGCTGAATAGCTTCCTCAAGGAAGCCGCATCGTTCTCGGCAGAGAGCGACGGCGGGGAGATCGTCGAGCTTGGATTTGGCGCACCCCATTTTAACTACTTAAGACTGATAAGTTAGAAGGGAATGAAACTCTCAATAAAAACAGAAACTGCGGTGGGGATTGGTCATAATTTGGGATTCTCGTTGTAGATTTGGTAAAACCGGGAATGATTAGAAAAGGAAAGGATTATTTATTTATTTATTTATTCATATATATATATATACAAAAAGAAGAGGTGGGTTAGGCATTGAGAAGATTGGAGAGAATGGGGTTGTGATAATGATAGTAATTAGTGAGATAAGAGGAGGATTGGGGTAAGAGGAGTGTTTGTTTCTGGAGAAAACATCAGAAAGTGTTTGTAACTAACAAGCGGACAGATCACAGATAGGAGAGGGCGAAGGGGAAGGGGAAGAGGAAGAGGAAGAAGAGGTCAGGAAGAATCTTTGACAGCGAGGAAGAGTTTGTCGTGTGCCTGTAGTTGAGTTGTAGCAGAAAGAGAGAGATTATTGAGTAACAACAGTTAAAGCGTATATACGACGACGAAGAAGGAATGGGAGAAGCGTGAGCGGTGAGCGTCCGTTGGGCAACTTTTTGCCTTTCATTTAAATGCAGGTATTTATTTTCTCCATTTCATTTCATAAGACTGACCTAGGCTACGACAGTTACAAATACATTCATTATGTGAAATACTCTGTTCTCGTTAGCTCCAATACTATGTCTCTCTCATGAGATGAGTGTGTTAACTTAATCTGCATGTAAACTATAGGTATCATATAGTTACATATTTTAAATTACCAAACCCTAAACTATGAGGCGGCTGTTATGTTAGACTTAGACATTGGTCATGGCCCCGTGACTGTCTCCATTGGAATGGTATCCTTAATATTTATTATACAAGGTCACAATCGAGAAGTAGACCCCATGTAATGTAACGGATGCACTTTACACGTAATACTTGTTACATTTGTATGCATACGCAGAAGACGTGTTGAAGTGGATTAACAAACTAGTTGGACCTGCAAATCTACTTTTGGCTATACTGTTTTTCCATTCAGCTTCATATTCTAAGGACTAAAGCACATGCTTTTCTTCCTGGTTTTGGAATCAGTCGGAAATGGGAGAGGGTTGAGTGTAAGACTGATCCACTCACCTGTTAACCTCAATGACCTTTAGTTACTTAGTCAAAGACCAGTTGGACTTGGTTCTCACGAATTCACTGTATACTACACCTACAGCCTACAGGCTCCACCTCGATTCTACCATTTTTTTCTCTTAACTATTGACTACAAATTGACTGCGATTTAGTACGAGACTGTTGTATTACTGTGAGTGCTATTGTATTGTTTTCAAAGTGGGTATCATGAACCTGTTGACAAAAGTTGCTTCAGCTTTATGACGATGAAGACTTTAAGAGTCCAGATGCGGTTCCTCTCTAAGCTTTTCTCCTTTCAATTTGTCAATTCTTACAAGTTTGAACACGGTCCTACTCCTACCAGGTTAGAACCAGTTCTACATTTGACATAAATATACATAGCGGGTTATAAAATTATAAAATATTTAAAAACTTACCAATATCATCTCCTTGCAATAATTTGAAATATCGAATTATTTAAATTTGATTTAATATACTCTTAAAAGATATTAAGTACATTTTCTTTTGTGGGAAGGGAAGTTTTGCATTTAAGAAGTGTAATCTTGCTTTTGAGCAGCAATGGGTGGAATGAGTTAATTTACCTGTTCAAGGTCTTTTTGACATTCAAATGATTTTCCTCTATTCGTGTCTTATGTAGATAAAGTAAACAACCAATCCAATCCATTATTGGTGTCATTCATAATTAGGTACAAAGAAAAGAATAAAAAGAGAGATGACAGAGACTTGCAACACTGCTACATACGTGATTACTAAGCTAAGGAATGACTTATTTTACGGTAGTTTATCTAATTATTCATCTTGTGATTACATTTCGGGTGATCTTAGCTATAACTATATGAGAATATTTTCACAAGTTGGAAATTTGTGAAAAAGGGTTGCTTGCTTATACAATTGGTGAAGAACAGAAGCGAGTATGCATGTTAGGTATGGTACAGAGTACATGAGAGTAACAAGCAATCAAGTTCTGGAACATGCCTAGAAATGTATAAATCAATTGATTTCATGGAAAGATATGCATGCATGTAGGGTCTTGATCTCCTTACTTCTTTTGCTGCAAGTTAAAAGGGATACATGAAAATTTGGTTACTTTAAATAACATTATTTTCAATTAATAAAATTATATTATCATCTGAAATCTCGTAAATTGGTTCAAACTGCTTTTATGAAGCAACTCTGCAATGGAATAAACTTGTCATGTCGGATGATTTTTGCATCAAACTTTCATCTTGTTCTTAGTATACGTCTTCATGTGTTCTAACTTGTAGTCACTCATTTGTGTGGATGTGAGAAATATAACTATGAAATAGTTGTCTTGGAGATAATTCGGATGGGATAGGAACACTTTGGTTTCAATGGAGACAGTACACAGTACTGCGTTTCTTTTGATGAGTAAACTGTGATCAAAGGCTCTTCTTTTGCTTTCTTTCTTTTTGGTTTTGGAAGAGATAGGAGCAATAGCTTCGTTTGATTGGCCTATGATGAATCAAAAGGAAAGGAAATAATGAATGTAATCACCTGATGAGATTTAGAGAGTCTCCGGTTGTATATAATCTTTATACAATCTTTGGCAATCGCAATGGCATTGAGTTATTTGGTCCCCACCTCTCTGGAAGACATTGGGTCAAAGCCATGATTGCTAAGAGTACCAACCAAAGCATTCAATGCTCATTTCCATTGTCCTTTTCACCTTTTCCGTTATTGCATTAGGTTAGGGAAAACACAAACACAGCTTTAAGCTCATTATCTGCTTTAAGTAAAACCATGGATGTATGCAACTTTAATGGTTTGACTGTACCTGATGATCTTTGGACTCCTAAAGTTGAGAACGGGAAGAAAACTAAGAACTCGACTGAGAAATGGAGTGATTAAAATGAAAATAAGGACTCAAGACTCATATTTGTTTTAAGTTTTCAGTGTCTGAAGGAAGCTATCAAATTATTTCTTATTCAGTACTTTGGAGCCAAACCCACCATTGCCCCATTTGCTCCTCATCTCTCAGTCTCAGCTCAACCAACAGTATTCAAAAAATTCCAACTTGGCTACCACTATTGGTCCCTCACTGGTAGACACTTTAAGAGCATTCAAGATGCATTTGTCAATCTTTTTTTATTTTGAGCCTAACCTCATTTTAGAGAACAAGACAAAAACCAATACACTATCGTGAGTACGACCATTCCTGCTCGTCGATCAAAGGCATGGATTGGGACCAAGTTTCTACCAGAAAAATTTTTCCCCCATCATGTGTTTTGTACTGTAGCATTCATGTAATTATATGACCTTTAGAATATATAAATATACTTCTGTTTCCAAGTTCCTTTCTGTTCCTTTTTAAGTTATAATCAATCAACTCTAATTTAACATTCACACATTGCAACTTTGAATAAAATAGAAAATAGACTTTAAATAAGTGGTCACTGAAGCCTCTTTTACACTTTAAAACTACCTGAAGAATCAACATGAGAATGGGTACGCAACATTTATGAAAGAACATGTTTTCCCTTTTATTCTCATGTAAATGGAGGTCTGGATTCCAATGAAAAACATGTTGCGCAGCTCCCTTTCTTCTTTTTTGTTTTTTTATCCCTTTCTTGGCGCATAGGTGTACGATAGTAGCAAGTACTTTGAGTCAAATTTGTGCCAAGCATCACCTAATTGTATTGTATCAGAACCAAACTGAGGTGCCTTCTAATTCTAGTTTTGGTTTCAGACAAGATAATTAGCCATTAATTTGTGAGATATGGATAGAGTAGGGCAAGATTAGTGAAGAAAATTCGATTTGAAAGCTTTGGCCTCGTTCATAATGGAGTGATACTTAACCTCATCGAGGCTTGCGGGGTAGCTGCGAGGGCCCTATTACCAGTTAAAGCTAACGATGTAATTGCAAGAAAGAGTTGTCAACTTCTTTCACCATTTTGATTTACCAACTTGTCTTCTTGCTTTAATGCTTTATGAGCCTTTTTTGGTTAAACCTCATGCTGTAAGGACCATATGCTTTCATCTCATTACATCAAATTAACCCCTTCAAATATCTTCTTAAGAACTGGGAAAAAAAGGAGTACTTTACAGATACAGATGTGTATACGTTGGTGGGGACGAAGGGACTAATCTAAACCCAAATGATATATCATAAATTGAAGCGTGAAACCCATAAGCACGCTGCGAATCCTGCTTTGAACATGCATTGGCTCAGTTCAGTACACATGGACACACATAAATAAGAAATCTCTCTGTCGTTTTGGGTACAATTATGGGAAGCCAGAATTGACTGTAACACACTGCATGCATATGTGTTAAGGGGTTGGCGGGGTCCTCCCTGCTCCTCCTCCATCTTGGAAGCAAAATCATGTGACAAAGCATATACATATGTTTTGTATGCTAGTCTTCTTTTTTCAATGAGAACTGATGAGACCCTTTTACTTTTTTTCTGTGTGAGTATCAGTAACCCTCCTCTCTTTCTCTCATTTCAAGTGGGGATACATTAAAGTGGCATCAAATCTTGTTAGAAAGAATGTTAGGTAGTTCCACTTTTCAAAGTTGATCAATTTTGTGGTTCCATTTTTAATATCTGATATCTGTAAACCTTTATGGTAGTGTGGCCACACTCTACATACATATATATATATATATATAATGTATTATATATTGTGCAAAAGGAATTAAATATGGTCTTGGAAAGAAAAGAATGTACGGTTTAAATTGCAGTCAGAGTACTGATATAGGAGACTCATGTGTACATATGGAAAAGCCAAGTTGGCTACTTAAAAAGTAACTGGAGTAAGGTCGGTTCTTTCATTCAACTAAAAAGGTAATATTGTCTGACCACCTAACTTTTGCTCGAGGGATTAGAAAGCTAATGAGTCAAATAATATGAATAAAATCAAATTCATTACAGGATAAAGAGTGAGAACTTCTAGGCATACTGTCCTACCAATCTTTAAAGCCTGCAGTATTGGGGACTTTTGTGCAGAATATCCCTGATGGAGATCCCACTCCACTGAATCAGATGGTGAGAAATGAGAAATATCCTTAAACTCCGAATTGTAATTCTCATTTTATTTTGAAGAAGTAACGGCAAAAGCTGATAAGTCGTGTCTCTATCTAAATACAAACATTTTCATTTCTAAATGATTTTGTGATCATCAATCATGGTGGTACTGGTAGTGGAGGAGGATGGCAGTAGGTTGGCTTTGATCTCCATAAAGTTGCATATAAAAGGAACCCCACTATAAACACAAGGAAAGGACACGCACTAGCACAATAAATCCGTATAAATTATGTGTTTCGCTGGGACACCACCACCACTACCTTGGTGTTTTTCAAGATAGTTCTGTTCTTGCTAAGTTCGGTAATTGTTCATGTGATGATGATAGAATGCAAACAGTTTCCCTGCTAAGCTTGGACTCTTTGTCACTCCCTCCCTGCATGTGCCTTGCTCAAATCACTTGCATGGAGTCAAAGACATGTAAAATCTCTTGCATGCCTATGGCTATATATAGATAGCCAACTATCGTCAGTTTACATGAAACTTTCTTTGGATTAAGCGTAATCCCTCTTTCCTATGCATTCATCAATACAATCGTCCAACTTTAGACGTATAAACACATTTGATTTTTGTCATGTCATTTATTGCCAGACAATTGATCCGACCAGAACCTTTAGACAAAAGAGTGAAAAGGGGTAGTTGAAGAAAAAGCAAATAAAGCAAAAGAGAGGAAAATGAGGTTGAAATTAATTTGGTGTTGGTCCAAAAGTGAAAAAACAAAACATAAATGCATGTGGTATGTCCCATAAACCATTTTCTACCAGCATAAATATATGATGCTGCTTCTCTAAGCAAAAGTAAATGGCACATCCTCTCTTACTCCTAAGCAAAATGGTCCAATCCCTCGCAGTAATGTGCACTGGTAACGTAAAAACCATTTGAGATTGATGATGAGGTTAGAGCCTGTACCAATAAATGATCCCATCAATACTCTTTATCAGTATCATCAAAATGAGAACAACCAAGCCAAAAAGATTTGACAGATAAAAAATAAGTAATGAGTGGGAAATCTCTTCAGAAGTGGCTTTAGACAATATGTTTACAATGATAAAATGGTTAATGCCTTTATAGGTTTCCCTATCTGTATTATTGTTGTTCGATTGTGGACTGCAACTTATAAGGAATCATTCTCGAGATATATGGCGTCAGGATCTGTCAAAGCTGATGAACCAAGACAATCTATAAGGGTAGGAGATGAATTTTATGCCATTCATGTCTCTAGAAACAGCAGGATAAGATTGGAGGACCCAGCCCCATAATTACGTGTCTTTTGCTTTAAGAGTTGCAAAAGATCACCTTAAAATGGTGCACTAACAATTTTTCACCCATTTTGCATGATAGCAGGAAGCATTTCACAAAATTTTAAAATTATGATCAAAAACCAGTGTTTATGGTTTTTTTTTTTTGTTCCTCTTAAAGAGTCATAAGATTTAGTGCTCATGAGGTTCCAGTGCTGGCATTTCATCAGTTTATATATTGTATACTTGAAGTGCAAAACTTCAAAAGTTTCTTGAATAATTACAGTTTCAGGATCGTTTATTGATGTATGACTCAGTTATCCATGGCAAATGATAAAATCCAGAAAAAGCAATCCTGTGATATATGGAACATGAAGGCCCAGGTCATGAGCCAGCAACAATGTAAAGTTTTCCCCAGATGACTCAGCTATTTGAGAATACTAGCAGATTATCTCTGCGCAAATGCGCAGTGAAAATGCCCAGTGTATTTAATTAAAATTGAAACCAGCAATAAGATCATTTATAACAACATAAAATTTT
>JANZLC010000202.1:36983244-37002961 GCA_026413385.1 Erythroxylum gracilipes
TTAAATTATTTATTTTTAAAATAAAATATTTTTATTAATACTTTATTAATAAAAATTATATAAAATATTAACATAAATTTAATAAAAATTACTTTTAAAAATTATTTTATTTATAATTATTATTAGTAATAAAAATGTTTATTTTTATTTTAAAAACAAAAATTATAAATTCACAATAATTATAAATATTGAAATAAATAAAATAACTAATTAAAAAACTTTTGAAAAAAAGAGACAGAAAGAGAGATGGAAGGGAAGGGGAAAAGTTTAAAAAATTTTGAAAATTGTACAAAAAAATTTACCTATTTTTTAAAATTTTCAACACCGACTAATATTTACCGAATATTTTAAATACTAACTAATATTTAAATCTGATATAATTAGACTCTTTTTTAGACCAGTCTTGGTCGGGTAAGAAGTGATATCCACGTTCCTGGTCATCCCTAATCCTAATCTTTTCTTGCATCTAAAATAAAAGGAAAATCCGTGAAGTGACATGAAAAAATATTTTAGAGCGTGACCCAGACCCACCCAGTGGAGAAAATGGAACGAACAATAAGCAAGAAATCTTCTGTTTGATCTCTTTGCACCGCACCGTCTTCTTTTGTTGGGCTTTTAGAAAAAGAAAATGTAATCCACATTAGTGGAATTCTCCATTATCTTCTTCAAAAGATTCTTCATCTCTGTAATGATATCTTCTTTGTCGTTCGCTCCTCCCACTTAAAAAAAAAGTATACTATATCTAATCACAAAAGAACAGAATGCCTACTTCTTTTAGTGCTATACATTTGATGGATCTAAATTCTCAAATATGAAAATATAATATTCACTTATTTTATAAAAAGGTGTTTTAATTATATAAAACCAATAATAATTGAAAATTCTTATATATTTTTAATTTTAAAAAATATATTAAAAATTTAAAAATAGAACAAAGCTTAAAAGAGGACAATACATCATTACAGTTGTACACCAAATTCCTTAAAAATGAAAGAACATGGACGCTATGCCGTGCGGGTTCAACCAAAACTAGTTTGGTAAAAGTTGGGGCCACATATTACCTTTCAGTTTCAGGGCATTGGTAGCCATCATCATACATGGCCAACAACCTATCCTCTTTAGCTTGTTTCTGTTATTTTTATGTTGCAGCGCCATAAATGAAATAGCTCGTAAGCTTGCTCAAGTTGTTACCATCTCAACGGACAAGGTGGTTTGGTCCCAATAATTGCCTATGTGTATTTATGACTTTCTTCGGCTTGAAAGCCAATATTAATTTTTACCATTTATCGTCAAAAATAAAAAGGTCGCTGCATATTTTATTACTTTGCTTTTAAAATAAAAGAAACACATTTGAAGAACCTTTAAGATGATAAAAGTCAATTGTTTCTTCAATCACAAGCAGTGGAGTGCTGTTGGAAAGGTAAAGCAATTGACTATGATAAATAATTTGAAGCACTAGAGAATAATCAAGTCTTTATTTCAGTTGTCACTCTTTTTCTTCATTAATCCTCCAAACGCATAAGATTGAATTTTTAAATAAATATAAACCACTAGCAAGTATACCCCGTCCTAAATCAATCATATTTTAATATTAACTATTGCTCGATCATGAGTAATCAGATATTAAAAGACTTAGTCTATGTTGTTATTTGTCTTCCGATTAATAAGTCAGCAAGAGCTAATAGATGAAAGATGAAAGAAGAATAAGCAACAATAGCATCAACGCGCAACAAGGGAAAGGAGGCAGACGCGCATAAAGCCTACAGAAGCAATAGAAATATCTAGAACATGGGCCTAATGGGTCAATACAATAACACCCAAGCCCATGTCCAAAAACACAATTAATTAAAGCATGTTTTACAACCCTCTCGAGACACTTCTATTGTATGCCTATATATATACACGAACAATCATCAATAAAAGCTGCTGAAAGGAATGTTTGTTCCTTTTACAATATAATTTCATCATGGTATCAGAGTATATCTCTTTTTCTTTCTCTTCTCAGCCGACCACTCTATTTCCCCTGACATAGACTCTGTATAGTTATGTCTGGGCCATCTTATGCCAGTGTAGCTGGCCATCAAATACAAATGCAAAGACCTGAAGACCACCCAACCTCACCATATTACATTCACCCTAATAAAAATCCTTCTCTTATTCTGGTGTCTTCTCTTCTGACCGGACCCAACTATCATTCATGGTCTAGGTCAATGAGAATGACCTTGTTATCAAAAAACAAGCTAAAATTTATAGATGGCAGTATTGTTATACCAAACAGAGATGATTCTACTTATGCATATTGGGAAAGATGCAATACCATGGTTTTATCTTGGCTGATGCGCTCAGTAAATGAATCAATTGCTCAGAGTGTCATTTGGTTGGATTCAGCAGCTGATGTGTGGAAAGACCTCCATGACAGATTCTCACAGGCAGATTCCTTTCGAATTTCAGACCTGCAAGAAGAGATCTACAGTTTCAGATAGGGAAGTCTATCTATTTCTGATTATTATACTCATTTAAAAATGTTATGGGATGAATTTCACAATTTAAGACCATTGTCTAAATGCAAATGTCATCCTCAATGCCATTGTGATATGCTGAGCATCATTAAGTCCTATCAAGACAGTGATTGTGTTATATACTTCCTGAAAGGTATAATGAATCATACTCTACTATTAGGTCACAAATCATGTTGATTGAACCATTACCCGATATCAAAAAGGTTTTTTCCATGGTAGCTTAACATGAGTGACAACTTCATTCCACAACATCACAGTTACCCAATTATGAATCTCAAGCATTTCTTGCTAAAACAGATACCGAAAGACTTTCAGTCAAATAAAAGACCACTGTGTACTTTATGTGGTTATAAGGGACACACAGAAGACAAATGTTACAGAAAGCATGGGTTTCCACCCAATTTTTCATCAGGCAATGGAAAACCGAATCACTATCAGTCAAGAGACAACTTCAAACCTAAAACTAAATCTGTCAACAATGCAGAAACTCACCTTGAACTTGTCACAGCAGCCAGCAATGCCGCTTCAGATGCACACAGAGAAGCATCTTCATCCTATTTCAACCTAACACCAGAAGAATATTGTCAGTTGAAGGATTTACTAAACAAAGACAAGGATGCCTCACACAATTCAGTCAGTATATCTCAGGTCAACACACTTACTAGAAATCACAAAGGTACATCTCTATCTGTTGAATCTCCCTTATGCACCTTAACTTGGGTTTTGGATTCTGGGGCCACAGACCACATTGTCTGCAGCCTGCATTTCTTCACTGAATACACCATAGCCCAAAATCTCACAGTAAAACTCCCCAATGGTCAACATGTACCTGTCACACACATTGGCTCAGTACATATCTCTTCTCTTATTCTAACCAATGTTCTCTATGTTCCTTTCTTTTCCTTTAACCTCATTTCTATTAGTCAACTTACTTCTTTTCACACTGCCAACTGACTTTTACCCAACATTCATGTGTTATTCAGGAACTCAACAATTTGAAGATGATTGGTTTTACTAAGCATTCTAATGGCCTCTATTATCTTACCCCTATGCCAGCAATATGTTCAGTCACACATCATTCACACAATCTTTGGCACTAACACCTAGGACATCCTTCAAATGCAAGAATCAAATTATTATCTAGCACAGACAATTCTATTATGTTTCAGCATGTTATTGAATGTCAGACTTGTCATTTTTCAAAGCAAAAAAGGTTACCTTTTACTTTGAGCTCCTCTATTGCTTCTTCTTGCTTTGATATTATACATGTTGGCATATGGGGACCTTACCACACACCTTCCATTCATGGCCATCGATTTTTCCTCACCATTGTTAATGATCACAACCGTATGACCTGGGTATTTTTAATGAAACACAAGCCAGACACTAGAGAATGAATTAAGCATTTCTTTGCTTATGTGGAGAGACAGTTCACCAAACAAATCAAATGCATAAGAAATGACCAAGGAATTGAATTTGCAATGACTGAATTTTTTGCTAAGAATGGTGTTTTGCATGAAACCACCTGCATTGAGACCCCTCAACAGAATGGAAGGGTTGAACAAAAGCACCAACACATTCTCAGTGTAGCAAGAGCCCTGAAATTTTAGGCCAAACTCTCAACCAAATTCCGGTCCGAATGTGTTTTACATGCAGTTTTTCTCATTAACCGGATTCCTACCCCTCTTCTATCAAACAAATTTCCCTATTCCATTCTATTTAGTAGCAATCCTAATCTCACACATTTAAAAGTTTTTGGTTGTCTCTGCTTTGTTTCTACTAAGGAAGCTAGCAGAGGGAAGTTAGATACCAGGGCACGAAAAGGTGTTTTTCTGGGTTTTTCTCCAGGGACAAAAGGCTACAAAATTTTTGATCTAGACACCAAACAGTTCTTCTTGTCAAGGGATGTCATCTTGTATGAAAATTCTTTCCCCTTTCAAGAACTTCCCACTTCTGCCCTACCAAGCCCAATTCTATCCTCCACTGAAAAATCCCCTCTTTATGATGACCCACTAGCCCTCTCTACTTCTGAGCCATCTCCCTTATCTGAACCTACTCTACATCCTCGACGTTCCACTAGACAAACTCAAGCACCATCCTCTTTAAATGACTATATCTGCCCTACATTGTCTCAAACATTTCCTCACTCAATCTCCTCAGTCATTTCCTACAACAACCTCTCCTCTGCACATAGACATTTTTCTCTAGCTCTTACAGCCTTGAAAGAACCAACAACCTACAATGAAGCTATGCAGTCCACTGAATGGAAAGAAGCAATGCATACAGAACTCATGGCCTTAATTCAAAATGATACTTGGGAACTCACCCACTTACCTCCTGGAAAATCAGCAGTCGATTGTAAATGGTTCCATCGGTATAAACTCAATCCGGATGGATCAGTTCATCGATGCAAAAGCAGATTTGTGGCAAAAGGCTTCACTCAACAAGCTGGTGTGGGCTACACTGAGACTTTCTCTCCCGTGGTCAAACATACTACCATTCTCCTCCTCCTGGCCCTCACTGCATCTCAAGACTGGCACCTTCATCAACTTGACATTAACAATGCCTTCCTTCATGGTGATCTGCACGAAGAAGTCTACATGAAGCCTCCCCCAGGACTTCCTCTACCTGATTCCACAAGGGTCTGTAAGTTAAAAAAAGTATCTATGGGCTTAAACAAGCCAGTAGATAGTGGCATGAAAAACTCACCTCTGCTTTGCTTTCTCATGGGTTCCAGCAGTCAGCCTCGGATTACTCCATGTTCACAAAATAGATAATCATAAATTAATCATACTCTTGGTTTATGTTGATGATGTTTTATTAGCCTGTAAAGACTTGACTCTCATCCAAAATACCAAAAATTTTCTAGATCTTACCTTTCAGATCAAAGACCTCGGTGTTGCCAAGTACTTCGTTGGCTTGGAGCTGGCCAGATCATCTCTTGGAATCAATCTCTCCCAATGGAAGTACACACTGGACTTGTTGGCTAAAGCTGGCTTTTTGGACTGCAAGTGTAGCATCCGAGCTCTCTGGGCCCTCGCCTCGGCGTGGTTGTAAAACCAACAAAACCCTGAGGTCTTGGGTTCGAGTCTTGGTGACTCATCCAAGTGCCAAAGGGGACAATACCTGATACTGTACTGTACTGTACTGACAGTGGGTACTGTAGTCGGATCGCTTGGGCCAGAGTTCCTCGGATCCTGGTATCGCTTGGGCCAGAGTTCCAGGGATACCACACTACCTAGCATCGCGGGCCCAGAGAGCTCGGATGCTACAGCAAGCCCCTTTCTACTCCGATGGTTCCCCACATAAAATTGACGGCGGATGGAGAACCTCACACCAACATCACTGGCTATCGTCGGCTCATTGACAAGCTTTTGTACCTGACCATCACCCGACTGGACATCAGCTTCGTCGTTCAACAACTCTCCTAGTTTCTAGACAAACCCACACAAATGCATATGCAAGCAGCTCAAAGGGTTTTACGATACCTTAAAACAACTACTGGCCAAGGTATCCTTTTTCGTCGTGATTCCAACTTGCAGTTGCGGGCGTTTTCTGACTCGGACTGGGCCATATGTCCCGACTCTTGAAAATCCATCACCGACTTTTGCACCATTTTGGGCTTGTCTCTCATCTCCTGGAAATCCAAGAAGCAGGCCACCATCTTCCGCAGTTCCTCCGAAACTGAGTATCGAGCCCTAGCCACGACATTGTGTGAGATTCAATGGTTGTTCTACTTGTTGCAAGATGAAGGATGAAATTCCTCAAACCCCCGTTTACCTCTATTGTGACAATCAATCGGCCTTCCATCTTGCAAAAAACCCCATTTTTTATGAACGGACAAAGCACATCGAGATCGACTGCCACTTCATCTGTGAAAAAATCCAATCCGGACTCCTACATCTTTTACCCGTCACCTCTCACTCTCAACTTGATGACATTTTTACTAAAGCTTTACCCAAACCCCAGTTTGACTCACTTCTTGCTAAGCTTGGAATCCAAAATGTCTTCCAGCTTACGAGCCCGCGCGCGGGGGGTTAGGGGGGAGGGCGGGGTGTGTGTGATAGATGAAAGAGAACAGATGAAGGATGAAAGTTGAATGAGCAAGCAACAACGTGTAACAAGGGTAAGGAGGTAGACGCGCAAGAAGACTCCAAAAGTAATAAAAATATCTGGAGCATGGACCTAATGGGTCAATACAACAACACCCAAGCCCATGTCCAAAACACAACCAATTATAGAATATGTTACAACCTTTTCCAGACACTTCTATTGTATGCCTATATAAACACAAACAATCATCAATAAAAGCTGCTGAAAAGGAATGTTTTTTTCTCCTACAGTGTAATTTTATCAGTGGGCACATTCAGTTTTTACCAGTTCAAAACAGAAACTTATTCTAGATTGACATTGATCACATGATTTTTTCCCCCTTCATTTCTGATATACCATTTCTCTTGCTTAATCTTAAAATGATCGTGTTACTTCAGGCTTGCCTTCCAATCTGTGTTTGTATCCAGTCAATTACAGTCCTTTGCTTTTACAGTTGCAATTTTGTAAGAAACTTGTACACAAGGAGGGGGTGTTAAAAGTAATAGCTTTTGATGATGTGAAAGAATTCGATCGGTCATTATTTTTTAAGCAATACAATGGCCTACTGACAAGACGTGCTCTAGCTGGAAATGAAAATGTAGAGTATTTGTTCTCTAAGGTAACCAGATGATTGATCCTAATTCATCTCTTTCTTCTTTATTTGTAATTCATGTAGATTACTTACAAATGTGCTTAGGAGAAGTATGATCTCTTCTTCTTCCTTGGTTGCTATTTACTAGGAAAATGCATGTTAATACTTTATGTTTCTGGTTGGAAACACATCCAGAACATTTGTTTCAAAGGTAAGAGAAAGTGTGGACTTTGTTTAAAAGAACATTTGGCTATGCTTTCTTTTTTGTCATGGTGAAGTATAATTCCAATTAACAATTCACAAAAATTTCCTTTGCTGTTGGTGCAAATGAATCATGATCTTATGTATGTCACTCATTTA
Organism: Erythroxylum gracilipes; assembly: GCA_026413385.1. Lineage (NCBI taxonomy): Eukaryota > Viridiplantae > Streptophyta > Magnoliopsida > Malpighiales > Erythroxylaceae > Erythroxylum > Erythroxylum gracilipes. Next base: position 36,990,808 of record JANZLC010000202.1, read on the forward strand.
CCTTGTTGGTAATATTGTCGAAATAGCTTTGTTCACACCTTTCGTCTGCCAAAAATTGTTGTTGCATTCTTCTCAATGTTCTATTCTGTTATTTGTATCAACATTCTAACTACTAACAATGTAGTAATAAAGCTTCATGCTCTGTTTCTATTTTTTTTTCTAGATTTTGGAAATGAATCTTGAAGATGAGGTTGTGGAAGATGGTGCAAACATTAACTTTGACTCTCAGAGGAAAGGTAAATGTGTTGTGCTCAAAACATCTACTTGTTAGGTGACCAATCTTACTCTGCGTGCTTCCTTATTATCTTTATTTTTTGGTTCAAAACAATTCTCTTTTTTAGATCTGTTGCAAGTTTTAAGTGAAAATATTAAATTATCATGTTGGCATTTTGGTTATTTTAAATTCTAAGTTTATGCTTATATCATGACTAAATTTGCTGGCTTTTGAATGATGAATTGATAATTTAATGTTTGATTAAATCAAATCATGGTTTCATACTTAAACACGTATTAGAAGTGTGTACGAAAGTGAGATGAACTTTGTATAATTCGCATCTATTTGTGTGAATAGATCTTCATTCTTCCATTTCTTGAATCTTGATTTTTCCTATAAATTGATTAATATTTACTTGCATCTATATGACAATTTAAATTTGATTTTGAGCTAGATATGCACTCTAATAGCTAATTTAATAGGAATTATAAAACTGTTTTTCTAAAAAAAATTCGAATTACAGAAAATAACTTATTTTACTGTTATTGGATAGTTTAGAATGACAAAAACCACCTGAATTATGCTTGAATGGATGCTGGGAGATATTAGAAGGACAATAGGTCATTGGTGAGGTTTGAAAATAAATTTCCTAATCTAAAATTTTGAGTATGCCTAATCTTATTACATAATTAAATTTCCAGCAAATTTTTATCATGTCTTATATATTGAAGTAAACAAATTTCTAGCTTTTCAATACAAATTGTTATGTTCCACAGAATGTGTTGCAAGTTGATTTTCTTAAATCTTCATACTACACTTTCCTTATCTGCAATTTGTATTTCTCTTCTTTTCTTGGTTTGCTTGTTATTACTCACAGAAGGTTGATTCACAGTTACAGATCCAGAGTCTAGTAGCTAGTACGGAGTTAGGCAGATCTATAAATACCTTCCTTTTCTATCGGGATTTGATTTGGTTTATCTTCAAAGGGAAATATAAATATAGATATGTAGATTTTGCTTACTTTTGCTCTTAATTATTTGGACCTCAAACTTGAAAACCTTTATGGAGATTTTAGTTCTGGATGAACATGATGATTTAATGTGGTTTTATCTACAGTTCTGGAAGAACATGATGGTTTAACATGGTTGTAGTGCTTATTTTGTCCACTATATGATCTGATCATATTTTAGTGAATACTCATTTTTCAGATAGAAGAGATTAAGAAGCAAACCTCGGTTCTTGAACTATATCTTGAACAAAAAGGGGGTTGCTCTACTATAAGGATATTTGTCTTATAAAGTTGTTCTTCCCAACTCAAGATGCCGGTACGTGTATAAACTTATCAATCATTTTGGTGATTCTTAGCTTCCATATGCACTTTGGATCTTTATACTTGTTCCTTTTAAGTGTTTCCTTGTTGGCCTAACTTATTCTCAGTAATCTAGTCAACATATCTGGTTTCACCAAGATATCAGAGCACCCATATGATCTTTTGCAAGAGGTGATGGAGAGCAATTTAGATTTACGATCATTTAGCCTAGTAGTCTGACTATTAGATTTACACACTTGTATTAAATGTAATGAACATTTATTTTTAAGAGTTCTTCCATATGAAAAAATGTGTTGGTTTTCACCATAATATCTCATATTGAATAAAATCTTGTCCTCATTATAACTGGATATTTGCTAATAAATTGCAGCTATCTATCAAAAAGTTGGAATGCATGCAGTACAAGATTCGAAAGAACTTTGAGAAAGGTTACAGAGCCAATGTGTAGAAGCCTGACAACAACTTCAAATTCTACAAATGAAGAAGAGTTGTTGAAGCATATGTAATTGTTGAGAAATGTAGAATTCACTTTTGTATTTCGTAATAATAAAAGCACATGAAATTTGCTTTTGTAATTTGAATATATTAAATGTTGAAATTTTAAGTCCTTATGGGCTATATATCATGTAAATTTAATTTTTTGCTCGTTTACCTTTGATAATACGTATGCAATTAAGACGTACATTAATATCTATATATTACTTTAATGTATATATAGATGTTGCCTACATAATAACAAGAGGTTAATTTTATGTTAAATATTATTGGTAAAAAAGAATAAATTGTTGTTTTTATTGTTACAAATTGTTGTCTAAAAAAATTCACTTTATTGCCTTATCTATTTAACATTGTTTCCTAAAAAGACTTAAAGTGTTGCAATATTTAATTAACATTGTTGCTATAGTTTGAAACTAATATGTGGTCTTAGTCAAAACTTAAAGCAACATTTTTTATTTTGTTGCCTAATCAAAAAAATTTGTTGCCTTATACTTATTACAACACCACTTCTTGTAACGATATAAATTTTGTTGCCTTAATTAAAAGGCAACAATAATTAAACTTATAGCTACGCTTTTGTTTGTTGCCTCAAGCACTTTTTGTCGTAGTGAATGTCATGGTTGTCACTATTTATATTAATTTAAGACTCAACTTGATGGAAATTTTTTATGTATAATTTGGATTTTATAAAGTTTTCTTACAACAATCAAGTTTAAGTTAAAAAATTAATTTAACATTCTTTTTTGATGGTCTAATAACAAATCTTTTAGTTTTAGAATATTATTAGTTCACTTGCATTCATGTGTTTTCTTCACACTTAATTACTCAAGTGCATGCACAATTCAATCAAAAGTAATGCATAAGAGAGGTAAAACGAAGAAAACTTTTGATTGCTAGTTACGAATTGAATGTAAAGGACAATCAAGACACCTTCCTCCTCAAAACATTTTACAAAAATTACTCAATAAACTCTTTGTTCAAAACTTTTTGCAATTAAACTATCTTACAAAAGTTTTCAAGTTCTTTCTACACGGATGATTTGAGATATCTGTCACATCTCTCACAAAATAAATAATTTGAGATATCTCTCTAAAGACTTACTCAAGGATTAAGTATTGAAAACCATTCACTTAACCCACTCAATTGATTAAAAATTAAAGAGTTCTTTATACAGTTAGTGACAAATTATACCTTTATGTCTATATTTTCATTAAGATTACAATGAATAAAGTGTTGGAAGATTTCTCACTTTGTTGCCATATCATCAAACCAATTTCTCATATCTTAGGAAGTTTTCTTAGTTCCTAAACTCTTTACTCTATACTCTTATCAGTCTAAGGTGTATATTGAACCCTAGCATTTTCTTCAAAATATAAGTCGAACTCTAACTTTTTGGAGCGTTCAATTTGAACCCTAATATTTTCAAAATATTACAAATAAGGATGAAAATTTTAATAAGATTAAGTTTACGTCAGTCAATTGTCACATTATTATTGACTTGACACATGTTTATCTTTCTCTAATCATTAAATAGGTCTTACTAAGACACAAATATCTTATTTTATTATTTTTTAATAAAAGTAATTAGTTTGAATTAATTATAATAAAACAAAATTAAGGTAACTTAATTAAATTCTCAAATTCCTAATATGCATTAAACTCAACCATAATTCCCCAAATTTCACCTCAATTTCCTAATTAATGTTTTCACCAAAAACTCAATTTCTAATTATGTTTTATTTTCTTCCATTGGTACTGTTCAAATAATCTTTTATCAGAGCTTTATATTCTGCACATGTGACACCCTAATACCCCCTGGGAGGATATGTGGATGCCACACAAGACAGTACAAATAAATCAAGACATTTCGCGAAAGAATATCATTCAAAAATAAACATTCCAAAATGTACGAAACATTTCATACATGCATTTCCATAATCTTAAACAAACATACATTATATCACAAAAGCTTAATACAAATTTGTTCCAAAAATCGAAACTAGCCTGAAATATAGTTATTATAAAAACTTTCAACAATTCAGAATCATACACTTTATATACACGCCCAAAACAAACTCCAAATACATTTTTAACAAAACAAGACTCAGACTCCATTGGCCATTGCTGTTGACTCGTCCCAGTCCTTATAATCTTCACTCTGAACCTACACGGGGCAAATCCACCGTGCTAAGCATATAGCTTAGTGAGTAATAACTAATCTATTTTAAATGATTTCTTTAACAATAAATTAGACATAATGCATTTCAGAACAGATTTTATAATTAACAGAATTGTATATCACAAGAGGTTATAAACCCTTCAGAACCAGAACATAATTTAGCTTATGTCAGAATCAAATAGATATCAGAATACAAAACTAGATGACTGCTAAATCTATTTACAGAAGCAGGTAACGAGACTTATACAGAAAAGACCAAAGTCTCGACACCGAAGTGTCACAGAAGAGACCAAACTAGGCATGCCTATTTATCTACAACTATGACTCAACAGTTTTAAAACAAAACAAAGTCATTTCAGACATTTCATGTCCAAAGTAAGTAGTCAATCATATTCACATGCAAGTAGCACTTCTAATAGTATAAACATGCATCAAACGTCTCGGACGATCATTGTCCGGTATTCAGAACACAATCAACATAAATCAAATTCAACAAGCTGAACAAAGTAAGGTGTGACCATCTAATATTACTCACAAAAGCTCCCTTATTGCTTATTGCCTTGAAGTCTCTGCAATATTTGGAAGTAGTCGCTCTATGCGTTCCTCTATAACATTTAACACATATACAATTCACTATTGTGCATGATTAAGTATTCATTTATGTATACTGAATATGTATAATGCATGTTCATGACAAATTCTAGGGTATATGTTCTTACTAAACTGATGTAAACATCAATTGTACTTCAAAACTTCCAAAAATCATACATTCAATAACTATTCTAGCTTTTGCTTGAAGCACCTCATTTGGGTCAACTTTGTATAATCAATAAGATCAAGAAAATGATGTATTTATATAACACTCCCTTCTAGACAATTGTTCCTCTGTATCTTAAATTTCTAATGATACTATGTTCATCCAATTTGGTTAAGTATTCAATGAGTTATGCTCAAAATACCACAGACCGCACACATTTGAACTTTTAGCTAGTACATGATCACACCCTCTAATTGCACAACTCATATCTTTCAGCTCAGATATCCAAAAATTACAAACTTTATACCAATTTAAAACTAAGAGAATAAGCTACAATTTTGGTGATGAAAACTCAGCCTAAATCAACCCACATCAATACATTTTATTCAATAACTACAGGATATGATTTCTGTCCCTAGTAGTGCTACAGTCTAAGCTAAAACTCAATTTCATGCCAATTTTGAAAATCATAGAGATAGAATTAAAATTCCCCTTCTTCACAAAAGTTGTAGAAATATGTCTCTAGTTTAATATGAATCAAAAATAAACTAATTTAGAAATCTACAACTCAAGTTATAATTAGAAAATCGAAGCATGATCATGAAATTTTCCAATTCATATCATTCCAGTAGACTTCCACACTTTCATCCTATCAATCACTTTCAAATCAATTCAGATAAATCTAAATTTTTATGGAGAGAAAAAAAAATGTCTTAGAAATCCATTGGTTCAAGTTTCAAGTCATTTAGATTTCGGATGAAAAAGTTATAGGCAAAAGACTTATGGCTATTCAATGAAAACTCTAGTTTTTAACCCACCATCACCTTTTCTCTCTCTAGCACGCCAACTTCATCTTCTTCACCGAACTGCACTTCTCCTCTTCTTTTTTTCTTCCTTCCTACACATCACAGCTAATACATCTACTACATAAACCGCCTTGTTTTCTACTTCCATTACAATTAACCCCAACACAAATAAATCCAAAAATCCAAAATTCAATATAATCATTTAAACATCATATATCACTATTCACGCACATTCCAGTTTACTGCAGCTTTCTTCCATCTTCATCTATGCATTTCTTTGACTTTCCTCTTCACTTTCACTTCATTTAACACCATTATATATTCCATCCTCACCAAATTCTCATTCCTTACAATCCAACACATTTTAGTTCATTCAAAACTTTTCAAAAACATTCATGCATATCAACAAGAAAAGAACAGAGCATCACCGTGGGCATCCAACAATTTTTTTTCTGTAATTATCATTATTCACTAATCTTCATTTAACTCAAAATATCACAATCTCAATACACTTCCTGCTCATTCCTTACACCCAAACACGTTTAAACTCATATCCATACATACCCTACAGATAACACGTGAATAGTAAAAAAACAACCTATATATGTTTTTTTGTGAACTAAGAACATAGTATACAAGGCATGAATATATTCATTTCTACAATTATTTTCAGTCACTTCCTTGATCATAATCAATTCAATCAAATTCAAATATCACTCAAATACCATCTGCAATATCACAAAGCTTAAAACTCAACTTACTTGGGTTAGCTAAATTTCCAACAATTCCTAAAATTCTTAATTCACAGAAGAAATCGTGAACCAGTTCCCAAAACTCACTTTTTAAGTTGTTTCACGGTGGATGAACAAAGAACAAGAAAAGAGTTGGCTTTTCAGTGAAGAGCAACAGAGAAATGAGCTGCCTCGGAATTCATACCGTACGTGGCATTTTGCAAGTATATGCACGTGTCTCTCAACCCAACAGCCACAGATACCAACCATTTATCTCAATACAATTTAGCTATTTGTCACATTTTAATTGGTTTCTTATATTTTTTAAATCTAAAATACCCCAAACTTTTAGAAATGTTCAAAAAAATTCACCAAAAATTGAAAATAATATTGAAAATAATTAGATTATTCTCCAATTAAATTTTCAGCTAAAAAAATTTACCAAAAATTTCAAAATGTCCAAAATATACCGAAATTGCTAAATCACGATTAATACACTCCAATTTAATCCACAATTTCCACTTATAAATAAAATTTATCTGGAAATACCAATGAATGCATGTACAATCACATGAATGTGCAAAATAAATGTATATGTCACAATTAATTTATGCATGAATGCATTTTCCTAATTTCATAATACTTTCTCATAAATTACTATTCTAGCCTTAACATGTGTATCGAGATGTTACTTTCTCATACTGGACAATTAATTTCTTAAAAAATTTAAACCCTAGAGAGCATTTATGATCCCTATGTGATGGTTCTGAAAATTATTTTTGTGTGCCTTGCGTTTCGAATTTTGGAAATTGATTGTGTTATGCGTTAAAATCCCTGCTTTTTCTAACCCTTATTATTTAGATCTTGAAAATTTGCTTTATCTATGTGTTAAGCATTTTCTGGGTTAACTACCTTGTATTGTGCTTCTTTGTGTTTGTGTTTCTGCCCATTACTGCGATTGCTTATGCACGAATACTTCTATCCATGAATTAATGTGTTCCCTTGTTTTTGGATTTGAAATTTTGTGTGTTCTGCCTTATGTTTGTCGAATCATCACCCATTTGTGGTGAAAAGCGACTGGGTCGCCAACAACGCCTGTGGGTTGCTTGTGACGCCATTGGCGACAAGTGACATTAGTGGGCTGCTTGCAATGCTACTAGCGACTAGCGACGCCAATCATTGGCATTTCTAGGACGATAAAATGCCCAAAGATGACGTGAGTTAGATGAGGCAACGATGGAGAGCAATCGACGGCAGGAAGCAGCGACAGAAGATGAGCAGACATAGGTGACAGTGAGAAGACAAGCGATGACTGTTGGAGAACCCACGTTTCTGGAACATGTCAAACAGATGGGGCGGCAATTTGAGAACCGTCAGTTGGAGACCTAATGATTGAGGATGAAGCAGGTGACGTGGGAGAAATGTGGGAAGAGGGGTTGTGGTTTTGGAGAAACATGGGGAAGAATGGTTGGTGGTTGGAGACAGGTTGGAAAAAGGTGGGAGATGATGGGCGGGTGTGTGACACGCGCCCACGGTCCCTTCAGGATAGTCTGAGAAGACGTGATTGGCGCGTGCAGCCTTCCTTTCTTATTTATTTATTTATTTTTGATTTTAATGTTTTTAAAACCTTAATTTCAATTAAATTAATGAAAAGGGTAAATTTTATTAGGAATATTTTGAAATTTATTTTAATTTTTTAAGAATTGAATTATTAAATTAAATTAGTTATCAATTCAGTAATTAGAATCAAGTCAATGTTTTGAATGATATCTTTTATAATTATAATATGTTAGAAATTATAAGTATAATGAGATTATATTAATTAAGATGAGATCTTAATTTCAAAATTAAAGCAATTAGTTTTTTAATATGATTAAGATAAATAATTATATTGATTCTTAATTAGTTTTAGAAAAGAAGTTTTTAAAATTAGAATTAATTAGTTTCAATTAGATTGAAATTAATTAATTAGACTCTTTAAAATTAAGAAAAATGTTTTCTGAAGTAATTAAGAAAGTTGTTTCTTAATTAAATATTTTTATTTCAATTTGATTGAGATAAATTAAATTTATGATTATATTTTTCTAGAAAATTATTATTCAATTTAATTTAGATATTGTTTCTTTATTTATGAACAATAAGTCTCTTGATTTATTAGAAAAAGTATTTTTCTTCATTAAATTTTTGAAAAGCGTTTTATTTATTAATTAAGAAAAATGAGATTTCTATAATATTTTTGAAAAATAGTTTTCTATATCTGTTAAAGAAAGATTTCCTAATTAGTTAAGAAATCAATCTCTAAATAAATATATAATGTCTTTCTTAATTAAATTTAAAAGTGTTTTATTTAATTTTGAAAGTAGTTTCCTTTAATATTAGAAAATAATTTTCTAATAAAGGGAAAACAATTTCTAATGAGATTAGAAATATTAATTTCTAATTATATTATAAATAGTTTTTAAATTGGATTAGAATGAGTTATTTATGTAATTTTGAAAAAGGAGTCTTTCTAAATTATAAGAAGTAAAAAATATAAATTATTGAAAGTTGTTTTCAATTAAATTTTGTTAAAAGAGTCAAGATAATTGGAAATAGTTTCCAATTGGATTTGAAAATTTGTTTTCAAATCAAAATAAATTTCTATTTGGAATAGGAATTTAGTTTATTTAAGAATCGATAAGTTTAATCTATTTTAATTTACCAAGTAGTTGGAAATATTATTTTAGATTATGAAAATTAAAGCTTGATGTTTATGTATATAATTTGATTATGAGTTCATAAGATGCATACTTTATTTATATGGTAGATATATATATTGGATGCATGATAAATTGTATTTTTAATATGTTTGATATTTTACATGCAATTTATGATTGATGAGACAAATAAAATTGAAATCCCTCGTGAAAATAATAAGTACACATTAAGAACGCGATTGTTGCCTTGTTATGATCATGACATGTTGCTAGACGTCAATTTTGACCTATGATTATAAATTATTTAATTAGAGAATTAAAGATAAATTAAAAGAAGTTTTAATTTATTTTAACTTATCTCATTCTAATTATGAATTAGAATTATAATTTATGGTCATTGCCAATATATTAGGAACCTAATGGGTCACACATTAAAGAGCAACTTGTGAAGAAAAAATCAATTTAATTAAGTTTGACTTAATTATAAAGTTTGAGAAACTTTAGGGATCAATATAGAAGATATTTATTTTAATTAAAATTAAGTTAATTATAATTAGAGTATGACTTTAATCATAATTAAGGAATTTAATTTTAATAAAATTACAAAACTACCTTAATGATTTTTCTATTAATAGGAAGAAAAGAAAAATGGGCTAGCACTATTATATTCTGCCTCTCAAAGTGTTGAGAAGTTGTTCTGTGGATACCATCGGAGGTTGGAAGCTTGAATAGCTCGTGGTTGACAAATCGAAAAAGTTTAAAAGGATTTTCAACGGGAACACGAATAAGGTACGATTTCTTATGATTTGTATTTTTGTTTTATTTAAGTTAATCAATTATCGGGATCCACTTGGAATCCATAAAAGGTTTTGTTTTTTGCTGTGCCCATGATTAGATCACGGTTGGATTCTATCAATTTTGGTGTTACTTTGTATGAACTTGGTTGTATACGATAAGAGAGTATAGTGTAGTGGAATTCTGTCTAGGGCTTGTTTAAGTCAGTCACATTGCTTGAGTCATAAATCAGACTGCTGACCTCCAAATTGTGTGATTTTAGTTGCATATGAAACCTAAGACATATAGCTAAATATGTATAGAGGGTCTCTGACTTAATTCTGGGTTTATGACCTTGAAAATTGAGATCTAAAAAGGTGACCTGATGTTGCCCCTGTTTTAGAACAGCTTGTGATATTTTGCCTATATCTCATGATTTAGAAGTCCAAATCGTCTTATTGTTAGTGATATAGAAACTATAGACAGAGGAAAAATGTTCTAGAAGACCTCAAAACCCAGTTCTAACAATTTCTATGTGCATATTAAGGAACAAGTAGTGGTATGAAATGTCTATCACGACCAAGGCATTGTTTTTATTTCCAATTTCTACTGCATCTTATCTGAACCTTTATGAATGTGTATGAAAATTTTCAAACACCTAGAACTAAATGAAATAGGACTTACCATATGTGAATTGGGTTATTGAACATTAGAATTTAAGATTGAGCATAATGTATTCCAAAGAAAACTTACATGTACATAAATGATTTGTTTGCATATGTATTGCTCATATGTGTATAGTATGATTATACAAGTGTGATTTTGGCACCCTTCTAATGGTGATTAGTTATGACTTGCGTGTATGAACACAAATATAGATTTTATGACTTAAAATATATATCATATGATTTGTTAATATATGAATTTTAAAATTTGCAAATGGTTAAAGGAAATGTTACAGTGCCTGCTCTGTTATCTTAGTTGTGGATAGATAGGCATGCCTATAGGGTTATAGTGCAGCTGCTACAGTTGGAAACCAATGGTGTCCACAGTTCGATACCTCAGGTATCTACAATTTGATATCTTCGGATATCCACAGCTCCTGTTATCCACACCTACAAAAAATGTGCAAGCCTAACACAGAAAGTAAAGTAAAGAGATATAAATAAGAAATACAGTATAACAACATAAATAATCAGTATATGAATGAGTATTTGCATTTGTATTGATAATTTGTATCATTGAGTGTTAAATATCAATGTTTGAGTTTTTAAAGTGAATTTATGGTATATGATAATATTGAAGCATGTTTGCATTATTTATTTGATTAAGTATGTTATCATTATTTATATCTGTGCGATGTTCATGAACGTATGTGCTTGGCAGATGACTGCTGTGAGTAGTCATCCAAATTAAGTATTTCCCTACTAAGCTTTCAAGCTTAGCACGGGTGTTAATCCGTATAGGTCCAAGTCATAGAAGTGAGGTACAGGGAACATCTGCAGAAACAAAGGCCAACATATAGAAGAAAAAGTACTTTTAGAAGGCATTTTTAGTTAAATATGATTCTACATGTAAAGGTTAAAGGAAATTGTATGTTTTCTTTTGGATTACCATGTAAATGTAAAAATATTTTACTATTGTTAATGATAATGTTAAGCATTGAGGAGTTTTGTAATGTGTATATGTATAGCATTGAACTGGAATGGATGTCGTGAATTTATGTATAGGAAATTAGTTGCCTTATGTGTGGATGATTGTAGGTTCCGTATAGGGGTGTTACATTTAAAATCCAAGAAAATTTCCATAGAGATAAAGTGATTTAATAAGATTTGTTAGAGAACCTTCAATCTTTTTAGGTCATAACTAACAATAATTCTACCATTATAATGTTATTGGTGCTTTGATGAAATCTCCGAACTTACCAAATATCCATTTGTAGTTCTGAATGTTATTTTCCCTGATTTTGGTCTTTAGAAGTCCACAGATACAAAAATTCTTGGAATGTAGGTAATATCAAATTATCTTTTTTTTAGCATAAACGTTCCATGATAAACATAGTGTAACATCCCGTTACCCTTGATGAGACTTAAATCGTGTATTGTGAGAAATTATTGAGAAATTAGAAAGTACAAGGCATACTTATGCTAAATTTGACATGCACATTTT
>JANZLC010000202.1:37016837-37033844 GCA_026413385.1 Erythroxylum gracilipes
TCAAATTATTCCAACCAAAAGAAAATTATCAAACTAAACCTCAAAATAATTTAAACAAGCTTATTTACTAAGAAAAAAGAATCGGGGCCCAACAACTAGTGACTAGGTAAACTTGCTAGGACAAGTAAACTTGGCATATAATTTAAGGTCCTAAAGGAGCAGTGAAGGCAATAGAAAAACTAATATGGAGGTTCTTATGGCAAAGCATAACTACGAGGGAAGGTTAATGAAAGTGAGATGGGATCAGGTTTGTAAGTCCAAAAAAGATGAGGGCCTAAGGATAATCTATATGGCCACTACAAACAAGGTGTTGATGTTGAAAAAGATTAGGTAAATTATGTGAAATAAGGATAAATTATGGATCAAGTGGATTCACTCTTATATTCTTAAAAAGGAGATCATTATGGTCCATTTCTCCTAAAGGCTCATAATCTTAGTTTATGAACAATGTGATGAGGCTTAAGGAAATTATGGAGCTAGGAGTGAATTGTAGATAGGTAATGGAAAGAAAGTAAACTTTTGGTATGGTAATTGGATGGATCATGGTCCATGAATTAGAATTCCTATAGTAGTACAATGCTAAATTAATCTCCCATCTTCTTAGACTTTGGTTTAAAAATAATAACAAAACATAAGATATAAACATTATATGTGGACTGGTCAAATATTATTGACATCATAACTCAATTCAATTATTAAATTCGATATGAACCTATTAAATTCAAATTAAATTAATAATTTAATATAATTATAATATTAAATTATGCTTAATTAATTTAGTTTGAATTTAAGAACGACACTAAATCGTCAAGTAAGTAATATTTGATTAGTTTATATATGATATTTATTTTGTGTATGTTTCATCATTATTTTTAACTAATATGTAAGAAAAGAGTTTTTTTTTAAAAATAAAAACTATAAAGAAATTTGTAAAAGTTTCTTAAATTATAAAAAATTCATATCTTTAATTTATAAAAAAGTTAATAGTGCAATGCTAGACTATTGCAAAAGTAGGATAATCACTATTGGCTTCACCGAAAACTCTCGAATAGAAAGAATTAAGGTCATCAACCGTTGGGTTTCAGGTCATTTGATCAAATATCAAGTGACACTATATTGAAAGACTGTTTCTTATTTATTTCTAGAAGGTTGGACTTGACCAAACTTTGGACACGAAGATATGTACACCACTACACACACTTTAGCTTCTATTAATTAACATTATTTCAAAGGCAATGATTTTTGGATTGGGGTGGTGCTTTGGTATGCGTGAACCGGTCATTTAGTGTTCTTTTCTATTTCATACATCTGTGCAGTGCAAGAATCGTAACATCGAGTATCGACTCGAATCGGGTGTCCCCAACCCAACAGCATAAGTCACCAACTTTCTGCTTGTCTCTCCCTAATTCTAACAGCACAACTGTTTCGGCCACACAAAAAATGAGCGGTCCAGTTAAACTCAACACTTCCAGCTCCGAACTCGACCTGGATCGACCCAATATCGAAGACTACCTTCCCTCTGGTTCCTCCATTCATGAGCCTCACGGCAAGCTTCGCCTGTATGTATATATCTGTATTATACAATCAAACATTCTTTTCTTTTATTTTCTGCTTTTTGCTTACCCTGAAACGGGGTTCTTTTTTCTTTCGTTTTTTTGGGATGCAGTCGTGATTTGCTTGACATTTCACCCACCTTAACGGAGGCTGCCGGTGCCATTGTTGATGTTGGTGTCCTTTCTAATTTTTCTCGTTGGGTGTTTAGCTTTTCTCGATCCAGAAAAGATGAATTTTGAATCTTTTTTATTCTTTTCTTATGTAAATTTCAATTACTGAATGAACACAGGACTCTTTTACACGGTGCTTTAAGTCAAATCCGCCGGAACCGTGGAACTGGAATATATATTTGTTTCCGCTATGGTGTTTCGGAGTCGTAATTAGATATGGGATTCTCTTCCCTCTCAGGTCAGTAATATTTCTCTCCGAAGGAGTTGAATTTGTTGTTTATTTGGATTAAGTTGTCTTCACTGCCAGTTCTAAACTACCTAATTTGGGAATTAAATGTTGCTTAAGCACTTTTGATTGTGTAAATTGATGCCCTTAAACGAGTTGCTTCATAATTTTTCCGCATTTAGCTCTCTGATATTTCTGGTTTTAATCTGCAGGGTTATAGTATTGACGATAGGGTGGATTATTTTCCTATCATCCTACATACCAGTTCATTTTCTGTTGAAGGGCCACGAAAAGTTGAGAAAAAAGTTAGAGGTGCCTAGCTTTGCTTTGTCCAAGTTTTGGTGCCGTGTCAAACTAGTGTAGATTTCTTTTTCCTTTTACATTTGCTGTATACCAATAATAGCTGGACTAAAGAATGTTGCAACCTGGTTCTGATAACGTACTTAGAGTTATAGAACCTTGCTCTTACTGATATTTGGTCTTTCTTCTTTTTATTTTGATCAACTATGAGCAAAAGTGCATACTGCATTGGACTATCACTGATTGTCGCTTTTCTTTCTAGAGGTGTTTGGTGGAGCTTATTTGCAGTTTCTTTGTGGCTTCATGGACTGGAGTTGTTAAGTACCATGGACCACGGCCTAGCATGCGACCTAAACAGGTTTCTATTAGTTTAACTTTTCCTTATTGATATGTTAGCTTATGTCTGATTCAATTCTCATTTAACTGATGTTGTGGTGTGTAGTTCTTGTTGTATGTAAGCTGTCCAACTGATTTGACTCGAGTTGCTTCTGTATGTAACTTGCTTATTATTAATTCAACAGGTATTTGTGGCCAATCATACTTCCATGATTGATTTTGTCATCTTAGAACAGATGACTGCATTTGCTGTTATTATGCAGAAGCATCCTGGTTGGGTTGGTAAGTGGTTTGGTTGCACATGTAATATTGCTCATTGTACCTGAATTCAGTTTCCTTCCCATTAATGGTTGTGCTTTGTCATTCAGTCCTTGAAGCTGATAACTGAGAAATTTGTTTGTTGTAGCATTTTCTTTTGTTCTCTTAAATGAATCCTGTGACATGCACTATAATGGCTGATAGGATTTCAGCTTGTGTACTTGAGTACTTTATTGAGAATAGAGAAGGTGCTCTTTTGTGATTTGGTGTTTGTCACTTGAAATGAACGAATAATATGGATCTGGCTGTTGATTGCAAGTTAGGTTTCCAGAGATATCGAATTAAAAATAATGGAGTGGTTACTTATTGATTGCTTTTCATCTAGGTTTATTGCAGAGCACCATATTGGAGAGTGTAGGGTGCATCTGGTTCAATCGGTCAGAGGCAAAAGATCGTGAAATTGTTGCAAAGAAGTATATTCCTATCCACTAGACAAGCTATACTTGCTTTGGTTCTCTTTAATCATGACTATATTTGCAAAATTTTCAGGTTAAGGGATCATGTTCAGCGGGCTGATAATAATCCTCTACTCATATTTCCTGAAGGGACCTGTGTGAATAACCATTACACCGTGATGTTCAAGAAGGCACGGACTCTAACAAGAATTCATTCTTCATTTAAGCTTTTACGATTGCAGCTTTATTAACTTATTCATGGTGATTCATAGGGTGCATTTGAACTTGGCTGTACTGTTTGCCCAATTGCCATCAAATACAATAAAATCTTTGTTGATGCTTTTTGGAACAGCCGGAAGTAAGGAACTCTCTCTTTGTGTTGTTGTTCTTTTTGATTGTTCATGTTCAATAGTTAAGGATGATCTCAAAATTGGACCAAGAGTGGGTGGGCAGTTTGTTTACCTCCTCTAGGTTCAGCTATTGTTACTCACGAGTAACTGTTTTGTATCTTGATTGAACAAAAACTTCGGCATTTCAGAAGTAGAGAGCACTTATGTAGTGGTCAAACTACAAAATTTTGCATAAATTCTGTTTAGTAAGATGCATGCTTTCATATATAACTATCTTTTGGGTTTTTTGTTATCAAAGTTATAACTTAGGTGAGATTGAGAACTGTGGTGTACATGTTAATTGTGAGTTGTTCCATTTTATGGACAGTATTTTGGCTTGTTATATTGATTTGGTATAGCTCTACATGTCCACTTTTTGCCATTTGCTTAGCTGGCGGGAGGAAATATTTTTTTGATGTATGTTGTGGAAAAGTCTTACAGAATTCAGCAGCTGAAATGTACATTTCTAGTTTGTTTGAGAAAAACTTAAAGTGTTGCTTTCTTTGTGAAGCTTTATTGTGTCCTTGGAATGTCTTAGCATGAAATTGGTAAATATCAATGGAGTGATGCATATATTAATATGCTCATCTGCAGGCAGTCTTTCACCATGCATCTGCTGCAGCTCATGACATCTTGGGCTGTTGTGTGTGATGTCTGGTACTTGGAGCCCCAAAATCTGAGACCTGGAGAGACACCAATTGAATTTGCAGAGAGGTAAGTACATCCTAATTGTGTGGCAACCGGTAAGTTCCGGCTGTTATCATTCCCCTGTTCTGTCAAGGCAAATGCACAAGTTGAGATTTAACATCTACAGGGTCAGAGGCATAATTTCTGTTCGAGCAGGCCTTAAAAAGGTTCCTTGGGATGGATTTCTAAAGTATTCTCGCCCTAGCCCGAAGCATAGAGAAAGAAAGTAAGTGAGGAACCTCCGTTCTTAGGTTTTTCTCCATGACCTTTGAAATCTCTTTTTTTTTTGCGTAATTTTTTTTGCTTAGAAAGATAACCAATTTCTGCCATTGCTTTAGAATTATCTTATATGCCTTGCTTTAGAATTATCTTATATGCCTCTTTAACTAACTTTTGAAATTGCAAGTACTCATTGTCTCTGTGTTCACTACTTGAATTTTTAGGCAGCAAAGATTTGCGGAGACTGTTTTACGGGGCTTGGAGGAGAAATGACGTACCTAATTTTTGTGATCATTCTTTGTGTTGTATAAAACTCAGGTAGAATCTTGGAAATGGTTGTGTAGCTTATATCACTGTTATTCGAATGGAGACCCTCGATCTTAGCAGTAACATTATTTGAGTAATTGGAAAGAAAGCAAGTTTTGTGAAAATTGACTTAATGAAGCTGGATTTTCATGGACCGGCCTCGTTATTAAGAAGATCACTAAGCCTAGTTGGCGAATGTACCTCCTTTCGAGGGGATGAGATCCAGAGAAATGTGTGAATGAAATGAGATAGAACATAGTGGGAATTAGTGAAGGAGAGCAGAGGATGTGTTCGCCCTTTCGAGATACTTGAAGACTTGTATGATATCCTATTCCTAAACTGATACTAATTTTTGGGCTGACTGATAGCTTTTACCGGCAATCCATAACAACCAAACAAAATGACTAAAATTTTACAAAAAAATTATGTGTTTTATATCTCGGCCGCACCATCATTATATGAACCTAACTATTTTACAGGTATATCATTTTCATCTTGGAATAGCTTAAATGTTTAATGTGTTCAACTTGTTCGCTATCTACCCATACCCAAAGAGGTATTGAGTATAAAGTCATAATTTGAGATCTTGGATGATTGTGACAGATAAGATTATAATAGATAGACATTAATTTTAAAAGATAAAAATCATATGAAAGGATCATCTTAATGGAGATTTTCGTAAATAGGAATGTATCATTCTTATTTAAATATAATCTCTTATTTTGTTAGTAGTAATGTAGATAAATCTTATTAGATAAAGTCTTATTTAGATAGGGATATTATCTTATTGGATAATGTGATGTAATCTGATTAGAATAAGATGTAATTTAGTTAGTTCAGTTCAATTAAGATTTTGAACTATAAGCTAAAGGAGCCTATAAATAATTCATTAGAGCCTTGCTCCATATATGAGATAGAGAAGAGATAGTGAGTGCTTTCATAACGTCCAAAAGTGAGAAAAAATTAGAAAGAGGTAAAGAGGATTAGATTATCATCATTGTTTGATTGTTTTTGGGATTAGTTTAAGGGTTTGTTGATTGTGATATCAACTTTCGTTTCAATCCTGAAATTTTGTGAGACAACTTATTGTTGTGGGGGTGGGAGATCAACTTTTTATGTATATCCTTATTAAGTTTAGTGGATTTATTTGTCAGTTTGTCCCGTAATTTTTTCTCTCTATATTGGAAGGTTTTTTTACGTTAAATCTTGGTGTTTGTTTCATTGTTTAGCTTCTTATTCTCGTATTATTCTATTATTACAATTTGAAGAGTTATTCCTTGTCGTTAATAATTAGTTGACTTTTTAGAGAGTTATGTTATTTTCTCCTAACAAAAGGGACGCAACCTGTGATATCACCATTTTTATATGTTCAACTAAAGACGAGTCTTAAATATCTAAATATTTCATAACATAAGCTTGAATAATGTTAACTAGTATTTGACCTTCTTTTGAGTCCAGCAAGTCTCCCAAGATAGATTTCAACATACTCTTTGAAACTTGATTCTCATTCAAACCTTCTTTAACTTTTTTATTCCTAATTCTTGTAATTGATCCATTAGGCATATGCAATAGATCTTTTGCTTGGCTAGTTATGTTTGTATTATCCCCATCTTAAAAAAGAATTTGGCCTTATATCGTCGCTTACACTGAAAGGAGAAAGATCAACACGTTACAAGGAATACTAACATTTATAATCACCAAAAAACTTTATCTTGTAATTGTTATCATTGATCCTCTCAATGATATGAAATGGACCATCCATTTTTAGTTGCAACTTAGACCTAATCATTATATTCAAAGATGACTTGTTTTCTTCTCTTGTTAACTTTGGTTGCATATTACTCATTCTTCTTTCTATTTGAGGCTTTACACATTCATAATTTTTTTCACCATCTTAAACTTTTTTCTTTCTTTCCAAAATCTTCCATAAAGGTAATAAATATAAATAAGTCAGTGGGTAAAACTATATAACTTCTTAAACAACGAATGCTCAATAGATGAATGGATACCCTTATTATATACAAGCTTAACAAGCAATAAATACTCTTTCCCAATTCTTTAATTTCTTTACAACTATAATTTGAAGAAAAGTGATTAAGATCTTATTTACTATTCAATTTGACCATCAATTTGAGACGGATTGGTAGTACAAAATAGTAACATTTTATAAAAGTACAATCACAGGCTATTTAGCGTAAGAACGTATGATATCACTCCCATTTGTATAATAACTCATCTATTTTTTATTTTCTTCCTGCTAACTTTTTTTTCATGATTTAATAAACTTAAAATGTATTTATCAATTGGATCAACATAGCGTCCTAAAATATAAAATTGCATTCTCTCAATATAACAACTTATTATTAGATTGGTTAACTCGCATCTCTACCAAATTAACACTAACAAATACATAATGTTATGTGAACTTCTATGAAAGATTTCACCCTAAGACCAGATAGATGATGTAATTCTATCTTTAACACCTCATTTAACTTTTAATATCTAAGTCATAGTCTACTCATAAGCAAGTTTTCTTAAATTGTCCATAGGTGAATTATGATCAAATTTGATCATCAACACTAATTAAATTCACATTAAAAGGAACCAAAATATTTCACAAATATTGATCTCTTTCCAGAATTAAAACTGAATTAATCTATACAAAGATAATAACTAGAGTTTTTCCTATCTAAACATATAAAATACTTAGCCATAAATTATGTTTAAACCAATGAAAACAATAGAAAAAATTAAAGGCATCATAATAGAAGGAACTCTAGATGAAAATCTTATATTTTGAGAAAATTGATCTATTAGGATGATCTCCAATCTTATTTTTCTAATGAAAATAAACTTGGAATTTAGCTCATGAGGATTGTTGTACCTCCCAAGAGCTAACTCTAACTTTTGGAGTAAAAAGAAATGATAAGATATGAAAAGTCTAAAAAAGTCCTTTAAAATTAAGGTTTTTGCACTTTAAATATATTAGTTCGATTGAGACACACTCTATAACACGATCATCTCCTAGGTTATATATCTTCCTATTTCTTTGAAGGAGGAACACGGGGCTTTGTTATACTCATGTCCTAGACTGTGAATCTTTTTGTAACTTCTCTAGGCATAGACATGAACATGTCTCATGTTGTGTCACTCTTCAAAACTTTTTCCACCACTCGATCTCTCTTTAAATCAGATTCTAGGATGCATCTTTATCTTTATCTAATTTGTAAGGGATATATGCTAGCATAAAGGCATATGCTAGGCTGTTTAGTAAAAAATTATTATTTTCTTCATTTTTTTTGTTGAAATATCCTTTACTTTTTGATAAATTTCATCCCGATATCAAATGTTCTTAATTGCCTTTTACTGAACCAAAGGAGGTTTCAATGACAACAAAACATAATTACTACTAAAGTTTTCATTGTTTTGATGAAAAGAAATAGTAGAACAAAATGAAGCCATAAACTTAAAAAGATAGTGTATAAAGTTGAACAAAAGAAGTTAAAGTTGATAACCAATGAAATGAAGGTCAAAACAAGAACAAAAGAAGATCAATGCTTATCTATATTTTATATTATTATTTGTAATGTCACTTTGCTAATTTGAAGATCCAAAAGGCTTACCATGCCTAATCATTTCATCTTACTTGATTGCATGAGTTTTTACATTCATCAGAAGATCGGTATACCGTACTGGTTGACTAGTGCATCGTATATAGTCATTGTAATGACTAATTCTTAGCTCCAATGTCTATTTGAGGTCTCAAAACACTATAAATATATTTTTTTCTCATTAGTTTTATCATCAAGAAAGTTTTGAATGTTGTATACACACATTTCAAAGAGTTTTTTAATCATTTGGGCATCAACATGTCATATTTGTGTGAGGTATCCATTTTAGAGTTATCAAGTGACAAAGTGAGAAACTTTAAGTTGTAATATTTGGTTTGGGGAATATTTTATTTTACTTGGGAGCGATTTAAATGAGATTGAGGTTCTTATTTACTTTGGAAGAAGATTGTAATAAAGGTTCCCCTTTACCGAGAAAGATTTTACAAAGTTTATTCTTCACCTTGAAAGAAGAATTATAATAGAATTTCAAGAAGAGTCTTAGGAGTGGATGTAGACAAAAATTGTCTAACGAACCACTTTAAATCAATTTGCACACTCTCCTCCCTATTCTTTTTAAATTATTGTTCAACTATTTGATTAATTTATATTAAGCAATTTCTTCATACTTTTTATATTGATTATTATTACATTGATTAGAAAAATTGTTTAATTTTGTAAACACTCATTAGAGACTAATAAGTGGTATCAAAGTAAGTCTATTAGACTAGCATTTTTAATAAAATTCTATAAAAAAAGATTATAATGGCATATTTAGGAGCAGCATCATCATTATTCAACCAAAAGGACAAAGCATTAGTTGACCACCTTTCTTTGATGGGCAATAATTACCTTTATTAGAAAACTAGGATAAGATTCTTCTTAATAGCGGAAAGTGCAGACCTATGGAAAATAGTTTCAAATGGCCCTTTTATTCTTACAAAAATTGTAGATAACAAAAAAAATACCCAAATTAAAGGAAGATTGAGAACCTTATGATAAAAGATTAGTATCCTCGACTAGTAGGGCCATAAATATCCTATTTTGTGCTTTAGGAAGAAATGAATTGAATAAAGTCTCTATGTGTAACATGAATTATGACATTTGAAATACATTAGAAACTACTCATGAGGACATAAATCAAGTTAAAGAGAGCAAAGTAAGCATGCTAACACATCAATGTGAATTTCTTTAAAAGAAGCATAATAAAAGCATTTCCATCATGTATACTAGATTTATTGATATTACTGTTACTCTTAAAGGACTTAAAAAGACCTATACTAATGTTGAAATTATAAGAAAGTTGGATTGTTCACTTATAAAAACGTGGGAAGCTAAAGTGATGGCCATATAAGAAGTCAAGGATCTAATAGCATTATCATTGGAGGAATTTTTTGGATTCATCCTTGCATACAAACTCCAAGAGACACAAGAATAATTGATGCTTATAAAGAAAAAAATTATGTTTAAAGCCTCGAAAGAAAAACCAAGCGAAGAGGAAGAAACATTAACTAGTGAAAGCAAAGAAGACATTGATTTACTCACTAGAAAATGTAAGAAGTTATTGAAGAAAAAATTCTCTAAAAAAAGACTATAAAGAAGTTAAAAGTAATTTAAAACATAAATATCTAACATTATTTGCTTTGAATGTAAAAGACATGGCCATATAAAATCATATTGTCCATAACTCAAAAATAATGAGAACTATGAGAGAAAATATAAAAAGGAGAAGAAGCACAAGAAAAATGCACTTAAAGCATCAATTTGGGATGACTTAAGTGAATATGAAAGCAAGCATTTAGAAGAAGAGATAACTCGTGTATACTTTACTGCAATGGACAATGATGAGGAAACATGCAACCTTAATTATTGTAATGATAGTGATGATTATATAACATATGATGATTTAGTTTAAAGTCTAGAAATCATAAGTAAGAAAAAGAGGAAATTATATTTAAAACTCAAGAAAGTTAAAAAACTATTTGATGCATGCATGAATGAGAATGAAGAGGTAAAAGTCAATTACATAGCATTAAAACATCCAAAAATTTGATTATTGATGACAATCATAACTTAGATACATTAAGGTATAAGAATGAAACAATGAAAAAGGAGATAGATTACTGTAAGGACTCATTTTCTAAGTTTACTAAAGGGAGTGAAAAACTAGAGAACATGATAAGAATTTAAAAGAATTTAAATAATAAGCATGGAATAGGATATAACTATGGAAGTGAAGGCAATTCTAAAACCACATTTGTCAAGGGAAAATATTTGTATAGCGAAGAACCATTGCCTAAAGAAAAAAGAGAGCATGGAGCATCCGCATCTAAACATACGCATACAGATGCCACTAGGAATAATTCTAAAAGAAAGAATCATGCTTTCATATATTGCTCACAACCTAGGCATAAAGTTCAATACTCTTAAAGAAAAATAGGCATAATTTCTATAACAAAATGCAAACCTACACACTTTCTTTTATATTATAAAGAAGCATGCATTAAGCCCTCTTTTATAGTAGGCATCATACATATAATCATGGTAGAACTTTTCACCATCCTAGAAGACCATTTAACATATTTAATGTCCAATGAAAACTTCTTATTATGTATACACATAAAGAGATCAAACAAATGTATATATGCATCATCATTACTAATATAATATGGTATGCCATTTTTATGGTAAGTTGGATATGTTGATTTTTTTTTGGAAAATGAATAAATTTCATTGACCATAGCAAAGCTATTCCAACATTCCAACATTACATTGATCTCATTAGGATCCTTCATCAATTAGCTAATAAAACAAAACAAGTAGAAAAATAATACTTTCTATGTGTTTACAAGTGCCATATGTTCTTCATTTCAAGAGATAGGTTACTATAAGCATTCTTGGCAATTGTTGTGGCTCTTATTTAATTGATTATATCCTCGGCTAGTTGGTATCTGCTTGTTTCTTTACCTTTGCATATTCTTTTGTTTCTTTCTTTCCACAGGGAATAAATAGTTGTAGTGAACGCTATCTTTAAAATTACTCCATTTTGTTTCTGAATTTTTGTTAACCTGATGATCCAATTATGTGTTCTAAGCCAATCATAATCATCATACCCTAAATTCTCGCATTGAAGCAGGATCTGGGGGGTTTGATAGTACACAACCTTACCCTTACAATGTAGAGAGGTTGTTTTTAGTAAGCCCACATGCATATGTGACATGATAACAAAGATGTAGGGTACAAGGAATAAATTAGTAAAGATTGATAATACATTGAAATATATATACCTAATGTGGCCATAATCCGTTATTACCTTTCTCCTTGCCAAGATCATCTTTTCTCGTTGCCATCTGCGCTATGCGTCTTCCCTGATCAGTGCCCTAAGCGTGCGGCAAGTCTACGGTGTTACTTATCCAACATCGAAAAAAACTAATACTAATAGAAATATAGAGTCTACGGATACAGTAATACAAACAAATAAATAATGAATAAAAAACAGAGGAAGCAAGCTGCAAAAGGAACGGAATACTGCCTCTCTCTCCTAACAGTAAACTTGTCAGGCGACTCCAGAAAACAGGGGGACATGTGAAGTGTGTTAGACACTATGTCAGTGACAGACGTTGGGCAGAACGAGCCACGCGGGGACCCACTTTTCATCTCCGCCCCATGTTCCAACTCTGACGAAAACTAGCCAAGAGCTTTGCTTTCAGGCCAACTTTTGTGGCAAGACTGTCAGCGACCCTCTTAAGGAGTTGCTGGTGGCCGGAGAATTCTCCGACAAGGTGGCAAGAGCCGACGGTATTGGAAAGGATTTGGAATAAGAGAGGATAAGAAACGATGCGTCAAAACGTTGTTCCTATAAACACAAACTAGCAAAAACAAAACATTAAAGTAAAAGTATACCTGCATACTGCCGACTTGCGCATGTTCGAAGTAACTTACTCTGTGCCCATAATATTAGGCTAACTCCCTGCTTCTCCTCCCAGTACGATGAGGCTACCCTCCTAATGCTATAATTTTATAACTTACATAAAACTAACGGTCTAATACTCTTACTAAATTTATCTACGATCTCATTACGCCGGTCCGGTCATAATCATATGGAAGGTGTATGGGAAATAAAGGAAAGTAAGGACAGAGGAGTTGTTACTCTAATCATCTCATTCGACGCTGAAGGAACCTGGGCTAACGTCTAGACGACAAGGTCAGAAGTTTCTTCAGCCTAAGATGAAGATTGACTTACCAAGCATCGCTTTGGCTATTGCTTAAATGAATTCAAGCCAATCATAAGTTTGGTAATATTCTTCCAGCTTATGCAAGATTCTGCTCCATAGTAATTTGGAATACCTGTATTGAAAAAACAAGTGATCTTTGTCTTCTTTAGCTTCTTTACACAACACATAAATTGGATCATATGAGCCAAACCACTTATTCTTAGTTATGAATCTGTTTTTAATAACTAACCAGGTAATCAAAGGAACCTTTAGAATTGAGGGAGAGTTTTTCCATAACAAATCAAAACAAGGAACGTTCTCTCTATTGGCTTGAAGGATCTTGTAGTAAGATTTGTTAGTGAACACTCCTTTAGAGTCTGCAATTCAGATGATACTATCTTCTCTATGCTAGTGAGTAATTTGGGGTAGGTACTCTAGTAAGGAGATGAATCCTCTAAAGTTACCTAACCATATTCCACTCTAAATGAGTGAAGAAGCTTTCATATTTAGAGGAATTCTATTCCTAAGTTGAAAGATCTCATTTCTTTGCACTATTGGACTAGACCATTTATCATACCAAAACCATATGCTTTCACCATTCCCCAACTTGTGCTTTTATTTTTCTCAACAAAGAATGTCAAGGAAATCCTTGAAAGTAAAGTTATGAATACCGTGCCAATATTGGTACTAGATTTGGTTCTAATACAATATTATATCAATATTAGTCAATATTGGGTGCCATTTTAGGTAAAATTTTAAAATTATCAAATTGTCCTGATTTTTTTAAATTTCAAAATTGTCCCTCAATATACTGTACTTTATAATTTATAATTTTACATTAACCCTGTCTTCACAAATCATAATAAGAGAAATTTGTTAACTGACCAATTTGAGTTTCAAAGTTTCTAATTGAAGCCTCCCAATTTTGAAATTGAGATGTAGTTTCTTACATAAAATCTCTCAAAATATCCTTCAAATTTGGCTACTTCTTCCTTTGATGTGGTTGTTGAAACCTAGATTGAGGTTGTCTATCAACTGTTTGATTGATTTAGGAAAAATTTAGGTATTTTCTTATCATATGTCGGAAGTTTTGCTATAAGAATTATTCTGTTTTAGAGAACTCCCTATAAATTGTACTTGTTGTACTAGTTTAGCCCTAAGGTTTCTACTTTGACATTTAATTCTTGGATTTCCTCCCCTACAAAATTCATAATTCATGACTTGATTTATTTTTTAATGTTAGCTCAGGTTCTTAAGTTTTCTTATTAAGGCCTTCACCCAAGTTATTAATGCAATTATAAGATCCACTTCATATATACCTATTGATTTTTTAGACATTATTTTTCCTTATTGACATTGATAATTGTTTATAGTTATTTCATATACAAGTTTAATAACTACTTTTGGAGTTTGTTCAAGGGTATGGATCTCGTATCATACAGGCTAGTATTGATCGATATGTGTTGTAGTGGTCAAATATGGTACTAAAAATGAGTATATCATACTAAATTGCTATTAGATCATAATGCAATTTTAGATTGTACTAGTTGGTACTAACTAATACCTAAAATATCGATAAATACCAATAAATTTTAGGAATTAAAATATAAAATATAAAAACTAACTCATCCTTTTCCCTGGTAATGGCCAATGATGGCAAATGAAGATGTAGAAGAGAGTAAGTTAGTATTATAAAAGAGGTTGCCTACAGGAGAAAAAGTGTGCAAAGAGAGTTAAAATATGATGTTGTCCTCATCAGTTTTACTACGTTTATTATGGCCCTATTAATCTTAGAAGTAACATAAATCTCTAAAAAGTTAGCGATGTATGTATTGGGATATTCATCTGGTAATCCATCATAATTAACCTACTATTACAACATTTAGATCACGTTTGTCTTGATCTCAAAGCATTTCACATTGATTTTTGTTCGTACAATATTAGATTGCATCTCTACAAAAGACAGTTTCATATACTCCATCTTAGTCTTGTGCTCTTCTTCCATTATGTCAGGTTGCCTATTTTGTATTTTTTGGCCTTATTGATTGGTTCATCCTCCTCTCTTTTTTTTTCCCAATAAAGTATTCATTCGAAATTTGGGTTTCCTTTAAGGAAAACATAATGTTGACTCTTTTTCATTCACCAAAACCACACCTGAAATTAAAGTAAACTAAGTATAAAAAAATAATAAAATTTAATTTTGATAAAATAAACAAAAAGGAAAATGACTAGAAGAATATTTACCGTGACTCCTAAACAAAAATTGCTTTCCCGACAATGGCATAATTTTTTTTTGAGTTTTGTTTCTACCACTAAATGTTTTTCTATTATAAGTAAATTACTGAATAACTAAGGTAAGTGTATCTATCGTTGATGAGTAAGGTGATGATAAGAAGAGTATTGATCTTATGAGAAAGTTGCATGGATCTAGTGAACTCTCCTACTACTAACTAGTTGAAAGAATTAATAGAATCAATTGTTTATAGAATTAGTTAACCAAATATAAATTAGAATAAAATCAAAATAAAGTAATAGCTAAGAGAATCAAAACTAAGCAATTAATCAAATAGAAAAAAACCTATAATAATTATTACTTAGATAAGTGCTTCCCGTAATATCATTTTTGATATCATAATTCAATAAAATTAAAAAGTATTCACCATTTAGAATTACATAATTTCTTAAAATATAAAATTGCACTCTCTCAAGCTATAACCACTATTCTTAAGTTAGTTAACTAGTATTTCTACTAAGGAGTATAAAGAATGCATTACTTTATATGAACTCTCTTGACATGTTTCACCCTAACACTAAAGAGATTATGTAAGTATGTCTCTAGCACTGAATTTAACTTTTAATATCTATGTTATGGTTTACTTGTAAATAGTTTCTCTCAAATTATCTGCAGGTAAATTATAATTAGATATAATTTTACCACTAACTAAATTGATATTAAAATCAATCAAAGATATTTTGCATATACAAATCTTTTTTCATAAATAAAACTGAATCAATCCATATAAAGACAATAACTAAGATTTTCCTTATTTAAACATGTAAAATACTTAGACACAAATTATATTTGAATCAATGAAAATGATAGAAAAATAAAAGATATCATGATATTGGGATGATCTCTAATCTTGTTTCTACCTAACTTTCCTATTATAATTCTTATAAGTATCCAAACTTGTGAATATCTTTACTTTCAATAGATTTATTTTCCGAATAATCATATTCTAAATTCACTTTACTTTTCGGGACATAAAAGTTTTCAAAATTAAGATTTTCATACTTTATATATATGTTTAATTTGCCTGAGACACAGTCTGAGATATGATCATATCTAGACTGTGGATCCTCTTTTTTTTTGGAGAGGTACACGAGCTCTAATATATTCGTGTTCTTCTAGATATAAACAAAGGTTAAGACACGAGTGCTGCGTTACTCTATGAAAATTTTCTTTATCATATGGTCTCCTTCAAGCCGTGATTTAGGCCATATCTTTATCGCTAAGTAATCCACAAAGAATAAAAGCTGATAATCCGTGTTGTTTAGTTAACAATTGTAACTTTCTTGATATTTTTTGCTTAAAATATTTTTAATTCTTGATCTATCTCATCCTAAGGTCAAATATTATTAATGACCTAAAAATATAGCAAAAAAAGTAAAATAAGGCAATTTAGCATGAAAATTAAGTAAAAAACTATGGAAAAATATGTGTATATTTCATGCATATGACAATCTTAATTACTCTCCTTTTCTCTCTTTTCAACTTCAATTGGTTCTCTTAGACCTTTTTCGATGTTAAATGTGCACGAGCAGTTGGCTTTTTTTTTCCTTTAAAGATTTACGTTTACTTAAGCTAAGTTTCAAGCCAAGCCGTGACTATCGTGTGAAAGAAGCAACCTTCAATCGATTTGTTCAACCATTTGTTCGTCACTATATCCCACTTCTTCTCGCATCCTTATGGTTGGCTATGCAATACTCGTAAATTTTAACCATCATCCACTTTCTTTCTTTTTCAGCTTCTGCTATGCTATGTGCTTCTTGTCAAAGATTGTTGTTTTTTCTTGATTAATCGCTCAAGTACGAATCTTTCCTTCTTGAGAATGCTATGTTTGGTAGATAGTAAAGTTGTTAGAAAACAAACAAGAGAATAGAGAGAACAAGAACACTCTAGTTTTGGAGGAGAGGAACTCACTTTATATTTGCTTGATAGAAAATGGTTATAACATACATCTATTTATACTAGAGCTAGGAATACTCTAGAACTAGGAATACT
>JANZLC010000202.1:37047130-37062124 GCA_026413385.1 Erythroxylum gracilipes
AACAGCTCCAAAATCTCTCTTGAAGACTAAGAAAAATTAAACCCTAGCTTGTTTTCTCTTCTTTCTCTCCTTCTCTTTTACTTTTCATTTTTCTCTCTCTTTTTCTTGACACTCTCTCTTTTTCTCTTCACTTTTCGTTCTTCTCTCTTCTTAAAATTCAAGACAACACTTCTTCCAATTATGCCCTTAATGATTGAGAATTGTCCAATTTTCCCTTCCATTTATGCCTTATGTCTTTTATGCTCAAGTATCTTGCCAAAAATACCCTTGAACATTCTGACATAACACTTTCTTCTAGAAAAATGTTCCCCCGTTGTCTTAAGTTTCTAATGACACCCAAAATCACTCAATTTGGTTCAATAATCTGAAAGTATTGCCACAAACATTATCATACTGTTATTAGACTAAAACAATACACTATACTCAACTTCCATCTAGAAATTGAAAGTTTTAGCGACTGACTTAGATTTTGATTTCTTCATACCATTTGTAGCTCCACGTCTCTAGTTTACTTTGAAATAATAATCATCTCATTGGGAGTTCTACAGATCAAGATATTATACTAAAGAATGTTCAATAAAATCTCCAATTCATACTCTTCCAATCGATACCCTTACTTTGATTCAATCAATCCTTTTTCGAATCAATCCCAAATGCTATAACTTTCATAGAGACATAAAAAGAATTTGTTAGGAGTCTATTGGTCTAAGATTCACTTCAATTGAAGGTCGGATAATAAGCTTATGGCTGAAAGAATCAAACAAGGTTTTGTCTTCAATCATATTGAATCTATCTTAGGACAATTGGTATAACTTTCACTATAGATGTCGGATCATGGTGTTATTTATATTTTTTTGAAAGAAGACTTCAAGATATAAAACTTTCATGAAGATTATAAGACAAAGTCTATCACTAAAAGGGTTAAAAACAGGAACAGATGATATGACATCATTTATAGATGATGTGCAGTCATTAGACAATACAAGATTGGAAAAATTGCTGTCACTTTCTCTACAGACATCAAATTAGAGTGTTCTTTGTATGGTTTGAAAGAAGACTTCAAGATATACAACTTTCATGAAGACCTCAAAGACAAATTCTATCGGCTGAAGGTTCAAAAATAGCAATAGACGATATAACATCATTTATAGTGTGACATCATCAAATGATACAAGATTAGGAAAATTGTCTTATTTTTTCTGAAGACATCAAATTAGGGTGTTCTTTGGATGGTTTGAAAGAGAACTTCAAGATATACAACTTTCATGAAGATATCTAAGACAAATACTATCACATAAAGGGTAAAAAAATAGGAACAAACGATATGACGTCATTTATAGATGATCTGACGTCATTAGATAATACAAGATTGGGAAAATTGCCATAACTTTCCTTATAGACATCGGATTAGGGAGTTATTTGGATGGTTTGAAAGAGGGCTTCAAGATCTACAACTTTAATGAAGACTTATAAGACAAATTCTATCATCTGAAGGGTCACAAATAGGAACAGACGATATGACGTCATTTATAGACGATGTGACAACATCAGACGATATAAGATTGGGACAATTGCCATAACTTTTCCTACAGACATCGGATTAGGGTGTTATTTGAATGGTTTGAAAGAGGACTTCAACATCTACATCATGAAGACCTATAACCCAGACCACTCACTTGTAGATATTGTCAGCTTTGGGCCTTTTTAAGTGGCTCGTGGTCCACAACCTCACGGTTTTGTTTTTTCACAGGACTTCCCAGGAGGTCACCCATCCTAGTACTGCTCTAGCCCTAGCACGTTTAACTTTAGAGTTCTGATAGGATCTAGTACATTAGGGCATAAAAAACACTTCTGCAAGGGAAAGGTATCCACACCCTTATAAGGGGTGCTTCGTTCTCCTTCCCAACCGATGTGGGATCTTACAATCCACCCCTTATGAGGCCCAACGTCCTCGCTGGCACAATGGCCCCGGTACTGGCTCTAATCACATATGTGGCCCCCACTGTCGCAGGACACGTACCCGACATCCTGAGTGATATCCGAGTACGAATCCCACCAGAGTGGCGTGCTAGAACAGTAAACGGACGAAACTCCTTGAAAATTTTCTTAAACAGTAAATACATATGTGGAAAATCGATAATCAATTTTGGCTCGATTGATTTATAAACAATTTCAATCACAAAAGTTACAAAGATTATTGCACACATTAGAATTTCGGTAATCACTTGGGCCCATTATAGAATAAAATACTTGTATTCATAATGTTTTTACATTTCAAAAACCATTTTCATATACATTACATAACACTTAAGACTACACTTATCAATACAACATATCGAACTACATATGCAGGCGCAAACTGATCCTCACCTGAAACTCTTCCTCGGAGCCTTTTTGGAGACCTTTAGAAAACCTGAAAAGCCATGTTGCAATTTTTTATGAGTTTTGCAAACTCAATGAGTGAACCATCATTGATGATTTTATCGGATCACATACACACATCATATATTTCACAAATATTCATTCTAAACATACATTTATTATTCATATACTCATATAACATGGAACAACATAGGGTCACTCAATACAGCTTTGCAAATCATTTATGGACTTCAGTCTTATATAAATGCTATATGCATGAGACTCACATTCATTCTTATTGATGTGACCGAGTGCTTATCACAAACTTATACAAATACTGGCCCATAAGGCTTAGTCAGAACAGAATCACAGAGCATAGCTCTATGTGTAGAATCAGAAATCACTGAGTAAAGCTCTACGTGGAAGCACTTCAGACTGGCTACTTAAGTCACAACGCCTTTATTTGAACATGCATTTTATGAAATGCATTAAATACTAAATATGTCATATATCACAATCTTATACAAATGCTCAGACAAAGTTTTCACATTCATCAGACCTAAATCCAGCATTCAACTTTCGTTGAGAATCAAATATCATTAAGAAATTCATATCAAATCAAAAAACTTCCAATACATTCCCAACTATTAAACTCCTCGGACTTCAAGTCCGGAATTCAGAAACACTTCACAAACAATTCAATAATATTGGAAGTTTAACAAATCAAATCAATTCAAAACAAATCAATCCTAGGAAATCATCTAGGTTGACTCACAGTACACTCCAATATGTTATTTCCTAGATGGACCAGCAATGTCTGACTGGTGTCCAATGTGCTCCTCTATAACATACAAAAAAACATGTACAAATATCACATTTTTGCACAATTGTATAAGTATTCCTTAATGCACATCTACTTATATGAAAATATGCACAATGCATGTTCAATGACAATTCTGGGGTACTTTATTGAGATCCTTATGATCAAATCATTCAGATATTAAAGCCCTCATTAATACAATGGGTACTTATAATTTGGACCAATATAAAGCAATGTGACACCAATTACATAACTTCATCGACCACTTCAGAATTTTCTTTTAATACACATATGGGTCAACTTTGCATACTAAATCTGATAAGGTAAATGGAAAAATCAGGCAACACTTCCTCTAGAAAGTTATTCTCCAATGTCTTAAGTTTCTATTGACACCAAAATCACTCAATTTGGTTTAGTAATTTGGAAGATATGCCTCAAACATTATCGGGTTGTTCACATTCAAAAATAGTGTACTATGTACAACTTCCATCCAGAATTTCAATATCTTAGAGAATTAATCAGAATTCGACTTCTTCAGGCAATTTGTAGGCATATATCTCTAGTTTACTCCAAATCAAAAAGCATCTCATTTGAAATCCTATAGATCCAGATATAATCAAAATACTAAAGTGTGTTCATAAAAATAATTATACAATCAATTAAGTATATGTCAATTTCCCCCACACTTCAGTTAATTAAGTCAAGTTACTGAAAATTTCATCTCTCAATTAATAGTCAGCCCACAACCTAGTCAATTCTTAAGCCTTTTAATAAACAACCGGGTCTCACACGAGATCTCTCTCCATATAATTATAGATGTAATTATTTTCCTAGTCTATTAGGTCGTTTAATTCTCATTAATCAACCCAATCATTTTGCATTCAATCCACTCTCTTGATTTATTACCAAAGCATGAAGTTACAACAAATAATCACAACACCCAAATGAAAAAACAACTAGATTAACATTGAATCAAGTTTAAATCCCCAAAGAAAAGTTAGAACGTCATTATCAATGCTAAATTCATCAACATCATCATATCCATCTTACACATTCAAAGGAAACAAAATAAAAAACATGAAAAGAAAATGTCACTTAAATGGGATCGGGATGGAGTATATTCTATTAGTAACAGAAGCCCACTCCTCTCTCCTCTTCTTCCTCTTCTCTCTCTTCTTCTTGGAGTTTTCCCAAAGTGGCAGAAATTGGAGCTCCCTTAAGGTTCTTTCTCTTTCTTTTTATAGTCTTTTTCTATTTTAGGCATTGAAGACAAGGCCACAATCGTGGCTCCCCTAACTAGTTCTATCATAATCATGGGCATGGGTCTGGCTATATCTGTCTCAAACACTAACAAATACATCAAAGCACCTCAAATACACAAAATCAAAGCTTAAAAGCATGCTCTAACCCATATAACACCCAAAACACAAACATTTAACTAAATAACATAATCCTAACCTAAACGTACACTAATCATTCAATTTAACAACTAAACACATACTAAACTACCCACTAAAATATTATGCAACCTACCACTATCACTCTCATAAAATATAAACTTAGTTGATCTATACAATAAATTATATTAGCGCAAAAGGTAGAATTAAAAATTAATAAACTTATACTTCTAAGGATAAATTTGCACTTTTAGTCAACATTAAAGGACCTTTTAAAACACTTTTTTCAAATGATTTTTAAAGGTAAATCGGCAAACTTATTTTCCAAATCTTAGAAGATCACCATGTCATCAAAATTTAAAGTATGGAGATCACATACTATAGTAGGAAGAATTTTATGTTAAAAAGAAAATTTAAGAAAAGTTGGAGATTCATTTGCAAAAATAAAAAGTTCATAGTCAAATGTGCATCTAGAGTGAAAGTTGATAGATCAAATGAGGCTCTTATTTTATACATTTAGAGTTCTTGCATATTCACATAAATTAGATGACCAATTAATTGTCAAAAAGCTATCATATTTTAAAATCACCCATTTTATCCCCTATAGGTTCCTTTGAATGATAAGTTCCCTCTTCAAACCCACATCATATCCTTAAGCACCTTATATATTGAGTTCACTATATTCGTCTTCTTTTAAAGTGAACAAAATTGCTACAAACCTTTCTCTATGTTGGCTTCACACAAAGATTTCTAGAAGAGCTTAAACTTAACTATCTCTTTAAATAATACAATCTCAACAAACAGCTTGGTGGATATTCTATTAGGCAAAAGTTGGATCATAGCTTGGAAAATACTCAATGGATGTTGAAGTTCCCTAACTATTTCTCCACTTATTCTTGCAACAACTTATCAGATCATACATCGATGCTAACTTAGATTGGTTCAGTTAATCCTAGGAAGCCATTCAAATTCAATGACTTCCTTGCTAATATGGCAAGCCTTAAAGATGTCATTTGGAAAGCATTGAGAGCAAGATTATTTGGATCTAAGCAGTGTTGTTAGAAAATCAGGACAGGATCTCATCCTGATTGTAGTGGAATAATTACAAAACTTTTTTGTAATTTAATTTCTCAAAAATCAAGATCACTTTAATTATGTAAAATGATTAACACATAAATGATAATAAAGCATGAATCGTAATTCGTACCTTATTTTTAAACTTGATCCTTATTTTAACGTATCCCTTGAACCATTTCCAAAATCGATCCATCTTAATCACCCTAGCCGCACAAGTGGCTAGCATCTAACAATATCCACAAAATAGGTTAAGATAATTATATAACTCTTATAGAGAGGGTTAAGCAAGAAGTACTAGTTCTATTACAGTGTAAGCCTATTTATAATAAATTTTAGAAAATTTAGTAATTTCATTGAAATTTATTCTAATTTCAAATAAAATTACAAATAATTTTAAGACCAATTGTGCCCAAATAAGATCCAATATCTAATATTAATCCTCATTTATTAAATATCTCATATTTAATTATAAAGTTTCTCAAACTTTACAATCAAGTCTAACTTGATTAATATATCTTTTCTCTCTACAACCCGTTCTATATGTGTGACCCATTAGGATCTCAAATATGTTGACAATGATTATAAATTATAATTCTAATTCCTAATTAGGATTAGATAAATTAAAATTTCTCCAATTAAACAATTTCAAATCATAGATCAAGATTGGTGTCTAGCAATGCATCATAAACTCCCAAATATTGAAAAATGTCAAAGTGGTTTTGACTAATCTTTTCGAACATGATTTTTTTATATAATTCAATTCTTTTATCATATAATGTTTTGATTAGACAGAGCATGGAATTAATGTCTATTCTTTTTGAGTCCAATCATATTAGTTCTCCACCATTAGCTATTGACTTAATTAATGACATTTGTAAACTATTTACAAAGCATCATTCCACTTTGGCCAAGGATTTCCCAATTCAATACTAATTGAGAATAACAAAACATTCTCCCTAATTACTTTATAGTAATGAATCATATCTTGATCACATAACTACCAATATATAGCTCACGCTACATCCAATGATTACCAATTGAACAACCTATGATTAGAATAAGTCATAAGTAGTATCAAAAAATATCAATTCATATACAAGATAACTTTAGAAACCTCAAGTTACATGATCATTTATACAATCATCACAATGAAAATTTCCAGAGACATATAAGTAATGTTCCAAATGGATTTCTCATGTTAGATTAGTTCAGTGAACTTATTCTTTAACAAGTACGCACACGTTTGTTTAAGTATCTCCATACTTTTGCCTATGAGATTAACTACTTCTTTCATAAGGAAAACCATAACATGTGCTAGCCTTTTTATGTTCTATTAATGTCTAGTCTTAATAGAATAATGACTAAGTAAGAACAATTTAGGGATAATATCTAAATACAATATAAATCTCATAATTATAATCTCATTATAATTCCATTTGCAATGTATAAGTAGACCGTGGATTTTATCATATACGTCTAAATATGTATAAGATAAGAATGCCTTAAAATTATTTTTTCACTAAACTAAAACCAACTGATTAGCTATAGGGCAAAATATAACAAGTACATCTTTTACAGGAAAATAGGCCTCATTAGAATGGAAATGAAAATTCTTTTTAAAGACAATATTGAAAGCACACACCATTTGTCAAAAACTACTAAATGTCATTTGGATAATATTTAACACTAAATTTACAATAATCTTACATCTAGTCAGTTGTAGGAAATGGAGAAAGATGCTCTCCACAATTATTCTAAAGCCCTCTAGTATGGTTTTTCCTTGATAAAGTAGAGATCAAGACTGGAATGGTTAAAGAATGTGGATATAAATACCTCTTTCTTCCATAGATCCGTCATTGCTAAAAGAACCTCTAATAGAATTGTATCAGTATAGTTCAATAACTCTCAGTTGAATTCATAAGTTGAATTGGTTGATGAGGCTTTTCTATTTTTCTGAACTATTGAATAAGCCTTATAGTTCTCATTCTTCTATAACCCTACTCAAACAAATTCTACAAGATTGTCTATCTTCTCATGAGGCTAAATTCCTTTCTCAACTTGTTACCATTAAGGATATTGAGGAAACACTAAAATCTTTACATTCGTAGAAAGCACCAATTTTAGATGGTTTCAATGTGAATTTTGTTATAAAGACTTGGCCCCTCACATGGAATTTAGTGTCAGATGTTGTTTGGGAATTTTATAATAATGGATCTTTATTGACAAAGATTAATAAAACTTTTATTACTCTTGTTATTAAGAGTGGAGAACTCAATCACTTTTTAGATTTTCGCTCCATCTCTTACAATTCCATATATAAATTTTTCTATAAAATTCTAGCTCAGAGGTTGAGAAAGGTGCTTCCTAATCACTTTGGAGAATCATAGGGTGCCTATGTCCCTGGTAGGGCTATTGGAGATAATATATTGATTCTCCAGGAGCTGATCAGAACCTATGCAAAGAAGAATGGTAGGGTTAATTGCTACATAAAGATTGATCTAAAAAAGGCTTATCGTTATGTGGATTGAGGCTTCATCACCAACATTCTAGTTGCCTTGAATTTCCCTAGGATATTTATCCAATGGATCACTCAATGTATCTCTTCACCTTCTTATAACATCCTTGTTAAAGGTCAGCTCACAAACACTTTTAGAAGTTGTAAAGGAATTAGACAGGGGGATTATATATCACCTTACCTTTTTGATTTAGTGGTGGAGGTCTTCAACAGACTATTCCATAGGGTTTGCATAGTACTAAGGGCTTTTAAATATCACTCTAAATACAAAAGGGTCAATTTGTCTCATATATGCTTTATTGATGATCTTATTTTACTTACCAAAGCTTATCCTACTTCTGCATTATCTCTCATGAAAGCTTTTAAAATGTTAGTAGGATGTTTGGACTTCAAGTAAATTGCTCCAAAAGCGGTTTATTCTTGTCCCATAAAGCTTTTAATCTAGAATCTACTTTGGTTTCTATTATAGGTTTTAATAAACAACAACTGCCATTGCTATATCTTGGCTTCCTATTTTGGGTTATAAACTTAAACCTATAGATTATGCCTACTTAATTAATAAGATCAATCTTAGAATTGCTTCTTGGAGTTCTAGGAAACTCTCTACTATTGGGAGGGCATAACTTATTGTATCCATATTGAACTCCATCAGTGTTTAGTAGGCAGCTCATATTGCTTTGCTTATGAAAGTTATTAAAACAATTGACATAATTTTTAATAGTTTTTGTAGACTAGGTGTAAGGGAAATCCTCACAAAGTTGAAATGAGACGGGGGGATGTTTGTTTACTTAAAAGCCAAGGTGGTCTTAATATAATCTCTCTTAAATCAGTCAACTTTGTTCTACTTTCTAAAAGGCTATGGAGTCTCCTTACTGATAAGCAAGCACTGTGGTATATATGGATCCACATCTACTTCACTAAAAACAAGAACTTGAGGAGTTCTAACTTGAATAATATATCATTTACCACCCTGAAAGCTATTCTTAAGCTGAGGGGGAAAATGAAACCTTATTTCATGCATCTCATTGGAAATGGGGAAACTAACTGCTTTTGCCTTGATAATTAGTTAGTCCTTTGTAGGGATTGGAGGAAGTTGCTACTTTAAGACCCCTTATACGTCAACAAGATACAGTGGCTCAAGCTCTTACAATAAAGGATCTAATTAGGCTTGCTCCAATTCCAACTCCTCTGAAGATTGAAATCTTGCAAACTTGTATTAACTCAGATAATGATATCATGATGTGGAAAAACACTACAAATGGTGTTTTCACTAATCTATCTTGCAGACAAGTGATTAATAGCAACTTGGCAATCCTGCCTTGGACAAATATAGTCTAGTTTAGTCATCAACAACCTTAAGTATCTACAACTCTTTGACTTGCTATGTTAAACAAGCTACCTACTATTGACAAAATTGTAAGATTTTCACATCTTACTAATTGGTGTACTCTCTGTAGAAGAGTTAAGGATACTTCAAATCATCTCTTCTTTAAGTGCAACTATGTCATTGATACTTGGAAAGCATTGATGTAGAAATGCCTGATTAGTGAATTTCCAGAGGACTTCAACTAGATTAAGCTGTGGTGTACTGATCTGAGATTCCAAAACAAAACCATCAAATTTCGTATTTGTATTTCTCTATCTTTCATGGCTACAACTGTATGGGATGAAAGGAAAAACTAAATATTTCATGACAAATGCCTTTCCATTGAGCATTTCAACACATCTCTAAGGCCATGTTTGGTTAGGGGTTTATTAATGGAATGGAATGGAATGAAATATTATTTCATCATTTGGAAGGAGGGTTTATAATGGAATGAATGGAATGGGATGGAAGATGAGGGTTTCATATTACATCCCATTCCATTCTAAATAGTAAAAATGAAAAACCTCTGATTTGGGCATTTTAGGATGTAATGTAAAATAATAAAAAATTTCATTATATTACATTATAAACCCTTCTTCCAAACAATATTTCATTATATTATATCATGAACCCTTTTATCTCTCCCAAACAATAATTTTCAAATATTATATCTATTTACATTCCATTATATTATAAATCATTCCATTTCATTCAATTAAAAATATTACATCCAACCACACATAGCCTAATGCAACTAATAAGATCTCACATTAGCATCCATATGCACAGGGAGTTGCACCTACAATTTCTCAGCGCTACTTGGAGAGTGTAACACATTCTTCTAATTGTAACTCTTATATTTATAATTATTTGGTTGTAAGCTTATAGTTACTTTTATCTCTCTTATAATTTGCAAGTTGTTTGTACTGCTACTGATTCTCTTCGATTACCTTTTATGGTTTAATTTAATTCAGCTTTTCTATAAAAAAAATTATAGATACAATTTCATGTCAGATATATTTAATGCAATTCACAAATATGTTCTTAATAACCCTAATAACCTTTATTGTTAAATAGAAAAACTTAAAAAATTAGAAATACAAATTTCTATTTCTAGTAATTTTTAATATT
Source organism: Erythroxylum gracilipes (assembly GCA_026413385.1). Classification (NCBI taxonomy): domain Eukaryota; kingdom Viridiplantae; phylum Streptophyta; class Magnoliopsida; order Malpighiales; family Erythroxylaceae; genus Erythroxylum; species Erythroxylum gracilipes. The sequence goes on from JANZLC010000202.1 coordinate 37,057,798, forward strand.
AAACTAATTTGGCTTTTGTATTTAAAATTTATCTTAGGCATTAATAACTTCTATAAATTTTTAACCTTAAAAATTTGAAAATTATTAAGTTAGAAGAGTTTGTCTTACTTTATCTTAAATTATCTTTTTAATGATTAAGGTTCTTTTCTTTACATACAAAACTTAAAAAATTAAAGTGTTTACATTATTCTAATCAAAAGATTTGAACTAAATACAAATATTGATCTTAGACTCTATCAAGTAAAAATCAAAGAAATAAAACATTTCTTGATTACAAACTTTATAGTTTTACCATTAAATCTTTGAAATGTAACTCAAATATAAAATTACTTAAAACACTGACATGAGGACTATATCATAAAATTATTGGAATTTTTATATCTAGTTTTCAATTGCATAAAATAAAGTAAACATGACTTCATATTTAGCTTATAATGTTAATTAATGAGTGATGGGTGAAGCATTAAAAGTTGAATTAAGAAGTAATTAGAACAACAAGAATATTTAATAATATTTTACTTATAATAAAAGACAAACAAGTTTAATAACCTTTATAAAAAAGTTTTTATGCTTGTCATTAGATCAATAAATCTAAATTTGAATTTGTCAACATTACCATAATAAAACTTATACGCACAACATTTTAGTTTATATAGAAGTATACATTCATTTTCCTCCAAACGATGGAATTTGCCCTACATAAAATTTAATATTTACTGCTTATATCACACCGTTGTTTGACTTGAATTCATAAATTCACGAAATGAATTAACTAAAACACTTTTTATGAGTAGGTTTATTAAGTATACATACTAAGGGCGAGTTGGGATGGACGACCACGCAATTCATCCCAACCACCCATTTAATCTAACGGCTAATATTTATTTCTCCTCTCTCATATGTATCTCACACACTGACCCTCTCACGAATGTTCTCCCTTTTCACCAGAAACAGGTTTATTCTGATTCTCTCCAGATCTGCTCTCTCCGTGCTCGGATCTTCATAAACGGTATGTTTTTGCTCTCCGATTCTCTCTTCCTCTCGAATGTCTCTCCAGATTTGTTCTCTCTGTGCTCAGATCTTCACACACGGTACGTTTTCGCTCTTTGATTGTCTCTTCCTAATCTCGATTCCTTAGTTTTTAGCTCTTCTCCTCCTTCAATCTGGCTCCGTTGCTTGTGTAAAGGATGATTCGAGAGCTTAACGACTGATGTCTAGGATATTTAGCTCTTTCTTTCTCTTGTAGCTTCTGGGTTCTCTCCGTGCTCGGATCTTCACACACGGTACATTTTTGCTCTCTGATTCTCTCTTCCTGATCTCGATTCCTCAATTTTTAGCTCTTCTCTTGTTTTAATCTGGCTCCGTTGCTTGTGTAAAGAATGATTCGAGAGGTTAACGACTGATGTCTGGGATATTTAGCTCTTTCTTTCTCTTGTAGTTTCTGGGTTTTGACCGAGTTTTAGTGGGTATCGCCAGATCTGCTCTCTCCGTGTGGTTATTTGCTTTATCTCTTTCTGTTCCACTTTATCGTCAGATTTTCTGTGTTTTCTTGCTTATGTTTCCATCATCTGTTCTCTGTTTTCACTTTCTACATTTTGTCTTAACTAAGAAATATATTATTTTATTTTGAAGCACTAATATCACTCAGAACGAACCTCACGAAAACATGCAGGAGATGTGAGTGTAGGTTTCTCCAACTTTGTCCTTTTTGCTCATAAGGTAAAGTCAAAAAAAGGGGAAATATTAGATCAGTAAATTATTGATTACTGATCCAGTAATGTTGTTTTGGATTTGTTTTCTTGTAGAAGTTAAAATGATTTCAAGCACTGCTACTGGAAGTAGTAGCCTGATGAGTACTTTTATCATCTTTAACAACATGTCAAAGTTATTTAATATTCCCCTCCTCAGTATTTTGTACTTCGTTTGTTGCTGAAGATATATGAAAAAAATGTTATAAATGATCCTAGACCAGGTGAGCTTTGGTTTGAAATTGATTTTTCTCTTTGTTTCCTTTCATTTCTACCTAATTGAATTGGTTGTTTATTTGATGGTACAAGACATTACTGACTACCATCTTTTCATTCTAAATTTTTGTTTGGGTATACAGAGGGTGGTCATGCAGACAGCACAGATGGTAAACCTACTGAAGCTCTGACTAAAAGAATACTTCGTTTGTTGCTGAAGATATATCAAAAAATGTTATAAATGATCCTAGACCAGGTGAGCTTTGGTTTGAAATTGATTTTTCTTTCTGTTTCCTTTCATTTATACCTAATTGAATTGGCTGTTTATTTGATGGTACAAGACATTACTGACTACCATCTTTTCATTCTAATTTCTGTTTGGGTATACAGAGGGTGGTCATGCAGACAGCACAGATGGTAAACCTACTGAAGCTCTGACTGAAAGAAAGCAACTATCCTCAGTGTCTACATCTTTGTTATTAGCCATTGGCATTGGCATCTTTGAGGCTGTAGCGCTATCTTTGGGATGTGGACCATTTTTGAATTTGATGGGCATAACATTGGTAAACTTTCACATATGAAGAGCTTATGTGTTATATTATTTAGTCATCAGCCTTGACGACCCCTCCCTCTCTCTCCACTAGAAATGAAACTAACTAATATAAGATCTATTTTTACTTGAGATTTTCTGACATAAATTTTATGGGTGATATGATTCTTGAATAGGATTCACCAATGCGTATACCTGCAGAAAAGTTTCTTGCACTAAGAGCCCTTGGTGCTCCTGCAGTTGTTTTGTCGTTGGCTCTTCAAGGAATTTTTCGTGGGTTCAAGGATACTAAAACCCCTGTTTTTTGTTTAGGCAAGTCTTTCGCCAATTCCTTCTTTCTGATGCTGAAATGGTGATTGCTAATGATATTTTACTTTCTTTTATTTATTTATTTTTACATTCTTGCAATCCTTTAATGCTGTCTCTTTTCACAACATAAAGATACATTTGATTGAGTGGCTGTGATAGGAAAAAGTGCTTGCTAATGTAGGAAGCCTTTTATTTTCTTACCTTGCTTTCTGTTTGATAATGCTAAAAAGCTGTATATTTTCTTGTTCAATGTGGTGATTTCTCAGACCATATATTATGCTATATTCTGTAATACCAGTGGAGCTTGATTTAAAACTTGTGCCTCATTTCTTGGGTAAGTTGTTGGGTCTTTTACATTTCAGAGCAAATCTCGGTGGTACTCCATGATCTTCAATATCAACCAAAGTCAGGATGGTATAGCTCCACTGGATTAAGTAATATAAGCCTATGTTGTTGTGCTTTTTCCATCACCGAAGCACAGGGTAAGTTGCCTACGGAAAGACAAGTTGAACATTTCCCTTGTTTTCTTTGTGTCAAAATTGTAAGATCCCTTATATACTTGGAGAAACTGGTTCTGGGGATTCAAGACTCAAGCTAATGTAGTATCTACCACTATTGTTTGAAACTTGAGGCTTTGCTCTTGTGTAACATCCCATATGATGTATCTGGAACTATTGTTTGAAACTTGAGGCTTTGCTCTTTTGTAACATCTGGTGTGATTTATCTGGCAAACATCCCATATGAAGTTATGTCTTAGTATTTGAACTCTCTCCTTTCATATTCTTTTGGTTTTCCCCTCTTCTCCTCTCTGTCTTTATCTTTCTGTGTCTCATTTTCAGAACTATTAATAAAGGATAGTGACTTATTCTTCTTTTTTTTTCAATAGATTAATGTTTTACTCATAGTTTTTACTTTTTACTCCATATGCAGGTTTTGGTAATTTGTCCACCGTAGTTTTGTTTCCTCTGCTTATGTATTATTTTAGGTTGGGTGTAACTGGAGCAGCGATCTCTACGGTTGTGTCTCAGTATGTTTCCACCCTCAGATAACTCTATACCTTTTTAGTATATCCATAAATACTACTTGTGCTAATAGTTTGATGTTTCAGGTACATTGTCACCTTTCTAATGGTATGGCATCTTAATAGGAGGGTTATCTTATTACCTCCTAAGATTGGAGGACTGCAGTTTGGTGTCTACATGAAGTCTGGTGAGGTTTTTTCCTACTGAAGCAAGAAGTTAATGCTGTTCTGCCCTTATTATCATTGTCGTTATTGCAAATCAGCAGTACTTCGTTGAGAAATGTTGGCATTTTCTTTCTTTATAGGGGGTTTTCTTATTGGAAGGACACTTGCTGTTTTAACAACCATGACATTGGCAACCTCAATGGCTGCTAGGCAAGGTACAACTGCAATGGCTGCACACCAGATATGCTTGCAAGTGTGGCTGGCTGTGTCTCTACTTACTGATGCATTGGCTGCATCTGCTCAGGTGCATAATTTTCT
>JANZLC010000202.1:37069676-37086128 GCA_026413385.1 Erythroxylum gracilipes
TGCGTAGGCGTTGGTGTGTGTAGAGGGTGGGATTGCTGTTGGATGGGCATATGGCTGAGGGCATTTGCGTTTGTTTCATTTCGTGATGCTTTTTGAGTTTCTTCCCCTTATGGGTTGTTCTTTGTACATACTTCGTTTTATTTTTAATATATTTTCTTAAAATTTCAAAAAAAAATTATGACTTTATTTGTTTAGAGGATTATTATTCAATTTATTTAGAAATTGGTTCTTTATTTATGAATAATAAGTTTCTTGATTTATTAGAAAAATATTTTTATTAAATTGTAAAAAGTTTTTTCATTTATTAACAAAGAAAAATGAGCTTTATTAATATTTTTAAAATAGTTTTCTAATTTATTAAAGAAATATTTTATAATTAATAATTAAGAAATTAATCTCAAATAAATAATGTAAAGGACTTTCTTAATTAACTTAAAAATGTTTTATTTAATTTTGAAGGTAGTTTCCTTTCAATATTAGATATTAGTTTTCTAATTAAGGAAAAATAATTTCTAATTAGATTAGAAATAATTTTCTAATTGGATTAGAATTTCTTACTTGTTGAATTTTGAAAAAAAAGTGTTTTTAGATTATAATAAGTAAGAAAAGCAATTTATTGAAAATTGTTTTCAAATCAAATTAAGTTTGTATTTGGAATAAAAATTTAGTTTATTATTAATCAATGAGTTTAATCTAATTTAATTTTTTCAAGGAGTTAAAATATTATTTATATTATGAAGATCAATAACTAGAATCAAACGAAGCTTGATGTTTTATGCATATAATTTGATTATGAGTGCACAAGTTGAATGTTTGAATATAGGTTCGAAATATTATGCATGTTAAATTGTATGTTTTATATGTATGATATTCTATATGCAATTTTCTGTTTAATGAGATGAACAAAATTAAATCTCTCGTTAAAAATACTAAGTATATGTTTTAAACATGGTAGTTGCCCTCCATTATTATAAGAATAAACTAGAGTTCTGTTTACTACTAGGTTTGTTGAGCCAACTCAATACTATTTTAACCCAAATATGTTTAGTCTTATGACAATGGGTCCTACTTAACTAAATTTGTGTGATTTGAATGGGCAAAATCATGATCATATGAATTTAGAGGCAGGGCTAGGACTAACACATAAGATATGTTTTGGTAAGGGTTGTCACCTTTTGAATCTTGGAGCCACATAAGATGCGATTGATAAAACTTCTTATTTACCTAATTTAAGTTTTGTTGGTTTGTTGAGTAAACTCAAGATTAACTAAATTTGAATTAGATCCTAGCCCATTAGAAAGATTAAAGCAATATTTTCAAATAGTAATGACATCTATTATTTGGAATAAAATAGTAGGAGAAACCAAATACATAATTAAAGTTCTAATCTCATTTGGTAGTCATAACATATAATCAATTTATTTTCTTACATATATTTTTGTTCTGAGTGAAATTTACCTTATTTAGTATATTTGATACTAAATTAGCGAACCAAATTTCTTAGAAAAAGGTTATGTCTGAGAAGAGTTGTCAAAGTTTGATAGGAAAAATTGAATGTCCATTATGCAATGTTACTATTTTCCTTTGTTGAGAATTTGGTGTTAAAGTTTTAGAGATATATCAAAATCATATGAATGACAAAATTATTGACATTTTGAGTTGACTAATGTTAAATAAACTCTAATGACAACATGTAAGATGTAAGTCAACACCATGATAGCAAGAAGCCAGAGGTTGCATAAAGTAGACCTGAAATGTATAGTACCCTGATAAAATTGTTTCACTCAATTTAGCCTACTAAAAGCATAAACATGTACATTAATTAAAGGCTTTGCTATAAATTGATAATAGTTATAATTAGAAGAAATGACTACATGACTATGATAGACATTATATAAATTTCTAATTCATGCTTATGAGTATTTGATATTAAATTAAGATTCAACGTTATTATAATGTTCAATCCATGATAAGAAATAGATCATTTTGATCCAAGTTTATGCAAATAGTTTGTATATGTTAGATCAAATTAGACTTTTGCTTAACATAAATGGCAAGAATAAAAAGTTGAATAACCGAGAATCTTCTTTTATGCCATGTTGGTTAAATCAACCAAAGAAGAATCATAAAGTTACATACAAGGATATATGTATCCTTGATCATGAATCATATGAAACTTGTTAAGTTGAAGAATAACCAAATCAACATTTGGAGAAAGGATGATAATTGTATTGAATTATTAAATTTATAGATATGATGTATTGAATGAAGTAACAATTCATAAAAGGATGATACTTGTATTTCATTAGATTACTAATGAATTTATATGATATAGTCATATGTATTAAATGAAATATTGATTTAAAATTGTGAAAATTTGAAATTATTTAAATCTAAGTAGAAATTAAGCATTAAAAATGTTGAAACACTTTGATAAAATCGATGTGGTAAGTTTTAAATTTTTTTGTTATCTATAAGGAATTAGATTCTTTAATAAGTATCTCCATAACTAAATTAACAAGAGTATGATTTTATATGATGAATATATAGTATAAGATATTGTATAATGCAATATTTATTTCTTATATAGCAATGCCTAGTACAATGACATACCTTTAATAGTTCCAATTATATCAACTAGTAAGATTTCATATTAGATATGGATTGCTAAACCTTTGAAAGAGTCAAAGTTAATGATTTAAGGATGTGATGCTTAGTTGAAGCATGTATTAGCTGCTAAGTTTAGAACTAAATTGTATAAAAAAAGGTTGTGAAATATCTAAAAGGTTGGATATAATCTTATAGACATATTAAACAAATTTTATTTCTATGTATACTTGTAAGAGAATGGTTCTCAAGATAAGTAGTGGGAGTAAGATGAAATTTGAACGGTTCAAATCTCATGACAATACATCTGATTGGAACTAGTGCCTAATGATACATTTGATGTATGGTAGAAAGGATATAAGACATTGAAAGATTAACTTTCATGTTGAATTCAAAGAGTTTGTGTTAAAGATGATTATGAATTTCTCATGTCTGCAAGAAGGTTAGTAAAAGTATAGTTGTCCTTTTCAATGAGAGTTTATACAAGCATATTGCTTATACAGAATAATTTTAATATTCAATTATTGAAAATATAATTGTCTAAGACTAACTCTTTTTGAATAGAAAATGTTAATAACTTAATTTTGGGAATTAAACCTATAGAGATAGATTGGAAGTTATTTACCTATTTTAAGCCCAATTACATAGATAATGTATTAAAGATGTTTAGTATTTGAGATATCTTATACTTATAAAGTATTAAAGGTATCCATTATTCTATGTATGAGTTGATATTTGAGTCTAAGATTATATGGATATTAACTTTAGAAGTCAATGCTAATTAAGTTTTGTTTTACATAGAACATTATCATTTTAAGATACAGGTTTCAATACAGCAACGGTTGCTAATTAAGCTATAATACATTTTTCATTGAGCGGAAATGATTAATTGCATTAATAATTTCTTTAATCAACTTAATATAGTTCCTTACATTGTTCAAGACAGTGATATACTCTGGAACATTAGAGCCATTAGGCATGTAAAAGGAGCTAAGGACTTATCAAAGATCTAAGGATGTATTTAGGTAATTGCACTTAATTATGTTGATAATTAAGATGAAAGTTGTAAGATTTAAGTAAGTGCCCACTATAAAGAATCTTATAGAATTCTCTCATTAATTCATTGTTTCAGTATTAGTATAATCGTCATATGGTGATATAGTATAAGATACTTAAATGATTGGCTTAAAGTAAGAGGGAGATTGTTGGTTTAAGCCCTACAAGCAATCAATTAGTTGTACTTTGCTGACAAAATAATTTAAATTCATTCTTTATCTTATACATACCAAAGTGTATATATTAAAGTACATGAGATAAATATACATTGCAAATGAAACTGTGATGAGGTTATAATCATGAGATTCATATTGTATTTATATATTATCCCTAAATTGTTTCTATTCATTGTTCTATTAAGATTGAATATTAATAGAATGTAAAAAGACTAGCATACGTGATGTTTTTCCTTATGAAAGAATTAGTCAATAATCGTATATAATAAAGTGTGGATATATTTAAACAAATATATGGATACTTGTTAAAGAACAAGTTTACTGAACTAGCCTCATATAAAAAAAATCCATTTGCAACATTATTTGTATTGTCTATGAAAATTCTCATTATGATGATTGTATAAGTGATCATTTGACTTGAGATCTCCAAAGTTATCTTATATAGGGATTGTTATGTTCTGATACTACTTATGACCTATTCTAATCATGGGTAATTCAGTCGAGAGTCATTGGATGTAGCGTGAACTATATGGAGTTAGTTTAGTAATCAAGATATGATTCATCACCCTAAAATAATTAGGGAGAATGTTTCATTATTTTCATTTAGTATTGAATCGAGAAATCCTTGGCTAAGGTGGAATAACATTTTGTAAATATATTACAAATGTCATTAATTGAATTAATAGCTAATGGTGGAGAATTAATATGATTCGACTCAAATTAGAGTAGACATTAATTTCATGTTTTATATCTAATTGAAATATTGTATGATGAAATGGTTGAATTATAAGAAAAAATTATGCACAAAAAGGTTAGTCAAAACCTCCTTGACATTCTTTAATATTTGAGTAGTCATGATGTATTACTAGATGTCAATCTTAGTCTATGAGTATAAATTATTTAATTAGAAAATTAAAGATAAATTAAAGGAGTGTAATTTATATAATATGAAATATGATTTAGGGTTATAATTTGTATCTATTGCTAACATATTTAGGAACCTAATGAGTTACACATAAAGAGCAGGTTAAAGAATGAAAAAAATATTTCAATCAAGTCAGATTTGATTGTAAAGTTTGAGAAAATTTATGATTAAATATGATATGTTTAATAAATAAGAATCAATATGAGATATTGGATCTTATTTGAGCATAATTGGTATTTAATTAAAATTATTTGTAATTATAATTAAAGTTTAATTGAAATTAGAATATAATTTCAATTAAATTACTAAAATTTCCAAAATCTATTATAAATAGTCTCAAGTTCTAAATGAGCTAGCGTTTCTTACCTAACCTTCTCTATAACAATCGCAGAATTCTCTCAATTCATTCTAATGATATCGTTAGAGATTTAACACTTACGTGGCTACATTTGTTAAGATAAACCGATTTAAGAAATAGTTTAAGGGATACAACAAGAAAATAGTTTATATGTTAATCATTTTATAGAATTTAAGTAATTTTAATCTTCAGGGAATCAATATGAAAAAATTCATAATTATTCTATTTTGTGCAAAATTAGATCCTACCCCAATTTTTCAATAGGATCCATGGTCAATAGATTCCCGTTTACAAGGAAATCCATTCACATGACTAAGAAAGTTGGTCCTCAGCATTGGTTGGTTTATTCTAGAGTAAGTGCCCTGCATTCCTAATCATTAATGCATGGGTTATTGCTAGATGGGGAAAAACAAGGTTGGAGAAAACACTGTTGATGGATGATGGAACTATACTTTTTAAGTTCTCAATAGATAGTAACATTAGTGATATTATAGAATTGGGACCATGGCACATTTGGGGCCAGAGATGGAAACCAAGGATTAATTTTAACGAAAGTAGTATCGAAGCATTCCCAATATGGTTTCAGTTTCATAATCTACCTCTTGAGTTATGGACAGTGGAAGGTTTGAGTTTTTAGCCAGCTTCTTGGGCAGAACATTGTGTATGGATGTTCAAACATCTAACATAGAAAGGATTTTTTTTATGTAAAAATATGTGTGGAAATTAACATAAATGCAACACTGCCTAAGAGTCTTTTTGTGATGAAACTGGGTGAAGTAAGTTGGTCCAAGCTGAGATAGCCATGACTTATCCTTAGAAGCTAAATAATTTAAGCAGAAGTGGGTACTTATTGGAAAAGTTTTCAAGACTGGTTGGCAGGATGAGCTTCTAGGTTTGGAGCCTAATGCAGCAGAAGTAGATGCTAAGGATGGACTGGCTAATGAGGAGCATTTAGGAAATATTGACATGCAGGGGGTTTTGTTAGTAACAAACAGTGGAGTAGTGAATGATAAACGGGAGACTCTTAGTAAGGAAGGTGTAGACAACCTTAAGACATAGACAGATGGTGAGCCTGAAAGTTCAACCTTTCAACTACAAGCTGGTATAATAATCTAAAACAACCTAGAGGCAATTAGCATCACTAAAAAGACAGACCACACTGCAGATTAGATGGTATCAGATTCAAATTGCAGACAAGATGATCCAGAGGGAACCAATGACAATGCCTCATATTCAACTAGCAATTCTAGAAGAAGACCAGTAAGAAAGAAAGGCAAAATTCAATATATACTGATATTGTTAGTTTGAAATGTCAAAGGGTTAATGACCCTAAGGATTTAATTTTGGAAAGAAAGCCTTATATAATAGGGCTCTTACAAACTAAAATAAGATCTCCCTAACTTCTGGGGGTTTTAGAACTTTTAAGTGTTGATTGGTCTATTATTACAAATTTATCTTCACAGTACAATGACAAAATACCATGCTTCTATCACACCAATAAAGTTTCAATGCTAGTGCAAGGGGAAAGTGACTAACATCTTTAACTATCTTTCCTTCTTCGTGATACCAACACCAGGTTTGCGGTATCTCTCATTTATGCCTCCAATTTCTAGTTCCAAAGGGCTTTTTGTGGAACAATTTACTACAATTAGAAGCTATAATAACATATCTATGGCTTGTGGTAGAAGATTTTAATTGTATTAAAAACAATCTTGAATCCAAAGGTGGCTGAGGGATCCAGTCAGCAACAGGGAAGGAACTTGAAACTTTTTTTGTAAAAAGTCCAATTAACAAACTTGAGATTTAATGAGAGATTCATTACCTGGACAAACAAGCAACAGGGACATTACTGATTCTAAGGAAGTTGGATAGAGTTATGGTATACCCATCTTGGTTATTTGCTTATCCCCAATCATTTGCTCACTTTGGAGAAAACCTATTATCTGACCATTCGTACATTCTTATTCAAAAATTGTCCATTTTTATTATTGGGGAGCTACTTTCAGGTTCTTTAGTGGACTTACTAAACAACTAGTTTCCTGGATATAGTAAGACATTGCTAGAATTTACATATTGAGGGATATAAATCTTTCCAATTGATGCAGAAGCTGAGACGAGTGAAGCAGCTCTCAAAAGCTTTTCCTTTATTAATATCAGACAGATCAAGGACTGCAAAACTAGACTCACATCAGCTCAAGATGACTGTTATCTCCATCCTCATAATCCTTAGATGAGAGCAATTAAACTTTTGTGAATCAAAGAATATTAGCAAGCCTTTTCCTTGCATCAGTCTATTCTCTAACAAAAGGCTAGAGTGGAATGGTTGAAAGATGGGGATCAGAACACAAAATTTTTTCATGCTTCTCTTCTAACAAGGAGAAACAACAATAAAATTGTGGAACTCAAGGATGCAAATAGAGTCACTTACTCAAACCAACTTGCTCTATTAAGCATCACTAGATATTTCTTTTAACAACTATTGGGAACTTCAAACCAATCCAGTCCTCCTTCGAACATGAAGAGATTCTTTCATTTCACTTTAATTCATACCTCTAAGGACTTCTTGATTGCTCATGTCTCTGATAATGAAATAAAAAAAATCTTACTCACTTTGAACCCTTCAAAGGCTCCAAGTCCAGATGGTCTCACTACACACTTTTTTTTAACAAGCCTAGGATATTACTGGCGAGTTGTTTGCATAAGTTGTTTAGGAAACTTTGGCCTCTTGCAAGATGTCGAGAGAGATCAACCACACCTATATCTATCTTGTGTCAAAGAAGTCAAACCCCTCTTCTTTGGTTGATTAACGACCCATTTCCTTTAGCAATACCATTTATAAGGTAATCGCCAAGCTTCTTACTAACAAAATAGAAAAGCTTTTCAAGAGATTGTCAACTGGACCCGAAGTGCATTCATAGAGGGTAGATCCATTGGGGATAACATTATTCTTATGCAATAACTCCTAAAAGACAACCAATCTGGCAAAAACATAAAAAGATGTATATGGAAAATCGACTTCTATAAGGCTTTTGACACTGTCCATTAGGCATTCATCCAAGTCTGTCTTGATGCTTTGGAATTCCCTTTATAATTCAAGAAGTGGATCATGATGTGTCTTCAGACTTCATCAATTAGCATCATTGTAAATGGTATTCCAATCAAGCCACTAAACTGTGCATAAGGGATTAGGCAAGGTGACCCTCTGTGTAACAGGCATCTGGGCTGTTATAAGTGGTATTAGAGCCGGTTCCTGACCTGATGTTTCAGCGTAGGACGCTAGGCCCTAAGAGGGTGAATGATGAGATCTTACATCGGCTAGAGAGGGGAGCGAAGTATGCCTTATAAAGGTATGGATACCTCTCCACTATAAACGCGTTTTCCCAAGGATAGGAAAAGCAAAACTGTGAGGGGCTTGGAGCCCAAAGCAGATAATATCTGTGGGAGGGTAGTCTGGACGGTTACAAATGGTATCAGAGTCAGTATCCGAATCGTTATACCAGCTAGGCTGAGCCCTAAAGGGGTAGAGAGTGTGATATCCCACATCGGTTGGAGAGGAGAATGAAGTATGCCTTATAAAAGTATGGATACCTCTCCCCTACAAGACACGTTTTTTCAAAGGTGGGAAGAGCAAAATTGTGAGGGGTTTGGAGCCCAAAGCAGACAATATTTGTGGAAAGGTCATCTGAGCTGTTACAAGTGCTATCAGAGTCAGTTCCTCACCTGATGTGCCAGTGTAGGACATTGGGCCCTAAAGAGGGCTAGGTCCTAAAGGGGTGAATGATGAGATCCCACATCGGCTGGAGAGGAGAATGAAGTATGCCTTATAAGGGTATGGATACCTCTCCACCATAAACGCGTCTTCCCAAGAGTGGAAAGAGCAAAACCGTGAGGGGCTTGAAGCCCAAAGCGGACAATATCTGTGAGAGGGTCGTTTGAGTTGTTACAAATGGTATCATAGCCAGTACCCTAACCGTTATGCCAGCTAGATTGGACCCTAAAAGAGGGTTGGGCCCTAAGGAAGGTTGATTATGAGATCCCACATCAGTTGGAGAGGGAAACGAAGTATGCCTTATAAGGGTATGGATACCTCTCCACCATAGATGCGTCTTTCCAAAGATGGGAAGAGCAAAACCGTGAAGGGCTTGGAGCCCAAAGCGGACAATATCTATGGGAGGGTCGTCTGAGCTATTACAAATGGTATTAGAGCCAGTACTCGAACCATTGTGCTAGCTAGGATGGACCCTAAGGGGGTGGAGAGTGTGATATCCCGCATCGGTTGGAGAGGAGAACGAAGTATGCCTTATAAGGATATGGATACCTCTCCCTCATAAACGCATCTTCCCAAGGGTGGGAAGAGCAAAACCGTGAGGGGCTTGGAGCCCAAAGCAGACAATATCTGTGGGAGGATCGTCTGGGCTGTTACAAATAGTATCAGAGCCGATTTTTGACCTGGTGTGCTAGCGTAGGATGCTGGACCCTAAAGAGGGCTGGGGGTTCTAAGGGGGTGGATGATGAAGTTTAGGATGTTACAAATGGTATCAGAGCCGGTACCTGAACCGTTGTGCTAGTTGGGCTGGGCCCTAAGAGGAGGTGGATTGTGAGATCCCACATTGGTTGGAGAGGGGATCGAAGTTCGCCTTATAAGGGTATGAATACCTCTCTCCCTAAGACACGTCTTCCCAAAGGTGGGAAGAGCAAAACCGTGAGGGATTTGGCTCAAAAGGCAACCTAAAGCGGACAATATCTGTAGGAGGTAGTTTGGGTTGTTACAAATGGTATCAGAGTGAGTTCCTGGCCCGATGTGCCAGCGTAGGACGCTGGGCCCTAAAGAGAGCTGGGCCCTAAGGGGGTGGATGATGAGATCCTACATCGGCTAGAGAGGGGAACGAAATATGCCTTATAAGGATATGAATACCTCTCCACCATAGACGTGCCTTCCCTGGTGTGAGAAGAGCAAAACCGTGAGGGAATTGGAGCCCAAAGTGGACAATATTTGTGGGTGGGTGGTCTGAGCTGTTACAAGTGGTATCAGAGTCAGTTTTAGGCCCGATGTGTCAGCGTAGGACGCTGGGCTCTAAAGAGGGCTGGGCCCTAAGAGGGTGGATGATGAGATCCTACATCGGTTGAAGAGGAAAATAAAGTATGCCTTATAAGGGTATAGATGCCTCTCTACCTTAGACGCATCTTCCTGAGTGCGGGAAAAGCAAAACCGTGAGGGGCTTGAAGCCCAAAGCGGACAATATCTATGGGCGGATAATATCTATGGGTGGGTGGTCTGGGCTGTTACACTATATCCCCTTATATCTTCATTTTGGTTATGGAAGGATTGTCTAGATTGTTTGAGAAACTGATTCAGCATAATGGTAGATTCAATTATCATTACAAATGTAGAATTCCAAAACTTACTCATCTAATGTTTACTGATGACCTTCTATTACTGTCTAGGGCTGATGAGTTCTTTGTCTATATAGTTCAAGACATTTTGAGTAGATTCTCTAATTAGTCTGGACTGCAGATTAACACTCATAAGAGTAGCTTCTACTGCTCCTCAGATGTCAGAAATTCTTATAAACTTATAGGATCACTAGGAGTGGAGTTACATATAACCACATTTAAATACATGGGAGTTCCAATCTCTTATGCTAAACTTAAATTTGCGTATTGCATTTCTCTTTTGGAGAAGTACAGATCTAGAATATTGCCTTGACAAAACAAATTTCTTTCTATAGTGGCTCGAGTTACCCTAATAATCTTTGTTCTTAGTAACTTGCATAGTACACTGGATCAACCATTTGATACTTCCTAAAAAGGTGATTAAAGAGCTAGATAGAACAATAAAAGCTTTACTTTGGCTCTATGGAAAATGCTAAGAAGGCAAAAGTGAAGTGGAAAAAGGTTACAATTCTAAAAGACTATGGAGGTTTAGGAATTATCTCTACACAAACCATGCAAAAAGTACTGCTTTGTAAGAAAATTTGGAGACTTCAAGTTGACAGAAATGCTATTTGGATCAAGTGGATTCACGAAACATATCTAGACACTCATAACTTTTGGCAGTCGCCAATGATTAAGGGTTGTTTTTGGATTTTCACACAAATGCTGAAAAATAGAGAGCTCATCTCCCTTTGGATCTTCCATCAATTAGGAAAAGGTGACAACATATGGTTGTATGATAATTGGATTGATTTCAGTCTATTAATACACATACATGAATTAGCTCACTATAGAAGCATAATTCTCCTTATTGCCAGAGTCTCAGCATTTAGAAAAGCATTCATTTTTAAATGCTGATGGGCTAGAAACTTTTGAGGGTTTAATCAGATTTGGCAATACTTTCCAATGATCAATAACAACTACAATGAAGATAAAATTGTATGGAAACCAAACTCCAAGGGTTTGTTCATAAAAAAATCTTGCTATAGTATCCTGCAAGTTGAATCTCAAGTTATACCATAGTCCCAACTACTTTGGAAGAATAATCTAATTCCTAGAGCCTTAACAGTTACTTATTTAGTCATTAAAAATCGTTTCGCAGCTTTGATCCCTACCTGCGAGTTATGCAAGCTATTTGCTGAAGACATGAATAGTCTCTTCTTCCATTGCTCATACTCGAAAGCTGTTTGATGCCAAATGCTTCATAAGCTATAAGCCTATTGCACATATTATGACTAGATTGACATGCAAAATTGGATCATACAAGTTTCCCAACAATAGAAGAAGGAAGGTAAGCTGTTCAAAGCAGCTTTTATAATCACAACTTAAAATCTATGGAATGAGAGAAACCAAAGGCTCTACTCAAGGAAGGAAACTAGCAAATATCAATTGGTAGAGGACATTATTAATAAAATCTGAGCTCTTCCAATAGCAAATGAAGCAACGCATGACATGTCAACAAGACTGAAGATAAGTTGGAACTTGTAACTTGGTTTTGTTCTGAACTATAAATCATGCAAGTTTTTAGGCTAGCCATTGTAATGTAGATTTTTGTTGTTTTTCTAGAGGATGATCTCATTGTAATGTTGTAAATAGTTTTAACTATATTCAATACAAATTAATTCAATTTTCAAAAAGAACTAAGGAAAGTATTCTTGGGTTCTTAAGAAGTCTGAATTCAAAACATTGGTAAACACGAGTCATTACTGACATCAACTATCACTTATAAGACTACTAAAAGAAAATTCTAGTCTCCGAACATTTGGGAATACTAAGAATTTCTTCAACTCCACAGTCCCACTGAAGTTATTTGATGGAAGATTGACATTAGTAAGATTTGTCACAGTGGTGTAATCTTGAATCATTTTTTTTAATCTTTTAAATATTTATTAAGACATATTATTATCAATCCATATTTAATAATATTGTCAATCCATAATTAATTAAATATGAAAAAGGAAACAAATTTAACAAACATAGAACGTAAAAATATGCAAAAATTATTATTTCTTATTTGAAAATAAGCACTCTAAATGATTAATGCCTCTCGCACACGTTAACGTGGACGCCATCTCCAAATCCAAGAATAGGGCTCCGGGCTATCTCCCCTCCCTTAATATTAGTCCAGCTGTCAGAAATATATAACAAGTGCTCACTTTCTAACTTCCAATGAGTTTATAAACATGTATCTACAAATGAGGTAAGGAAATTTACGTGAACTTGGTAACCAAGACGTGGAAGAAAGTAGCCAAGAATGCTTTACTATACTCTGCCCCTGCACACTGTCTTATTCCTCCTCCAAAGGGTGTGAAATTGCAAGATATAGTGTACGAGTCAAGCTTCTGCATGTATAATCCACACTTGTCATGGATGGAACATAACCACTATGGTTCGTTATCATTTTGTTACTTACCTTCCATCGCCATGGATTAAAAACAAGTGGATCCTCGTACACATCAGGGTTCATATGACGAGCGGAAGTGACCACCATTATTGGCCAACCACCTGGAATTGTATACCCTGAAACATATATTCCAATCTATCAGAATCTAAAGTCATGCATCTCACTAAAACAATGGAAGTACATAATACCCTTGTATTGAAAATCTTTCATTGCTCTTCTTAGTAGTCCTGGTGCAACATTTCCCATTCTGAGAACTTCATTGATAACCTGTGATTTCCATGTTGTCACAAAAGACAAATGCTTCAAGAAGAGTGGCTCTTTTCGTTTTTTTAATTAACAGAACCATTTGGAAATTGATGTACAAGTACCTGATGCGTAGAAGTCATAGATTTGTACTCATCCCATGTGAGTGACGACGTCGAATGTCTATCTTTTCGATTCTTGAGAATCCTATCGTTTTCAGCCTGACAGATAATTAACAGCCACATGCATTATAACAGGAAATGGTACTAGCACAGCGTTGAAAATTCTTATTTAAATTTCACTTACCACCAACTCCTGCAGGACCAATGGATGCTCAGACAGTAACTTGAAGGCTAGTGTCATTACTGCTGAAATTGACTCGAAGCTTGCAAACAAAACTCCAAATAACATCTTGACTATAAATTCAGGAGTTAGGAACTTCTCCTTTTTCAAGTCATCTACAGCTTGACCAAGAACATCCTTATAATGCTTTTCTGGGGAGGCCAGCCTCTCTTCTAGCTCCTGCCTTAAAAAATCCATTATCTTCTTTTGGTCCTATATCAAAGACTTGAAATTTAACGCAATCCTTTTCATTTTTTGTTTGAGGTAATGCGATCGTTGTTAATATTAAACGATAAGATCACTACACACATATTGCATTTTAGTTGACAGCTAAGTTGAAGACATAAGATCATTCTTGTGCAGAAGTTGTTACCATACCTCCATGCATTTATGGTATGCAGTACCAGGGAGATTCAGGGGAAATGACATAAAACCTTCCAGGAAACCGGTGAAGCTCTTACTAATATTGAGTGATAAATCATAACCAAATGCTTGCTTTGCTGTAAAATTAAGGGCCATCTACAAAATAGCCAGAAACTTTTGTTACCTCTTACAACAATTGATGCCTACTGTATATGTTCTCAAATTCTAAAATGACCTGATCATGAAACTTACAAGCGAAGCAGCATGTTTCACTTCAACCGACGCATGATTGGACCATTGACATAAAGTTCTGTTAATTGTTTTTTCCATTTCAGGAAGTAACTTCTCCTTTATGCTCTCTGCTCCAAAGTGATTCAAGAAAAGACTTCGTGCATACTTGTGAGCAAGGCCAATGGCATTAGTTCTTATTTCACCGTCTTGTGAAAAAAGTTTGGAGAAGGTGTCCAAGTACCACATTTCCACCAAGTTTCCTTCTTGATTTATGATGTAACGATTAAATTCGGGGTCAGCGGAGATTATAATAGGTCGACCCGCCACATTACTTCGAAAGATGAGTCCATATCTGTGAAATTACAATGTTAGCAAAGTTTATATTAACAATATTTTTTAACATTAACAAAGAAAAGGAAAATCTCAGGAGCGAGTTATACCGGAATGCATATACAACTAAAACATGTCATCTAAGAGCTTGTACCTTTGGATCCTTTTCTTAATGAACGGATGAAGGTCTAATGAATAGCTGGGAATGAGCAACTGAAGGGTCTCTCCAATGAGAGGCAAGCCCGCGGAACCTGGAGGAAGATTTCCATTACACTTTGGATTTCTCCATTTGTTAATCCAATAAGCATAGTATATGATTGCCAAAGTTAACGCGAAGCACACTGTTGCCCACATCTCTGGTTCTGATGATGAATAGTTATGAGCTTGCTAGTTTCTCTCTTCAAATAGGCTGCTTATATGCAGAACAATCGAGACAATAACTCCAAAAAGGGACTTATTTGACTTTGTCATTTGAAATGTGAAACAGCTAGGTTGTTTAAAAGTCAAGAAATGAATAGACTTCAGATTTAGCGTAAGATGACAAATTTTAAAAAATTATTACTAGTTCAGTAAAGGGAAGAGGCAGATGTGTTCAGAATGAACAAGACATCTGAATATCTAACGTTCTTTTAGCTGGTTCAATTTCCAACAATTGGTATGCATGCTTTGTAGGTAGGCTAAAAGGGCACATTTAACCCTAAATATTTTCGTCGTCTTGTAAATTTAACCTTATAATATTTTAGAGAGTAAAATTTTAATCTTTTTATTTAAGTTAACAAAGAAATTGAGGATAATATGATGCTGTCAGTCTTTTGCCAGGTCAGCGATAATCTAACATATATATGTTTATTATATATGTTAAAGTTGATGCGGGTGTTATTATATTTACTTGGATTTGACGTCACAGTGTGGGACCTGTGTATTTAAATTAAAAATTTTAACCAAATTAATATTTAAAATATGAAACCCATTACATAATTTAACCATAATTCTTGTTAATTTGAGAAATTAACTTAACTAATTAACCTATTAACTTAATAGATAATTTAACCCTAAATTTTATTAATCTAACAAATTAACTTAACCAATTAACCTATTAACTTAACTAATTAATTCTAGTAAGTTAATTAATTAATTAAACTATTAATAGAAATGAAACTCAAATCCCTAGCAAAAGCATATGTCATGAAGAAACAGTTAAAAAATCCCCAATTTCCACCATCAATACCGCCCTTCCTCACCAACACCAATATTCGTACGACATTCATTGTTGATTACTGACAAAATCGTCACCATCTTGAAATTTACAACGTCCTTCTGTCGTTGGTCACAATAGAAGTCCTCATCATCTTCAACTTTACAATGTCTTTGAGTTTACTATGGTAAAGACTTGTTTTAATTTTGTATCTTCTTTTAGCTGCTTTCATGTCTTTTTTATTGCTTCTTGTTCGTGTCTAACTATTTGTATCTACTTTTTTTTCTTATATTTGTTGTTTTTTCTTTTCCTTGTATTGTTATTGCTTCGTATTCATGTTTGTTTCAATTTCCTTATATACGTGGTTTTGTTAGCTTCAATAATTGTATCTACTTTTGGTTGGTTTAATGATCGTATCTACTTTTGTCTATTAGATTTTGTTGTTCCTTTTTGTCTGTTTTTCTTCTTATGGGATACACATGGGAGGCAATCCCATATAGGGACATATGTGTTTTGGCTTGCCTCTCATGTGGTCCTATTTGAATGTTTATGTTTGATCCTGAACTTTTCGTAAAAGATTAGAATTAGTGAATGAGAAATTTTGGTAATCAATCACGAGTTAAGAACAAATGAATGAAAATTCTTGAACCAAGAAATGATAGACAAGAGTAAAGTAGGGAATGATAAAAAGTGGATAGATTCATGATTTGCCATGGTGTTTTTGGTGGATAAGAGATTTTTGAAATAGAAAGAATTAAGGTGAAAGTTATAAGTGAAATGAAAGCAAAA
>JANZLC010000202.1:37086228-37107806 GCA_026413385.1 Erythroxylum gracilipes
TTGAGAGAGACGACCCGAGGTTCAGCTTGCTGCAATCTTGGAATTTAATTATTTGACCGGTTTCCAAGGTCGATTTTATAATCGAACGACAAGGCCGCGATCAGAAGCATGAACCATCTTCATCGGAGCTCCATAGATCAAGATATGCCTAAAAAGCCAAAGTATGTTCAGTAACATAATCAATTCATGCTCTTCCATCGATTTCCTCACTTCCTTTCCATCAATCTTTTTCAAATGAACCCCAAAGGCTACCAATTTTTATGGAGAGATATAAAAATGTCTTAGAAATCTATTGATTCAAGAATCACCTCATTTAGAGGTCGGATAATGAAGTTATGCCCGAGCTCAAAGACTTGTACTAACCCAGAAAACACTTAAAACATAAATAATTAACAAACTAACATAATTTTAACCTAAACGTATACTAAATGATTGAATTAATAGCTAAACACACATCAAACTATGCCCTAAAATATGATGCAATTCACACTTATCAATCGGGCTACTTATGATGATCAATAGTCTACCACCAATTATTGTATTTTAAAAAATTTTAATCTCATCTCTTAGAATGTTAAGAAATAGCCCATTGTTACTCATTCTAGTACTAAAACTAAAATTTGAAGCATTGTACTTGTCACTGCTAAATTATGTTATATCACCTTCTTACTTAAAGAGATTGTCAAAAAGGCTCTTTAATCAAACATATCCTTTTTCTGATCAAATTATTGATATTATCATTAAAATCTTATCTTCATCTACCTTTAATTAACTTAAAAGCAAGCTCACCATTATATTACTCATGAACGAAAGAGGAGATGATAATGAGAACTATTAGAAATTGTTATTTATTTTAATTTAATAATAATAATAACAACAACAACAAAAACAACAACTAAATACTAATCTTAAGCCTTATCTTGTAAATTGAATTAAATATGCTTATTTTATAAATTAGATTAAGTATATCTTTTAATAAAATTTTTTATTTATTTTTATCTATTTTATCTAAATTGCTTTGTGTATATAACATCTTGCCTATTATAAATCACACAAAAATACAGAAGAATTTCTCATAAAAGGTGTTTTCAATACATAATACTCATTAAATGTTACACGTATAACTGGACCATCGTACAAAAAAATCATGAAATTATTGCCTGTGATTACATTATTCCGAATGAAGGTGAGTAAAGAGATCTTGTCACATGTTATGAGTGACTCATTGCCTAGTGATCTTGTTCATCTTTCTTCAACTCTTTCTATTGCTAGCCTTCTTTCTAATGTTAAACGTACTCTTTCAAACAAAATTGATAACCTAGTAGAAATAACCTTTCTTCTTGAGGAAAGTCATATCTATGATAATTCTTTACCTTTGCTCAGTCCCTACAATATATATTCTCATAATTGTTTTTGGACTAGAAGTATTAAGAACATTCTTAATACAAATCGTCCAAAGGTTAAAGAAATCATCCAAAGCTTTTAGTTGTAGTGTGGTTTAAAAGCTACTACAAATGAATAGTATATGAAACTGGAAATTCCAAAGGAACTTGTTTCTTTTTGAAGAGAACAAAATCACTCATCTTCTTATTGGCACCATCAAACTTGTTCTCACTATTTATGGAAGTAAAGGAATTTTATATACTGTCAGGATTTATCTTCTTGACGCTGCTTATATTATATAACAAAATGCATTAATTGGTACTTTGTTGATAACCCTTAATATTGGAAGTGTCATCCTCGCCATTACCCCTAATTTCAATATCAAGTTAGTAAGGTAATTAGGAAGTATATACTATATATATTTCTATATTAGAACTTCTTTTAATGACCTATGCATTTTCTTATTATTTCCAATTGGACTAATGCTGATGATTTTTTCGGACACTTAAAAAATAGCCAAAAATTCTAGAGAGCGATGATCCTACTTTATCTAAAAGACTTCAGGTCTAGATTCAAATCATTGGAGCATAATAAGATCCTACAACCATTATGGCTACTCTACACCACCAGATGATCTATCATCTACAGAATCATGCTGTAGATCTGAATTTCTAAAATTCCACCTCAAATGCTTTGTATATGGTTGTAGACAGAGCTCATGACCAGACTACCATCATTTAAATCCCTAAATAATTACCTCTAATAGAGCTCGAGAAACTAATTCCTACATAATGGATCACCAATCACCAAAAAGTGTTCCATACCTATCATATGCATTTTTTCCATACCACCACTCCTCCTGCTCTTAGGAAACTTAAAGATGGACCAGTGAAATCCATCTACACTAGGCCACATGAAGATCATCCTAGACCATCAAATACATTTGGCCCTATTTTGATACTTCAACCAATATTCTCACACAAAGAAGGTAAAGGTGGACCTCCAATACATTACTTCAAACCTTATAGAGAACCTATCTACATCAGTTTAGGATTTAGATCCATCCTTATATGACCATCCTTATATGAACCAGACTGTGAGATATTTCAATTTGCTAACTAGGATGATTCTGATAGTGATGATAAGGCTTATGTTCAAAGGAGAAAGAAAAATAGAAGAAGAAGACAATTTTTATAAACTGTTACCCACGAGCTTTCATGTTCACCTCCTCTCTATCCCATCGTCAGGTTATAGCTAGGAGATCAAGTGATTAAGAGCGTAAAGGAATTGTTTCATTTGCTATTTTGGTATTTTGTAATAAGCCGATGGTATGGCTTTTGATATGTATATAAAGTTTTTCAAACTCGGTTGCTTGAGTAATGAAATGATGGATTAAAGTAATTCGATTGTGTATGTTCTTTTTGACTTCATTTGTTACAAGGGTTAAGTTAGAGGAATAAGTTTAGTTTGATGTTTGACTGTTATGGGCACGCCACCCTTATGGGGTGATGCCTAATAAGGGTTCATGGAAATAACCCTACAAGGTAATATGCACGCTTAAGTTAAGTATGATGATATTCGCAAGAGTTGGGTTCCGGAACCAAGCGGAATCCAACATTTATGGTATCAAAGCATGAAGATGAATTGATGATGTTCAAGGAAATTCTATAGGTTTAAGCTCACATTCATGATCTAAAGTTGGGTTCCGGAAACGTGATCTAACATGAGTGGTATCAGAGTAAGCATTGGACTCTGGAAGCAAACGGGGTCCAATATATAAGGTATTAGAGTAAGGATTGGGTTCTAAAAATTGTGCCCAATAGTTTATGTTATTAGGCTTATGTATATGACAAAATAACACTTTTTAGAATGAAGTAAAAAAAAAGATGCCTTTACTACTGCACTTCCCCCTTTTTTATCCATTAACCTGCTCCAACTTCCTTTTATTACTTCCTTTGTTGCTCTATGATCAAATATTGTTTTATATAGTCTTTGTTCAACATGATCAAAAATTAATAAATTAAGGTTTAGATATAGTCTTTGTTTTACATGACCAAAATTTATCCTATTTAGTCTTTATACTCTCTTAGATGTAACAAATCTCTAATTTGTATCTTCTTCATTGTACACTCTCTCTCTCAATTACAATTTACCAAAGTGTTTAAAGTTTTATTCTTTTTTCTTTCTTTCTCTTCTATAATCAAAACACTCCTTCCTTTCTCTAATTTGTGCTCTAATACATAATTTCATAAGTCTAAAAATGTTCTCGTGTCCCAAATTTTCCAAAAGATGAAAAAAACCTTATAACAATCTTCGCTAGGTCCTTAAATGTACAGAAAGATGACTTTGTCTTGTATGAGAGGGGATGAGGGTTATATTTTTGTTATTTCTTACGTTAGAAATAATATCGTTAAAAAGTGTGTTTACTTTGGCTTTGAAGATTCAATGAGTGTTTTTGACATAAACCCTGAACTTTTTTATGCTTCTTCATTGCCAATGATGATGACTATGAATGTTGAAGGTGGTGATGAGGTGGGGGAGTTATAGACTAATGATTTCTTGAGTTTCTGTAATTTAGAAAGGAACCTTTACTCAATTTTTTAGATTAGGGACTAATGATTTCTAAAGTTTCTTTAGTTTCTACATGATCCAATATTGTTCTATATGATCAAATATTGTATAATATAGTCTTTGCTCAACATGAACAAAATTAGTAGATTAAGGTTTAGATATAATATTTCATGATCATTCTATTGAGATATGGAGCCTGATAATATATTTGGACTTTACACCAGCCCACAATCGCAGATCCAACTAGGCATTAGAGTTTGATGAAGTCTGAGATGTTGTCTTGAGCGAGAGCATTCGTAAAAGGGAAATCGGGGATTCGTCTGGTAATGCACTCAGTGTCGAGGGAAGGGGCAAGAGAAAGTCGAAGGGAGGCTATAGTAAACATAGTCGATCAAAATCAAAAGGGTGGGGAAAATCTCAAGGCAGAAATGAGGTCTCTTATTAGGGATGTGGTGAAAAAGGACTTCAAGAAGGACTGCACTAAACCTAAGAATAAGAAAGGCCAGAAAAATAATAAGTCCCATGAAGATGATGATTATGTATGTTCTGCGGAAGATATTGGTGACGCCTTAATTCTTAGTGTGGACACTTCTCTGAGAAGAGAGTTATTCCATAATTTCAAGTCTGAAAATTTTGGGAAGGTGTATCTTGCTAATAATAAAGCCTTAGAGATTACTGTAAAGGGGGATGTATGTATCTAGACCTTAGGAAAAAGTAAATGGAAGCTGCAGGATGTCAATATATTCCTGACTTGAAGAAGAATCTAATGTCTATTGGTCAGTTAGACAGCACTGGTAATAGGGCAGTGTTCGAGTAGTTTCTGGAAAATTGTGAAGGGAGCTATGTTGATAGCACGGGGCACAAAATCTAGAACTTTATACACTACCGCAAGGTGTTCAAACATGATTGTTGTAGTTGATAGTACATCGAGCTCGAGTCTATAGCACAACAAACTAGGACACATAAGTCAGAAGGGATGAAGATGCTAGCTTTAAAGGGGTATCTGCAAGGTTTGAAATCTGTTGATATGGGTTTTTGTGAGAGTTGTGTTCTGGGAAAGTAGAAACGGGTCAGTTTCACAAAGGCTAGTAGAGAACCAAAGGAAGAACGGTTAGAACTAGTACACATAGATGTGTGGGGGCCATCTCTAGTCTCCTCTCTTGGTGGTTCTAGATACTACGTTACCTTTGTTGATGACTTCAGCAATAAGGTATGGATTTACTTTCTAAAACAAAAGTCAGATGTGTTTGTTACCTTTAAGAGGTGGAAGGCTGAAGTTGAAAATCAGACTGGGTTGAAGATCAAATGCCTAAGGTCTGATAATGGTGGAGAGTATGATTCTACAAAATTCAAGAAGTTCTGTGCTGACGAGGGAATCAGGTGCACTAGGACGGTCCCTAGCAAGGCAAGATATAATGGGATTGCTGAAAGGATGAACATGATGTTGAATGAGCGAGCAAGAAGCATGAGACTACATGCTGGGCTGCCAAAAACGTTTTGGGCAGATGCAGTGAGCACAGCAACATACTTGAAAATAGAGGACCTTCAGTTGCTTTGGGTTTCAAGATGCCAGAAGAGGTTTGGTCGGGTAAAGAGGTTAAGTTTACTCACCTGTGAACTTTTGGGTGTGCTGCCTATGTTCATGTTGATCCATAGAAGAGAGATAAGCTTGATGCAAAGGATTTGAAGTGCTATTTCATTGGTTTATGGTTTGGATTAGTTTGGATATAGATTTTGGGATGACAAGAATAGGAAGATCTTAAGATACTGTGATGTGACATTTGATGAGAATGTCTTGTATAAAGACAAGTTTGGGGTACGATCTGAAGATGCAAAAGAAGTGGGAGTTGAGGTTGAGTTGTAGGAGATTTCACCTCGCGATGTTACAGCAAGACCATAGGAAAATCCAGAAAATATTGTTACAGAACCAAAACAGTAGTTAGTCACACCTGAGCCAGTGTTGAGGAGATCTACCAAGGTTACCAGGTCACCAGAAAGGTATTCACTATCCTTGCATTATTTATTGTTGACTGATGGAGGGGAACCAGAATCCTTTGATGAGGCTTTACAGGTGAAGGATTCAAGCAAGTGGGAGCAAGTCATGGATGATAAGATATGATCACTTGAGAAGAATGATACTTGGAATTTAACTGAGTTGCCTATAGAGAAGAAAGCTCTATTGAACAAGTGGGTCTATAGGATCAAAAATGAAACTGATGGTACAGTTAGGTTCAAGGCTCAATTGGTGGTTAAGGGATATTCACAAAGGAAAGGTATTGACTACAATGAAATATTCTCTCCTATTATGAAGCTAACTATAATCAGAATTTTGCTAAGTATTGTTGCAACAGAGGACTTGCACCTTGAGCAGATGGATGTAAAAACATCATTTTTACATGGAGATCTGGACGAAGAAATCTACATCTAGTAACTTGAGGGATATGAGGTCCCTAGTAAGGAACACATGGTGTGTAAGCTCAAGAGGAGCTTATATGGATTGAAGCAGGCTCCAAGACAGTGGTACAAGAAATTTGACTCTTTCATGTTCAAAAATGGTTTTCACAAGAGTAAAAAGGATCAGTGTTATTACATCAAGAATTTTATTAACTCCTTTTTTATTTTACTTTTGTATGTGGATGACATGCTGATTGTAGGTTCAAGTATAGAGGAGATAAGTAATCTTAAAGAGAGACTGTCATCAAAGTTTGAGATGAAAGATTTGGGTGTAGCAAAGCAAATTCTAGGGATGAGAATTTCCCGAGACTGGTCTGCTGGAATTCTAAATATATCCTAGGAGCAATACATTGAGAAGGTGTTGTTCGGTTCAGAGTTGATGATGCTAAGCCCAGGAGCAAGCCTTTGGCTAACAATCTCAAATTGTCAAAGGAGCAATCACCCAAACCAGCTAAGGAATGTGAGCACCTGGAAAAAGTTTATTATGCTTCTGTAGTTAGGAGTTTGATGTATGCTTTGGTTTGCGCTAGGCTTGATATAGCACATGCAATAGGAGCTGTGAGCAGATACATGTCAAATCCAGGGAAAGAGCATTGGGAAGCTGTGAAGTGGCTTCTGAGATACTTGAAAGGAACAGTTAGCACCTCACTTTGTTATAGGAATGGCAAGGTAGTACTAGAGGGTTGTATTGATGCTGATCTTAGTGGAGATGTGGATTCAAGCAAGAGTACAACCGGGTATGTCTACACTATAGATGGAACAGCAGTGAGCAGGATGTCTAAACTTTAGAAGTGTATCTCTATGTCATCTACAGAGGCCGAATATGTTGCAATAGCTGAAGCTGGTAAGGAGATGATATGGTTGACTGATTACTTGGAAAAGTTGGGCAAGAAGTAGTATGATAAGGTTCTCTTCACTAATAGTCAGAGTGCCATACAACTAGTAAAGAACCTAGTGTATCATTTTAGAACTAAGCACATCCGACACAGGTACCATTTCACTCGCAGTCTGGTGAAAGAAGGTGAGATGTGTTTGAAGAAGATTTATGGTGCTAAAAATCCAATAGACATATTGACTAAAGGTGTTTGTTGGGACCCGTTTCCGGAACCCAACTACTTGACAGAAAACCATAACTTAACTAACGTCGCTTCAATTTTTTTTAGTTAGAATATTGCTAAGAATTTAGGGAATTCTTGTATCTTGTGCATTTTGGATTCTGGATACTGATGTGGTATCAGAGCAAGAAGATTTTATAAGGAATCATGTGTTCGTACGAGGGAATCTATATAAGTAGTTGGATTTCGGAAACAGGTTCCAACAGTGTTGATGCTGGGAACTGGGGATGTGCAAGGCCTTAGTTGGTCTTCTACCTTAGCGTGAAAGATGTTGCGGCTAGGTGAGTTTGTTGGGTACATTGGCATGGAGAATGAAGATGGTTGGGTTGACTGGCTCAATCTCCAAGTGGGAGAATTGTTGAGATATGGAGCCTGATAATATATTTGGACTTTACACTAGGCCCACAATCGCGGATCCAACTGGGCATTAGAGGGCAGTTATGTCTTTTGTATTCTCCTAGGTATATAAATACATTCTATTCTCCTAGTGTATTAATGTTGAAAACATTCACAGTGAAATAAAACTCTAGCCGATCGTGGACGTAGCCAAAGGAAAACATTGGTGAACCACGTAAATCTATGTGCATTTGTCATTTCCGCACTTGTTCTTTGATTATTGTGATTGATCGTTCATAACACATTCAAATTTTGTTCTATTTAGTCTTTGTTCTATATAATCAAAATTAGTAGATTAAGGTTTAGATATAGTCTTTGTTCTACTCACTGGTATTAAAGTCAACTCGATCTTTTTATAATCTACAAATTGAATTAATGTTTAGAATTTATATAAGCCAAACTTGTTAATTGTTTCTTAAGAATTGTGTCTTACTCTTTATAATTTGAATTTGCTTATACATATCTTTTTATGCTCGGCTCTCTATTATGGATGAAATTATTTTTTTAATAGTTACTTTACAGGTTTTAATGGCTCAATATGGAAGTATATTTTTATGGTGGATATTTCATGTTAGAGCCTGAATTCAGATATATTGGTGGAGATATTGCTACATTTGAGAATGTTGACATTGACTATATTAGTAATAGACAAATATATGAGATAGGGAAGGAGTTAAGGTATAATCGAATTGATAAGGCATGTTATAGAATACTTGGTTTTAACTTTAAAGAGTCACTGAGAGTTATAGAGTCAAACCAAAGTTGTATTAGATTAGTAAACCTTATGTAAATACATGAGATTATTAACGTATAAGTAATTCATCATTTAAATACACCTTTCTATGCTCCTAACATATTAATTATAACTAGAGGTGAGGACTATGATGATGATAAACATGGTGTAAATATAAAGGAACCAAGTGCATATGGGAATGTGGAGGAACATGGTGCACATGTGAATGAAAATTTAAAAGAACAAGGTCCACATCTATATGAAAATTTGGAAGAACAGGGTGTGCATATGGATGAAAATTTGGGAGAACAAGTTACATATATGGATAAGAGTATGGAGGAACATGGTTCGTATTTTCAATCAGACTTCTATGTAGACATTCTATATGATCATCATTTGGTTGAAATTGAATCAATAGATTGTGGTAGTGTTATTAGTACTGATGAATATCCTAGTGGAGATGAGGTAGGTGAAGCTTTGTATAGATCCAGTTCAAATGTTAGGGATAATCCTACAAATGTGACATATGAGTGGAGATTGAGAATGGAGTTTGGAACTGCAAAAGAATTTAAAGACATTAGTATTGATTATGTAGTAAATATCGAATACAATGTTAGGTTAAAAAAGTGTGAGAATAATCAAACTAGGGTTGGTTGTATTGATTGATGCCCATAGGTTTTTTTATGTTGGATTTGATAAAAAGAGAGATGTTTCAAAGTTAAAACTTATAACCTTGATCACGGTTTTTTCACAATAAACAAACCAAAATTAGTTTATGCCAAATTCTTAATGAGACACTTTAAAGATTGAATTATATGGAGAAGCTTATTATCTAATTTTTTTAGTTCAAGCATGTGTAGAAGAGCAAAGAAGAGATTGAGGAAAGATAAAGCAACACATTATATTAATGAATATGTGAAGTTGCAAGGTTATATACATGAGTTGAAGATAAGCAATCCATCGCACATATCATAAAATATTCCAATAATCTTTTTGTTGCATTTTTATTCACAAACATATAAAGTCTCAAATGTCATTACACGTCTAAAATTCACATGTACATTGTACAATAGTTGAGAAATACAATTCTTTGATACAAAATAACTAATGACAATTGCAGGTACAACTGATCCCGACTCTAACCCATATCCAAATGCAGAAGCTAGTTTAACTAGACTAACTAGATCTCCTTTGAACCTGAAAATCAACGTTACAATTTTGATGAGTTTGCGAACTTAGTGAGTGAACCATCATTGATTTTTTCACTCAAGTTAGAAACACGGAGGCAAATCATATCCCAATCCAACAAGTATTTCATAATATTCAATACTGATTATCACATCACATTTTGTCACACTCTATCCCAAATAATCATATTTTCATAAGCATATCAGATAAGCTAACATTTCATATCACAACACATCCTTATTTACTCTTCAGCTGTATTTCAATCAATTCAGCAATTCATTTAAATTCAAACATATGATACATATAAGAATGTATATGCAGATGCACATGTGTCTCCATTCATTGTTACTTTGTTGTGACCGAGCGTCTCTTTACTATCTCGTATTCGTTGTGAATACTGGGCTAATTTTATATACTATCTCAAACCTATTGTAGATACAAGGCTCATTTTATATATTGTCCTATACCTATTATGGATAATGGGCTCATTGATAACTGAGCCTGTAGCTCTTTGTGCACATTTATGAGCTTTAAGCTCTTTTTCACGTTGGCCATTCCAGTCACAACTCCTTTTTTTGATCATACATTTCAATACAATGCATTGTTTCATATGCCATATTCAATTACCTTTCATTCCTATGTGATCTTGTCACATGTAACAATTTCATCGTATTTAAGTTCGGCAATTCATATTCAATTACTCACATAGTTCATATTCATTCCAGTATTTCACATTCAATTACTCTCACGTTTCATATTTATTCTAGCATTTCACATCCAATTGTTCACATATTTCATTTTCAACACATACAAAAGCACATATAATTGAGTTACACATTTAGGTTAACTCACAGTGCGCTCCAGCTAAGCTATTGCCTTGATTGACGATTCGACAATGTCTGGATTCTAACGATCTACCTGTGCTTCTTTAATCATGCAATACATACTTGTAGTTCACACATTACTGAGTTGATCAATGATATGACTATTCAATCATACACATGTTTATATGTCATGTTTAATGCATGTTCAATTGACTATCCCGGGTATGTATCCTTATTCACAAATCTTGATCATTCATTCATCATAGCTTGTATATAACTTGTTTGCAATTAGGTTATGCCTTCAGTAAGTTTTATTACTTTAAATTCATTAATCATACATTCACCAATCCTTTCCTAGCATTATATATATCAACACAATTTCCTAATTCTCATTCAATCATACCTAATTCATTACTTATATCCTTTAAATCACATTTGCATTCATAAGAGCATCTTTATACCATCAACAACTCATACTTCCCAAATTCATATACACTGATATCAAACAATCCATTCCTCAAATTATAACATGAGTTAACAACCTAAACTTATCAAATCTTTAACCAATTAATATAACAACAATCTAGGTTCATTTCAAGCCCCAATCAAGTCCAAATGTACCTAAGTAAAGTAACTTATCCTTAGTTGGAAACCAAACTTTTCTCACTTCAAGGCATTGCCCATGATCATGGGAAGGAGCTTATGTTGCTCCCATGATCGTGCTATAGGTAATCCGAAGGTGCATTGTCCAATTTCCATCAAATTTTTCATATTCTTACATCTTTATACCAAATTCAAAACATATTCATCAAAGTCCATTAATTATACCTCAATTATACCTTAATTATTCTTCAATTCCTCATCAATTTCATATCTAATTCCAACTTAAAATAATTCAATTGGTAGCTCACAAACTTTGGTCTTTCATGCATCAAAAATCAAAACAGAAACTTTCATTCACTAATATACATGTAGTCCTAGTTTTTCCCATTTTAAAAACACTACGCTAGTACCTTTCTTTAGCATAATTCACCTTCATTATATTTCAAATCCCAATCTAATTCATCCATAAAACAACCTATAGCGTACAGTTTTTATACATCAAGAACAAGACATAAAAGTATCCAAATTCAATTATCATTTTCCAACACAATTCATCATCACCATCATATACAATCCATCCCAATTCAATCATCATAACCCTTCTATTATAACATGCCATAAAAATCAAACTTTTCTACCTCAAATTCCAGCTTAATTCATCAAGCTAACTTAGCTCTCCATGCATACAAAATCATCACTAATTCAAGGTAGAAATAAGTTGGTTTTCGGCTAGGATAAAAGACCACCACAAGAACTATAATATTCTAGTTCTATAGCTATGTCGTGAAGGATAAAAACATGGATTTGGTGTAGCAATTTAGCAAGACTTAAACCAAAATATAGAGATGAGATAGAAGCAAGTTTCGGTGGAGAGAGTGAAGAAGGAAGAGAAATGAACTCAGCATAAACTTTTCTAGCATTTGCTTAATTCAACTAGGTGCAAAGTGTCATTATCTTAGATTAACATTTGTCCTTTAAGCATATACTCCATTTTTCATGTATATATGCTGCCATATGTCACTTGGTTACTTAGTCCATTTGTCACATAACCATTGCTGTCATTTGTCAATTAATTAGCCATGCCATTTGTCACTTAATTTTTCATGCCAAATGTCACTAATTAATAGGCTTAGTCATCCTAATTTTCCATACAACAACTTGTCTTTCCACTTGACATTTTTCTTAGACTAAATGTACATTTTAATTCATCAATCTCTTAATTGTAACAATTTGTTCCAAGTTACTAATTATAATCCATCAGTTCTTGACATTGGTAAACTAAAGTACAAGATATTAGAAATGCATATTCAAGTCACATTCATTTTAGTTTCATACCTTGAAATATGTCAATTGGGTGCAATTTGCCTAAACCACATTTCATGTATGTATGCTATATGATGCATATGAATACAATCTTAAAATCATGTCACAAATGTACCAAATTCATTCTATATGATGCCACTCATGTGACTTAATAGTCTCACACTTTAAATCCTTCAATAATGTAAAAGACGGAATATTACATTAACAGGGCCTTTAACCCATAATAGAAAACCACGTT
The DNA here is from genome assembly GCA_026413385.1 of Erythroxylum gracilipes. Classification (NCBI taxonomy): domain Eukaryota; kingdom Viridiplantae; phylum Streptophyta; class Magnoliopsida; order Malpighiales; family Erythroxylaceae; genus Erythroxylum; species Erythroxylum gracilipes. The sequence continues at coordinate 37,099,057 of JANZLC010000202.1, forward strand.
TCCTAAATGTGAACTTACTATTGTATTAGTAGGTGATGATGATTTTATCTACATACCAAAGAAAATCACAATGTAAATTTGCCTACAAAGAAATATCAATGCCAAATATAAGATAATCTTTTGTAGGTGATGAAATTATATTTATGCAATTAGGCCAACTAGTTCCAAAATAAGATAAATATAAATCCTAACTTTACCAACTAGCTTAAATATAAATAAATCCTAACTTTTCCAAATAGCATCAGGCAAGTCCCTCAATATCATGCCCATTAATTAAGGTTACTGGAAATACTTGTCACTTCAATTAGTTATTTCAATATTGATTCTTGATATTAATCGACAATCATTTATGGCATATATAAAGAGTCATACATGCTCGTTAATTACATACTTACTATCTAAATAAAACTTATTGAAGTATTTGTAAGTGGGTATTCTCTTATTCCTCTTTTGTTCATATGATATCATATATTATACAATGGAATGGATCAATTTGGTCTTGCTTCCATCAATAATATTGGACCATTTGACAATGCACTTGTAAACATACTTAATGTATAGTTTCCAAGTTCCATTCACATGAATAAAATAATAATTTCAAATTGTCTTACATTAGACTTATAATATTATAGTCACCTAAAGTAAGTAAAGGTCATGAAAGTATGTAGTTTATTTTAATGTCACCATAATATGGTCAACTTGAAAAACTAGAGATAAAAAGACAGTATTTAGAATTTTGTGGGCCAAATATAATAAAATTTGAGAAAACATGTTCTGCTAATTGGATGATATAGTTTGAATATAGCATTACACCAATAATAAGAAAAAAAATTAAGAGTTGTTCCTACCCAGAGATCATACGCAAAGCTTCTTACTTAATTAGATCAGTATCATGTTCTCTTAGTCCTAAAAATGGCTACAACGAAAATCAATACATGTATATACTAAAAACTGATTATGATGCTCTTCATAAGCCATTCTTTTATTCATTATAGTCTAAATCATAAGGGTTTCTGCATTTTATAGTCATCACATCAAGTAAACCTAGAATTATGCAAGACAAATATCCTAACTATAAAAGTTTGGCTCGTGATTAGTCAAAAGAAACTAAAATTTTAAAAACTGCAATGAGCAATTTAAATTAGGCCTCACGAAAGATGATAAGAGAAATTGGAAGTACAAGAACTGAATGAATCTTCTCGTTGCACAACTCTTATCACTAGCCCTCTCTCAAACTGAGCAGCTCAACACTAGCTTCCATAATATTTCTCCATTTCATGACATCCCTTTTGTAAAAACTACTAAACAAACAAAGCTAAGCAAAAGAAGCGAACCAATTTGCATTACCACAAATTGTGATGACAGTGATGGGTAGCAACGATGAAGGGTGGCAAATAAAGGGGATGACACGATCTAGATTGTAAACATTTTAAAATGGAAGGACATTTTCAGATTGGGATTTCACCTACAAAGACAAACACACAAAAGTAAATGAGTAAGGAATTTAAGGAACTAATTTAGGGATTTTCATGACACATGCTTCTATTAGGGATTTGTTTCATATGCTTCTGTTAAGAAGTTAATTAATTAGTATAGTAATGGTTAAATTATTTGTTAAGTTAATTTGTTAGGTTAACAAAAATTAGGGTTAAATTATTTAAGTAGATCCCACATTTTTAAATATTAATTTGATTTAAAATTTTAATTTAAGTACACAAGTCCTACACTACCCCATTAGTCTTAACATATAATAAACATATGTTAGGTGATGTGTTGACTTGGTAGAAAATTAACAACATAACATTATCTTCAGTTTCTCTGTAAGCTTAAAATTGAATTTAAATGTTTGTCAAATGATAGGACTTAATTTATCTTCTTTAAAATATTAGGATTAAATGCAAAAATCATCTAGAGTTCTCGTCTTGAATAGTGTGGTTTGCAAGCTTCTTCTGCAGAGTAGTATGTAAAGTTGGAGATCCCCATAGAGCCCATCTCTCTTTGGAGAGAGCAAAACCATACTCATCTACATGTTGGAGCAGATCGACTTATTCTCACCCTCTAAGGAAGAAAGGGAATACCTACTATAGCTAGGATATCTCTTCTAGACATTGCCTATACAACGTAAAAAAATGATCTTATCGATACTTTGCTTACAACTCTCAACAATGGAAGTATCATCCTCGCTATAGCACCTGATTTTAACATCAGGCTAGATGATCCAATGTTAACTGTCAGACTCTAGGTCTAGATCCATATCATTGGCAAAGATCAAGACCCTACAACAATTGTGGCTACGTTACATCATCAAATGATTTATCACCTCCAGAATCATATTGTTGGTTTGAGCTTTCCAAACTCTACTTTGGATGATCTTTACATGGTTGTTGATCATTCTAGGGATCAGACTACTGTCATTTAGATCCCGAAGTTGTTGCCTCTAATAGAGCTGGAAAAGCTGATGCCACATAATAGATCACAAACTACCAGAAGGTGTTCCATGCTTATCACAGGCACTCATTTCACATAACTACTCCTCTAATTCTTTAGACTCTTCAAGATGGATCGGTGAAATCTCTCTACACTAGGCCTACTAATGACCAACTAGGTACTTCAAACACTTATGGCCTATTTTTGATGCTACAACCTGTTATGTCTTATATAGAGGCCAAAGTCCCTCCGATTCATTATATCAAATCTGATGGAGATCCGGTCTATATAAGTCATCATTGTGGACATTTCATCTAGGATATATATCCTTTTATTTGTGAGCAAAATTGTGAAGTCTGTCTAAATCATGAATCAAACAGTGATGACGATGAGTTGTATAATAGAAGACAATGATGAAGAAAAAAGTCAAAGACTCGATATATGCGTTCTCAACAATATCATCCTCTTTAGGATGATCATGATGGTGACTCTAGCAAATCCATTGGTCTCAACATAGAAAGGTTTAGGCTTAATCTATTCTGAGATGCTGAAACCTACAGGCAGAGATTATCCAGAGTCAATCTCCCAACCATAGCCAGTAATTCCTCTTATTCCTGTTGTATCTCTTGCTCCCATACCTTGTATGATGGTTCAACTGTAAGAGGAAGACTTTCCTCCTTTACACCAGAGAACTGATGATGCCAATAGGGTTATCTCTAGCCCTTTTGTTCAAGCTTCAGGAATAACTTCTCAAGGAACTTTTGTTTCTAATCCTACCGATGAAGTTCATAACTGGCATACTAATAACGCAATAGCAAAAAACAAAGTTCTACGAAGGATTGATTATAAACTGGATGGAATCAATCAACAGAATCACACTACTCATCAATGAGTAGACGTTGTTTCTTCTCAAATCCAAAAGCTATATAAATCTTATAAAGATCAGGTACGAACTTTAACACTACATTGCAACGCGGTATTTTACACTAGACTTTACAGTCAAAGAGCAAGAACTTAGACAAGTAAAACAAATTCTTCAACAAATGGAAGATGACATACAAAGTGAATAGTCTAAAACTGTTTAGTTTATCTTCCTACTCATCTAGTTGCTCAGCCCATGTATGCTTCTCCTTCTTACCTTACCTATCTATACGTTGCTGATTATGAAAAAGTCTTCAAGATGAATTATCCCTTGATCAGACAACACATTCACCCTCTTTCGAGTTAACCTAAGAAATCTGCAAAACCCAAGCCTTAAGCTAACGAACCTAAATCCAAAGATCCATCATCTTCACACACAAAACCTATTGATACAAGGAATAAATCACTGTAGATTAAAATACCATCTTCATCTCCACCAAAAGCTCAACCTCCATCCTCTTCAACTAAAGATAAAGAACATGAGTTCATAACAACTTTTGCACCTACTAAGGTTCTAGAGGTTCCACTACCTATAACAGAGGCTCCTCCTGAATCCTCTGAACAATCTAAGCAATACTCTAAGCAACCCTCAGAGCAATCTTCTATAATTTCATAATCATCTGCAGATTCCTCTGAACAAATTGTTGATCTATCTGATATCACTCAAGTTATGATGACAATGCCTCAACAAACTGAAGTCAATCCAGATATCAATGATGTTGACTTTATAGGCTCAGTAGACACCTAAAACATTCAGATAATCACCACTAGAAGTTCTAATATAACTAACCAAACCTACTTTAGGTCCCTGGTTTACATTTGACGACCTTCTTTCTAAGAAATGGAGAGAACGCCTTCATAAATTTGGAACATGGCTAGATTTGCAAATGACTCGACCAAATACTCATTTACGAGATATTTTGTTCGAGTTCACTTCTCGCTTCATTGGTACTCTACGAGAATAGTGGTAAAGTCTTGACGACTATAGACGCTTACAATATATTTAAGTCACATCTACAAGTATTCTTCTTGGTATCATACACAAAGAATTCATAGGTGACTTCCAACTCATTGACAAGCAAGTTCGTCAAGAATATTTTGAAATGAAATGTTGTTCGCTTGATAGACATGATCTTCAAAAGCATTTTCAACGTATAACTTAAAGATATTATCTTTTCAACATATCAAATGACCTTAGTCTCCGTTATAACTTCATCTCATCCTTGCCAAATGAATTGCAATAGACCATTGCAGCCTTACACAGAAATATGACAAATATTACTATTGGAGAAATTTATCAGCTTGCTTTATCCTCTTTGGATAAACTCTACGATCAGCAAACTTTCTTCAAAAATATCATCAAAGGCGGTCCTATGCTTCAAAAATCTTGCAAGAAGCCTTACTTTAAAATCAAATGCAAGAAAAAGAAAGACTGTGATTACGGTAATAAGAAAAAATATCATCACAAAAATCTTTACTATAAGAGTCAGAATTTCATAGATCTCATATACCTCCTAAGGAAGGCTACAAGCCCTTCAGGACAACTTTCAGGAATAACGTGAAGAAAAAGAGATTTGTTCGTTTCTTCAAATGCAAACCTCCTCAATCTCAGAAGGTTGATCAATGTTTTCTCTATAGACAACTAGGACATTTTACAAGACAGTGTCCTCACAAGAGCAAAAAAGATATCAGGTTATTGGATTCAATTCAGTTTATTTTGCCTATTCATTATTCTAATAAACTTAAAGATCTTATTGAGGAACAGACAAGTGAAGATGAAGATACAAAGTTTGTTGTTTTTGTCTCTTCCTCTGATGATGACTCTTCTGATTGTTCATTCTCTTCTGAGAATGCTTCCCTATACATGTTATAACAGACATGTCTAAAACTGGATTGTAAACTAGTTAAAGTTTCTCATCTGTATGTCTAGATCCAACTTCTTCGACAGGAAAAATATGATAGACCCATCAAGGCTATTGGGTTTATGGATATTGAATCAAGTAGAACAATCATGAAGCCTAATATTTTACCTCCTAATGCATGGACTTCTCATGATGAATATTTCACTGCTGCTGATGGTAATTCATTTAAGATCGAGCTTATCACAAAGAGAAAGATCGGGGTTTAATTCTTTCCTCAGTGTACAGTGTGGATTAAAGTTCTTCGAAGCCATTTACGTAGCCCAGACATTCTAATTGGGATGGACATATACAGTAAAGTCACACCTTTATAGATCCTACCCATAGGCCTTAGGTATCGAACTTATTTTAGTCCGTACACAAAGATCAAAAATGTTTTTGAGCTTAAACAGGTACCCCCACCATATGGAGCCATAAGAGATCCGTTGTTAGAATATTGTCCTGAATCCTATGCACAATTCTTTTATCCTAAGCCTCTATGGAAAAATGTTGAATTCTTCAATCAATTTCCCTTCAAGAAATATGAGGATATCAATCTAACAAAGGTGGCACATCTAGGGCCTAATGATCTCAAGCTAGCAAAAGAATAGTATGTTGTTCTTCTTCAACAAGGACTCATAAAGCTCACGAATTTTGATTGGGCTTGTCAGGCCTTTTACGTTTACAAAAGGTCTAAATTGAAGCGGGGTAAAAAGGGATTAGTTACTGATTAAACCTCATCCTTATCTAAGCTTCTGAGAAAGAATCCTCCATCTTAGAATTCAGAACAAACCAAAGGCCAATCAACACTTAACCCATATCTGCTTGCATCCTTCAGGAATCTTTCTGAAGAAGATTTCCCACTATAAATACACCATTCACCTTGTCAATGGTATCATCTTAGCTAACTTCTTATCTCTTCCTTTTAATAATAGCATTTTCTTTCTTTACATTACTAACCTACCTCTCACTGCATAAATAAAGAAATCCTTTCCTTCTATTGCTAGTGCCCCCACTAATGTTCCTGAAGTTGCCTCTCTTGCTTGTATGAGTTTGTTATACTATTTATACTATTCCTTAGTGAGACTAACTCACCTTGCAACACCATATTTTTTAATCTCAAAACACCCTACCTTAATGTATTCTTCCTTAATTGACCTCTTTCTGAAAATGCATTATGGTATCTTTGGGCATTGTTAGCCCTTTATGCTTGTTCTGTTACCTTACCTCCTCTACAGGTCTACCAATATCTGTGTGATCGAGATAATGAAAGGTCTCTATTATGGACATTTCTAGAGTGGTATCAACCACTAGAACAATGGAAGAAACAACTCTCCATAGTCATTGAGCAACGTCGATTATAGGAAGCATCTTATAAGAGATAATCTACACAGTGTTTCTACATTATCCATCGTCCATATCTCACAGCAAAAATTGGTACAATTTATTATAAAAATCGTGTATGTTTTCATCATGCTTCACTTTATTGGCCAAGGTACAAGGAGAATGTTATTAAATCTCTTAGGGATTTTCTTAAGGAGATTAATCATTTTCCTCAACATACACCTATCCTTTCTACTTCTCTTGAACCTTACCCAGGAGAGCTTTTTCTTAGTGAACCTGAAGCACCAAAAGTCAACATGCCAAGCCCAAATAGCCCAATGTATTTCGAAACTGATGAACAACTCAAGTTTAAGCCTCAGATACTTCAAGTCCTTCACAGCCTCTAGCCTCTGTCTTCCAGGATGCTCAAGACCCTAATGATGACATTTACATCTCCAATGAAGAAGAGCTAAACCTATTCCTGCAAAGATTCCACACGGATGATGTCAGTCCTACTAAACGACAAAATACCTACAGAGCTGACACTGATAGTTCAAGTAATCTAGACTCTCCATCCAATCTTCAGTCGTTACACGAACTAATTCGTGATAAATGATGAGCTAGATTCCACTCCTCAATATTGGACTTTTCTTTTTAGACATCATTATGATCTGTTATGGTTAAATGTTTTTTAGTATGTTAATAAGAGAATCTTTAAGGTCCACACCCACTTTAAAAGATTCTTTCTTATCCTTTAGGAATCTTTTTACTATTTTCTTTTTTAAAGGTGTGTAATGCAATTTCTTTTTTAAAGTTTTACCTAGGGAATATATTCCCTACTTAAAGTAGTTTGTTTGTATTCCCTTGATTCGCCTATAAAAGCAAGACTTGTCTATCATTGCAATCACGCTGGGAAATAGATCTTGTTTAAGCTAGAAATATGAAAGAAAGTTTGAGTGTGTTTGCTTTCATGGCTCCTCTCTAAACTCCTTCCCTCCTAAAACCTTGTCTTGAATAATGTAGCCTATCAGTCATATATAGAGATAAGTATACTCTACACTTACCTCCTAGTGAGGATTTTGTGTATTAGAACATCTAGAAGATAGTATAGGATTGTCGACAGTCTGGGACTATATAGAGGTTTTAAGAGGAAAGCTTGAGTTTTGGTGCCCGCAAAGAGAAGGGCTAGTGTATTCGACCATCATACACTACAAGAAAATAAGCCCTTTTGTGTCGTTTTAAACGTCACAAAAGGTCCTAAAAACGTCGTAGAAGGGAATTTGCGATGTTTTAAAAAATGTCACAAAAACGTCTCGGAATGTAGTGTAGGCAAACGTTTTCCGCGACGTTTTATGAAAAACGTCACGAAAAATTATGACATTCCGCGACGTTTTGTAAAACGTCACAAAAAAGTTGGACAATCCGCGACGTTTGAGTAAAATGTCACAGATTGTTAGAGTTTCCGCGACGTTTTTAAAACGTCTCAAAATGTTAAGAAATTCGCGACGTTTTTTAAGAATCACGGAATGTATTCCACGACATTTTTAAGAAACGTCATGGAATGTATTCCGCGACGTTTTCAAAACGTCACGGAAGACATATTATTTTTATTTTTATTTTATTTTTCCATTTTTTGAAAATCATATTAATTTAATAATTTTTAAATTTTAATAATTATTTTTAAAATAAAATTTTTTAATCTTATTTATTTAATAACTATTCAATATTATTTATAAATTTTATTTACTTAATATTTCTTCAATTTTTTTAATTTTAATAACTTTTCATGTATGACAAGAATTTCATACTGTGCATAAAATTTATTATTTAAAGCAATTCCTAAGCATGTCATAATACATTAATTAACATAAACAATGTCATAAATGTTTAATATATCAATATGAGTACATATATCTAATCTAATCTTTAGTGAGAAAATTATTATACGCAGTACTGCAACTACCACCGAAAATTATGAAGCCTCAAAATCTCAGGACCACTTGAATTGCCTCTCTTACTTCATTGAGCTCAGCTTTAGTTCCAAAGTGAGATTTATTAAATGATCACCACGTACAGTTCCAAAATTTGCAACATTTGGTGCTTTAACAGGAAGAGGAACAGCTTTCATGCATACCTGGTGATGGAGGGCAAAAGGTTTCTTCTGTTCAAATTGGGGAAATC
>JANZLC010000202.1:37114683-37140760 GCA_026413385.1 Erythroxylum gracilipes
GGAAACTAAGACTAAGGGGTTATATTAAGATAATTAATATATGAATAAAAACAAATTATCAGTAAATATTTAACACGAAGAAAAAGCAGACGGAAGCGCAAAACCATTTTGGTAAGGTTGAAGAAAGTAAAATGAGACGAAGCGGTGAAACCCAAAGTGATACGCAAGCACAAGTCAAGTAAGACGAAATCTAAAGACAAAAGACAGACGAACTGGAGCAGTAAAAATAACAACTAAGAAAGACAAAAGCAAAATGAAGGGAAAGCTAAAAAGTGGAAAATAAGACAAAGCAGCAAGTAAAACGAGGCAGTTTAATGTAGAAAACTGTTTCTTATATTAAGATAATTAGTAAAAGTAAGACGATGTACATAGACAAACGTAAGACGATGCGGAAACTAAGACGAGCTGGAAACTAAGACGATAATCAGAAACTGATTTAGCTATTGTGCAACTTAATTAATTAACGCTTTCGTCTGATTTTGTCGTCCGTCTCATTTTTTATTCCCGCCTTCCGTCTAATTTCTGCTTGTGCTTCCGTCTTTCTTGTTATCGTCTGACTATTGCTTTGTACTTGTTCATTCTGTCTGATTTTTACTTGTTCATTCCGTCTCATATATTTCTGCTTCCGTCTTACTTTCTTGTTCCATCATTTTTACTACTATATATATTAAATGTGTATATATTTACTTGACATGTAAAAATAGTGCACAGGCAAAAGCAAGACGAAGCAAAAGCTAAGAGAAAAGTAAGACGAAGGGAAAACTAAGAAGGGAAAATATTAAATGTGTATATATTTACTTGACATGTAAAAATAGCACACAGGCAAAAGCAAGACAAAGCAAAAGCTAAGAAAAAGAAAAATAAGACGAAGGGAAAATTAAGACGAAGCGGTTGAATGTAGAAAAGCGTTTCTTTCATTAAGATAATTATTCAAAGTAGAACGAAGTACATAGACAAACGTAAGACGACGGGAAAACTAAGACAAAGTACATAACCCTTATGCTAGGTTCTTTCGAAGTCTTCAACATATTCAATCGCTTGAAAATAACGAAATTGTTCTCAAATGCTTTCCTGGTCTTGATCAACGCGTTTATATCCTCATATCTAGGTCCACACTCACTCAGGTCCGAGTTATAGAATTCAACCGCTTCAATATCGTCTTTTATTTCCGCGGGATGAATCAAAATGGCATCATGGCATCGCTTGAAAATAGCGAAATTGTTCCAAAGATGTTATCGTGGTCTTGATCAACGCACTTGTCCAAATATTGAATAAAACCGTAGGGCATCTGTACTCACAATAAAATAAAACCTGCACGAAAGGAGAACTTTAGGCCACAACACCTGCAGAGAAACAAAACAACACAAAGTCAAAAAGGACAAAAAATAAAGGAAAAACGATAAAGGAAAACTTCAAACTTACCAAAGTAGAAAGCAAAACTCGAAACCAAAACCGCAGGCCATGTGTGTTGAACAAAACCGCAGGCCATCTGTACACACAATAAAACCTGAATAAAAGTCGAAGGAAAAAGCACAAAGCCAAAAAGGAAAACAAAATCAAGCAAAAACGAAAACTTACCACACCTGCCGGAGAGAAACTACAACACCTGCAGAGAACACAAAGACAAGAAGGTCAAAAGATAAAGGAAAAAGGAAAACTTATCACAGCTGCAGAGAAACAAAAGAAAAAACGAAAACTTACCAAAGCCGAAAGGCAAACTCGAGACCACACCTGCGGGAGAAAAACTGCAACACCTGCAGAGAAACAAAAGAAAAAACCGAGGAACTTAACAACACAACGACAAAAGGACAAAAATAAAGGAATAAAAAAAGAAAACTTATCACAGCTGCAGAGAAACAAAAGAAAAAATGAAAACTTACCAAAGCCGAAAGAGAAACATCTGCCGGAGAGAAACTGCAACACCTGTAGATAAACACAAGAAATAACCGAGAACTTAACAACACAAAGAGAAAAGGCAAAAAAAAAGGAAAACTTACAAAAGAAAAAACGAAAACTTACCAAACTCAAAAGAGAAAGACCCGCCGGAGAGAAATTACAACAGCTCTAGAGAAACGAAAAGGACAAAAAATATAGGAAAAAGAAAAAAGGAAAAGTTATCACAGCTGCAGAGAAACAAAAGCAAAAAGGAAAACTTACCAAAGCCGAAAGAGAAACTCCAACCATCTGCGTTGAACAAAACCGTAGGCCATCTGCACACACAATAAAACCTCGATGAAAGTCGAAGGAAAAAGTGCAAAGCCAAAAAGGAAAACAAAATCAAGCAAAAACAAAAACTTACTAGACCTGTAGAGAAACAAATGACGACGACAAGAAAAAAACTGAAAAAGAAGCAGAGCACGTCCAGCGCCAAGAGAGAAAACTTTGCAGAGGAAGCCAATGGCGGAGAGCTAAGAAAAGAGAGAGAAAATTTTCCAAAACTGTTCGAGGCAGAGTGATTGCGAAACTCTAGGGAGAGTAATAGAGAAAACTTTGAGGCACAACATTCAATGACCAGATAAAATGGATGAACGGGATGGATTAAGAAAGGCACAACATTCAATGACCAGATACAATGGACGAACGGGATGGAATGCGCGACACAACATTCTATGAACAGACATAAGGCGTCAGATTAAATGGACGACCGGAATGAATTGTTTCTACGAACAGGTAAAACAGATATAAGCCGTCAGATTAAATGGACGAGCGGGATGGATTGTGTGGTCGTCCATCCCAACTTGTCTTTAATATATATACTTAATAACCACTGCACAATGAATATTGATTTATGCTTCAAAAAGATGCACACCGCACTTAAAACATGGTGAGATGGCATTGGTTGTTATATGATCTAATAAACAACTTAGAATATAATTATCTCATTGAATAGCAAGAATGAACATCTACATGTAAGATGCATCAAGATTGACTTCGGGATAAGGCTTATAAAGTATAAGAATGTTGGAAACACCAATTTATGAGCAATCAGACATGTCAAATGTTTAGCGGGAGTAAACAATAAAAGAATGCCAACATAAGTAACATTCCACATTACACAAATCGTATAGAATTTGAGATAAAACTCCCAATAAAGGTTAAACATTTTCCAGATGACATACCTACACAGGCAATCAAGTATCTTCCAAGGCAATACATGGCAAATGATTCGTAACAATCCCGCAGTATTTCTATGTCTAACACTAATTGATGGATGGACCAATGATACAAACTGCACAAAACCGCCACACAAATTTTAATAGGAATAGACTAAAATTAATTTATAATCAACAATCTGGATACCATTATCTGATCATTTTCCTTGAAATGCAAAGAGCTTTAATTTCTGTAGTTATCAGTTTAGCTGAAGGCAGGTTTGCTTTCAAGTGCATTGTCCGACGATAAATCTTAGTTGGTAATATCCCTTACTGACTCTACGGCATAACAAGGAACCATTAGGATAACTCGAATCGAGAACTTTTGCTCCTCAGGATTCTTATATGCAGAAAGGTGCTAGAACAAAGGGTAGAACGACTGAGACAGCGTTATAAGCACAAAAGCACCAGCCACCAAAGTTGCCCATACAGGATCGGAATAGGACGAGAGAGATACAATGAGATCCTGATACTTCATTATCGGCTATGATCACTTGTGGATTAGCCTATAGCTGGCCAGCATAATTGGAATTTGTTAAGTTTCCGCTCTGTAACACACTCGATAACCACCCAAAAGCTCTACGAAAAAAGAAGCCATTGAAGCCATTAGCCCCAAAAAAAGGAAAAGACCCAAAAGGATTATACAAAACAGAAAAACAACTGAATCATAAAGCACTGGTGATAAGATAAAACAAACCCAACAACATAATAAAAAACAATAGGTTGAGTCGGATTTACGATATTTGAGAAGCAACTGACCCGAGAGAAGTCAACAAATCGACCTTCGAGAACTGAATAGAAAAGAAAGCAGCAATCTTTAGAGACCTACAATGGCTGGGTTTCCTGGTAAAAGTCGTAACTTCGTCCGAAGAAATCCTTTACAAAAACGGGAACATGATGAAGAATATCATCCAGTAAAAGAAAAGATGTGAAAATTTGTAAAAAGGGGTAAGGATAATTAATTGATTTAAAGCTCGCTAATTGAGGAGGCTAGATAAAGAGGGAACTCTGTTCGCATAGAAAACAAAAGCAAGAATCAAAGACCGAAGAAGGGATTCATGTTAATCATCTTCTCCACCTCGTTAGTTATTTAATTTGTTTGAGAGTCGAAATAAAACTTTTTACCGTCTGAGGTGTCATCTTCTAATCTCTGTACAGTTAGATATAGGATTGTATGTAGCTTGTACATTTAATAAACTAGTCATCCTCGCGGGAAGCTGTATTCCAGTGTGTTGTTTGGCATGTATATGCATATGATTAGTGAAGGCAAGGAAGGCAACATGTGATTAGACAACCATGAGAACTACAAGGTGTTAGAGAGATTCATGCAGATCTTCACAACTCACTAGCTTAATCTGATATCATGTGAGTATGACTATTTATTTGATGAATGGAGAATCATAAGTCAAATCGTCTGACTCTCATTCACATCTTAGGTTAGAAATCAGACAAATATATATTTGACAATATTGATCAACATTCATCGTGAAGATGGAAAGCTGATGGAAATGATGAGACAGAATGGGGGCAACCTGAGCTGGCCATCATTACTGCAACCACGTAGATGGAATACAGCCAAATCAAAGACTTGGAATCGTATGGCTTTCTTGTCTTGCACGGTATTAGTCAAGGTCAATTTGCAAAATCCACCGAAAGAGAAGCGGTTTATTATCCAGTTCGAAGCCAACTGGTACATTTGTGGAGATAAACAGTGAGCAGGTATGGGGTTCCATAGGTTAGGCGATGTAGGCAGCCACAGGGTGTGGCAACATCTAACAGATTTGTAAACAAATTAGTTGCTATCGTTAACACGTACGTTCTACCAACTATCATCTCATTTCTGTTCCCTTCTCTTTCTCCAATTTCAGCCACAGAACCAAAAGGGCTCCATTCCGAGATTTTTAGCTTAGTGTAATCTTACTAAAAATCAGTGGAAAAGCACATGTGGGTCCTGACAAAGGCCAAACGGTGGAGCAACCCAACGGGCGGTGGCGACAAATCAATGAAACTACACGTGAAACAGCGTCTCATTTGTCAACCTTAAAACTGTTTTTCAATCACTAACCAAAAAACCCGCGAAACTCCTATCCTTATCTCTCTACCGTTAATCACAATAAAAAAAGGAAAAACTGCCACGTTTTAAAAAGCGAAGCACGCATGTCCTTTTCTCGTTTTGTCACTAAACCTGCTTAGTGTTCCTTTTTCTGCAGAAATGGCCCAAATGACATACTTTTTTTTTTCCTTTTTCAAAGAAAGAATGATATACGACAGAAGTACGCCACTATAGTAACAAGTGAATGGATTACTAGATTGATCAACGACTGATACCCTTTAAGAGCTTCTAAGACCTGAGCTTACCTGCTAGAAACCGAGGGCCAGGTGATGATGGAGCGCGGAGATCATAAAGTGGGTGCTTTAATTTCATCCGGTTCTAGAGGTGGCGATGATCGTCATGTGGTTAGCGATATGCTGGATGCTATTGAAACCGTTGGATCGTACGTGGGATACAGGAAGACGCAGAGAAATGAGTGTTTGAACCTGGTTAGAAGATTGAAACTTTTGGTGCCTCTACTAGAGGAGATAAGGGAAGCTGATAAGTTGGTTTATAGTGAAGCTTTGGACTGTTTGCTCAATCTGAAGAAGGCGCTTCTTATTGCAAAGAAGTTGTTGAAGACATGCAGCTCTGGAAGCAAGATTTACCTGGTCACTGTTCATTTCCTTCCTTTTCTCTCTGACTTGGTTTTTTTTTTTTTTTTGCGATTCTAACTGCTAATCTTTCTCTGTTTCTTTGAGTCTTTGCGATTGCCAAGTTCTTACTTGAATTGTTTCCTCAATATTACTCATATGAGTTAGGCACTGGAGAGCGAGGCAGTGATGGGAAGATTTCATGCTCTATATGACAAACTGAATCAAATATTGGATGATATGCCATACCATGAGTTTGGAATCTCAGTGGAAGTAAAAGAGCAAGTGAGTGATCTGAATTTTCTCGCTTTCTGCTATATGAGAATAATACTTAAGTGGCCGTTGATCTTCTGTTTAAAGAAGTTCACAGAATCAATTTGAAATCGAATCTTTTTTACAAATGATCCGTCTTAGTACTGAGCATCAATTTTCAGAATGTACTGTTAAATTTATCATTGAGATAGCAGTCTGCAGAGCGTAACGTGCTCTCTTCCACTAGATGATTATCTGGACCTTCTTACAACTGGCGTCCAATGTATAGTCTTCACTGTTTAGCATAACTGGTTGGTTAAGAGCGATTGAGAGCATAATCCCACAGAAGAAATGCTCCTGAAATGTGATTAGGACTCTTGCTGTCCTTCCTTGCACCTGCACAAAATAACAAACAAGCTGGGATTAAAAGCTAGTAACACAGTCATAAGGAATTGACTTAGAACCTTTTTATTATTTGTTCAGCAGTGTTAAATGATTATTTAGTACATGTATCTTGAGTCTCACTTTTTTAAATTACGCTCTTGTATGGCTATGGACGTGCAACTAAATGAATCCAGGTTGAACTCATGTGCATGCAACTTAAGAGAGCGAAAATGCGAACTGATACTCAGGATATAGAATTAGCAATGGATATTATGGTCGTATTCTCAAAAGAGGATGACCGAAATGCAGACAGCGCGATACTAGAGAGACTGGGCAACAAGCTAGAATTGCATACTACTGCAGACTTGAGAGCAGAGACAATATCGGTTGGAAAACTAGTCAAGGACAAAGCGCAGAATGCTGAGACTAGCAGGCAAATAATGGATCTTTTGGAAAAACTCAAACAGATTGCAGGGATACATGAATCTATCGAGCTTGATCCTACTTTATCTGCAAAACATCTTAAAAGATGCCCGTCTTTAGTAATTCCTCATGAATTCCTTTGTCCAATCACTTTGGAGATCATGGTGGATCCTGTAATTGTGGCGACAGGACAGGTAATCAATTTTTTAACCGTTCAATTGTTTGTATACACCAACATAGTTTTGGACTTCAGAAGCTAAGTGATTCAAAATTTTCTTCTCTTGCGAAAGAGTTATGAAAGAGAGAGCATACAGAAGTGGCTGGATTCTAAACATCGGACCTGTCCAAAGACTGGGCAGATTTTGGACCACCTATCCCTGGCCCCAAATTTTGCACTGAGGAACCTTATATCTCAATGGTGTGAGAAAAATGATTTTGCGCTGCCCAAGAAGGAGACATTTGTAGGCTCTGATGGTTCTTTCTCTCAGCTCATAGAGGAAATCTCTAGCTTGATCCAAAAACTATCTTCATGTGAGCTTGATGTCCAGAGACAGGCCATCGTGAAAATCCGGATGCTTTCAAAAGAAAGTCCTGACAATAGAATTTTGATTGCCAACAATGGAGGAATCCCTCCATTGATTCAGCTTTTGTCCCATCAAGATATCAAGATTCAAGAACACACCGTGACAGCTTTGTTGAACTTGTCAATTGATGAAGCAAACAAACGACTAATAGCCCGAGAAGGAGCCATTCCTGCCATAATCGATATCCTGCAAAATGGAACAGACGAAGCTAGGGAAAATTCTGCTGCAGCTCTGTTTAGTCTATCAATACTTGATGAGAACAAAGTTCTGGTGGGGGCTCTGAATGGTATCCCTCCATTGGTGGAGCTTTTGCAAAAAGGGACAACTAGAGGTAAAAAAGATGCTGCAACTGCTCTCTTCAATCTATCTTTGAACCAAACCAACAAGTCCAAGGCCATAAAAGCAGGCGTCATACCCTCATTATTTCATTTGCTTGAGGACGAAAGTCTAGACATGATCGACGAAGCTCTCTCCATCTTACTGCTTCTAGCATCACACCCTGAAGGCAAGAACGAAATCGGAACACTATATTTTATCAAAAAGGTTGTTGAGATCATAAAAATTGGAACGCCCAAGAACAAGGAATGCGCGACATCCGTTCTGCTTGCACTGGGGTCTAACAACTCGCGGCTTTTATCAGCTGCAGTTCAGTGGGGTGTATATGAACATTTGAAAGAGATATCAAGGTGTGGTACCAACAGAGCTCGAAGGAAAGCAAATGCTATTTTGCAACATATGAGTAAGTGCAAACACAATCCTGGAAATCAGATCACACAGACTACCTGATCAATTGATAAAGTCCCTGGAATGGAAGTGCCTACTTGTGTTGCAATGTTTATATTTTGTTGTTTCTTGTCCGGACAATCATCCTAAATTACATCAGAGTTTGTGAACTATTATCCCCACCTCTTAGATTAAGCTGTATTTATTGTTTACGTACCTCAGCCAGTACCATAAGATCCATGATAATGCACTGAAGAAGAAGCACAGTTTGCCGTTTGAGGTGATGTAGCACTTTCGTTTTCACCATGTCTTACGAATTCATGTTGTATTAAAGTATGAGTTTATATTAAAAATTTCAGCGTTGAACGGCAACGAAGACTCTTAAAAGGCTTCCAGTGTTTGAATGTTTTGATACCAAAATTTAAATTTTTTTTAAGGAAACTATTTTGTATTAGAGAAGGTTGAAGACCATGTATTAAAGATGTGAATTATTTTTGTTGAAATATAAAGAGTGAAAGTTTGTTCCACAATAGAGAAAGATATAAGTTTAGTGGACTACTCCACCTATTACCAATTAGTTTTAAGATAGAATTTCACTTAGACTCGTATATGGTGTAAATTTTGTTTTCGTTTGAGTTAGGCTTATTGTAAATTTTAATAATTTTAATAATATTTTTTAAAAAATCCAATTATTGATGCTCTGCCTTTGAGTGTCAATAAACTGAAGTTATATTTTGACCAATCTGCCACAAAATGGAACCAGTTCAAAAGTCGGGTAATAAACGAATAATTGCAAACGTTGGGACCAAAACAAAATATTTTGTAAAGTTGGAGGACCAAGAGTGAAATTCTGGACTTTGTTAGAGGCAAAAGGAAATTCTTCCAGCTTTTTGAAACCCCTTCCTCTCTCTCTCTCTCTCGCCCTCCCTCTCCGAGAACGATTTCAATGAGCTGAAAGGTAATGCTCTCCGCTCTCGCTCTCGCTCTGTTTATTCACTTGTTCTTTTGGTCTCTCTGATTAGGGTTTTCTTTTCAATCTCATTCACCCTACTTATTTGAAGCTAGATTATGGTGTTTATGTTGGTTAACAAATTATCAAATCTGCTATTTCGCTTTTAATATTTGTGATAGTTGTGGCTTGTATTTTTGCTGGTTCTTGTTTTAGGACCTACGAGAAACCCAGGTTTGAGAAGCTTGATTCCGTCGCTGTAGTTCAAGTGCTTTCGTTTTGGTTTTCCAATTTCTTCTTTTGCATTTTTCTCTGAGTAGTAACCAGGAAAGGGTCTCTTTTTCTTGTTTATATTCTGGATTGTCTAATGAATATTGTTAATTGGCGTTGGTTTTCTTTTGTGATGAACTAAATGAGGAATGCCTAAAAATGTATGAGCCTGTGAGGTGTTTATTAAATGATCACTGCTGGCTAATTACTAATTAACTAATTGCATAACGTCACATTTGTAGAATCTGATTCCTGATTTGAGAAATTTTCATTCATGGAACTTGTCAACGACGTTACTTTTGGATGGTAATTTAGTCTGGTTTAAGTTGCAGCATAAAGCTGTTGTTTCATAACTTATCTGAATCTATGTCCTTCTATGGATAATTGGAGTTGAACTTGGCTAAATAGAATGGAAGTAATACTTGAATGTTGATGAGTGGATAGACATAGTATGGCATGGATGAAAATTTTGAGACCTGGGAATGTATCGTGATTCACAAAGGCTCTTCATTTCTCTTAGTTATTGAAAGTAAATGGGGATACTGTTATTCCTTTTGTATTATTTCATAGAAGAACTATTCTTTGTTTGTGTTTAGAAAATTTGTTAGATGGATATTCTTTTGGCTTCTCAAGTACTGGTGGTCCTGATAATGATATTTTACTTCAGATGGTTCAACAGACTATAGATTCCAACTTCAGTGAGTATGGACTGGCTAATGGTGGAACTAACTTGTCTAGTCATGACATGCAATATACAGTAACTGTTAAGAAGACAGCACTGCGAGATGTGCAGAATGAAATTAGAGCTCCCAAGTCTACTGGGAATTCTCTACTGCTAAAAGATAAAAAATCAAGTATGGAAAGCATCAAGGTTTCTGGTACCAAGAGACCTTCTCCTGAGGATCCAATAAACCCTCTACAATGCCAGTCTCCAATTGGTAATTCTGCAAATGCTCATCTAGTCTATGTTCGAAGAAAGTCTGAAGCAGAGATTAGCAAGAATCCTGCCAGTGATTGCAAGAGCATTAATGCAGAGTGTCCAAATTCAAGACAGCTTGATCAGGAATCCTCCCATCCAAAAACAACAATAAAGGATCCAAAATTTTCTTGTTTTCCAGCATTCTCACCTATTCCTGTTGCTTCACCTGTAAGCGCCTCAGTGAAACCATTAGTCCCTCTTCCTCCTGGACAGTCCAGCATGAGATTTGCACTAGTAGAATCCAGTTATCATCCTGTTGCCTCTGCCATCAATAAGTTGAATAATCCAAAGGGAGTTAATAATCTGCACTGGGAAGAGCGATTTTTTCAACTGCAAATGTTATTGAAGAAATTGGATGAATCAGATCAACAGGATTATGTTCAGAGTATGTTTTGTAGATTTGACTTTAGGGTAATTCATTTTGTCATGTTAACATTTTCATGACTTTGATTTGAATCCTATTTTCTGTTGGTTGTACAAGTGCTTCGTTCACTCTCCTCAGCTGAGCTTAGCAGACATGCAGTTGAGTTGGAAAACAGATCTATTCAACTTTCACTGGAGGAAGGTATGATCAGATGACTTCCTTGTATGTGTTTGTTTTTATTTTGCAGTGCTAAACTTAAGAACAGGACGAACAAACAAATATTTTCTTCCTAGACTGGAAGAAGTTGTGCCGCTTGGGTTTGGAATCTTTTCTTTTAAGCAGTATTATGGTTTGGAATCTTTTCTTTTAAGCAGTGTCATCTATACACAATATTGTAGCTTATAGCATGTGGCTTTACTCGGTGGTTTAGAGGAGGCAAATCTATGTTGAACTCTTTCTGCTGTCTAATAATTTTCAGGTCCCTGTTCGAATGTGTATAACTATAAGCACTGCTTGTACTTTCATGCTTTCTCAATAATTTGTTGACTAAAGCCATCTTTGTACTAGAAATTCTTGATAATCATTGAGTAATGTCTCAGAACCCATATTTTTTAACTGACCTAGGGTTTGAGTTATTGGGGCAATTGAAATTCCTGTTGTTTTGGCCAAGTTGATATTTCAGTCGATAGTACCAGATTCAGTTCCGTTATTTCTAGTATGATATTACTAAAGATAGGCCAGATGATAGGTTGGAAATCAGTGGATGCCCCTTCATTTATGGTTCATGTAAGAAGGCTCTGGACAGGCTTTATTTTACCTGTTTCTTTATGTCTGTATATGAGTTAGGTTTCAAATGTCAAAATTTATTATCTGATGTTCGAATTCCTAGGCAGTTTAAGGTGAGCAAACTCTGTTTCACATCTGTCCATATGACGCGCATGTGATGGATCATGTCTAAGAAATGGACTTAGTATTTGTTAGCTGTTCTGTAATGTATGCAGATTATTTCTTATGTAAACATGATATTATCTTTATATTGCGAACACTAATGTGTATTTTCACTGACGCTACCCTGTCATTCTCCCCATATCTTAGTCATCATTTTGTTTAGTTCATTTACACTGTCGATCTTTTATGACCAACTTTTATCCTAGTTGAGGTCTGTGTTTTGGTATATGATATTTGGAAAACATTTCTTATGATATTGAACAGAGTCATGGCAGAATTTTTTCATTTCAGGAATTGTAATTAGTTATTCTTTGCATAGATATTTCTGTGATTTCCCTTGATATTCTCTACGCGTCAACTATCTTGGGATAACTGGAAGCTGACACATGATATTTTAATTTGTTGTCATTCTCATAGCCAAAGAGGTGCAGCGTGTTGGGGTTTTAAACGTCTTGGGGAAATCATTGAAGAATTTCAAAGTAACTTGAACTTATCGTGTCCATGAAGAGCAACAAGAAGATTTATGAACATCTAATCCTTTGTTAGTTCCTTTTTCGGCAAAGGGAAGACGTATCAGTGTGTACACGTTTTTCCATCTCGGCTTTATTGCAACGGAAGTTCTGGTGACCAATATTCATTGTTGTGTTAATGTCAAACGTGTCTTCATCATCGTCACCGCAAAAGCTGTTGATGGTGCATCAAATTGTAGCCGTCTTGTAATATGGTCAGTTTCATCGTGTATTATATGCTAGAAATGGACTGGTGTAAGGTGATGCAAAGACATCGAAGAAATTGATGGAAAAGATATAACTACTTGATTCATTTTTGGATTACGATAGAGAAGATAGCAAAACATTCTTAGCCGCTTAAAGTTCCCTTTGTGATTGTGACCCTGGCCTCCTGGAGTAGTTTGGAACTGTCTTAAAGTTTGTATGCCTAAACCAATCGGTGACATACCAACGGGTTCAACCGTCTGACAGTCAGTACATACGTTTGTTTGTTTGTTCCAGGAACCCTGTCCTATGGGTGCTAAACCTAAACGGGTTCCATATTGGAAGGTAGGTAGACGGTGATTTTGATCACCCATTTACGAATTTCCAATTTCACCCCGGGAATTGCAGAGAATCAATCGGCCATCATTAAAAAAGGTCATCACGTTTCATAAATCATAGTCATGGATACCCATTCGGCTTCCACTCATCCGTCCCATTCAGAACAGTTTTGTATTCCCATTTCCAACTGTACGGATAACCACAAACTAGACTCAACTGAAAAGGAAAAACTGCCTCAAGTTAAAGACACTCACTCACTGTCTCCCACAACACACGTAACCGCTCAAACTGCCACTACAAAAGGAGCCTCTCTTCCATCATCACACTTTTTTTCTCTCTTTTCCCTTCCTTCATCAAAGTTTCAATTTTCACTGCTTTAGCTCTCACCGCCATGACCAATAACAACACAAACTCCGACCCTGACTTCTGCTTCCCGCAATCTTCTTCGGTCCTTACACCCTACCACCTTCAGAAACCTCGTAAAAAGCGAACGCAACTGATCAAGATTGGCCCCCATTTGGTCCCCTCAACTTCTGTGACTGACAGCACAATTACTATACGCAAACCAAAGTACTATGGGAAGAAGCCTGACCCTTCCGCTCCTAAGATCACAAGGCCCTGCACGGAGTGCGGGAAGAAATTTTGGTCATGGAAGGCACTCTTTGGTCACATGCGCTGCCACCCTGAACGTCAATGGCGTGGCATCAATCCTCCACCAAACTACCGACGCCCCATTTCACCAATACAGAAGTTAACTAGTATCGAAGCAGTTATGGGCGAAGATGATCATGAAGTAGCCGCCTGTTTGTTAATGCTGGCCAATAGTGCTGATGGAGCAACAATGTTCGACGCTGATCAACAGGCCGGTGGTATCGGTACAGTTACTGGTAATTGTCAAGTGCTGGAAGAAGAAGAAGGCAACAGTCGTTTCGAGTGCTCAAGTTGCAAAAAGGTATTTGGTTCGCATCAGGCATTGGGGGGTCACAGGGCAAGTCACAAGAATGTTAAGGGTTGTTTCGCGATAACGAGGAGTAACGACGGTTGGTGTGAGGCTGTTGAGGATGACAGTGCAAGTGGCGATGTTGTGATGAGGGAGAATATGGAAGAAGAAAGTGGAAACAACAAGATGGTGATGGTGTTAGGAGGGCATCATCAGTGCAGCATATGCTTGAAGGTGTTTTCGAGCGGACAAGCACTGGGAGGGCACAAGAGGTGTCACTTTGAAAAAGGAGAAGAGGCCTCGTCGTCATCCATGTTTCAAGGGGACATTGTTGCTTCGAATAACAAGGGATTGGACCTCAATTTGCCTGCACCAGTTGAAGATGATGACGCATTATCTTCTTGCTTAACTCTGGACTTGAGATTAGGTCTTTGACGATTATCTTCTTTCATCTCGTTCTTTATTAACTGGTACGTACGTAGGTGGCGAATACTGATTTGTAACCTAGCTAGCAGTGAATGCTAGGATTAAACATTGTTGTGTCACTGTTATCATTAATTCCTATCATTGGTGTTGGTTCTCAAAGACTGCACAGCCACAAGCACAAGCACTTACGTTAGTTATATACGTAGATTTGTAAACTCACTTCACCTTAATAATATCAAATATAGTTTCTCTTTTACTCTTTGCTTTTCCTCTTTACTTTTCTGTTCTGTTCCCAATTTATTTGCCTGTAACATATATTATTTCCCAGTTCATGAGCCGGAATTAGGATTTAGCAAGCTTAATTAGGTCCGGTCCAAATCTGTCCAAGCTCGGTCCATCATAAGTTCTAAATTGTTGGAATAGGTAAGTTGCTCCAAATGATGCAACTGCCTTAGCCTCAAATTCTGGGGCCCTGGGTTAGATAATCCTATGATTTTAAAAATTATTAAATGCCCTTCTTATTCTTAATTATTACCTTTGAAGAGTCTCTTAATATCAGTAATCCTCGTTAATAATTTTAATAAAATGATATTATATTCAACTCAATGAATTAATATAAGTTGCAAATTCATAATTAAAAGAAATTTATTTAAATAAAGTAAAACATCTCCATACATGATCTCGACTTATAACAAACAAAGCTTATAAACGTTTCAATTAGTATTGATCATACAACTTTTCAATCATCATAAATATTTGACATATATATTAAAGGTTTATTGAAATTAATAATTATATATAAGAAAATAAAAATATATATTAAATGATAAGAGATTTAGTTTAAATTATTTAACCCTAATAGAATATTAATATTCTTCTTTTTTCATCTTTATTAAGTAAATTAACCAAATGGAATTAAACGCATATTTTATAAAGACTTAAAATATTCGAAGAAACATAGCTAAAGGCTAACATTAACATGTTGGATCTTACAAACTTTACACATCCAACATTGCTATGTCACAAAATAGGGTTGTAAGACAAGGCAAGAATAGATGCACCTTTCTTGTATGCAACTAGCTAGCTTACTTTAACACACATGTTGGAGAGCACTGAAAACCCAATTATGGTGCTTTTGATTGATCATGCATTACAAGCTGGCAAATACTTTGATCGACCTATAGAATTCCACAATCTGAGTGGTGATAAACTGCATCATAAGATGCCCTTTTCTGATGAATATATACTGATGACATAAGAGTGCGAGTCTTGAATTGAATATATGTTTTCCACTATCTACCCAAATATATATATTTGTTTATTAACAAGCATAGATTCTTTCTATTCAGCTTTTTTATATTAAAAAAAAAAAGTGGAAGGTATATGAATTAATATAGTCATGAGATTAGCAATCTCCTGTTTATTTAAATCTAAATTCTCTCATCGTTCACTGCGTCATCTTCCCTCTTCAAGAGAATATAGTGTTATATCGATCATTAACTTTAATTTGTTTGTATCTTTATTCCTAATTGTCTGTGTTTCATGTAACTCTTGTCTCAAGCCATATCTACCAAGATAAATCACCTTTCCCAATTATATATATATATAATATCGAATTTAAAAGGTACCTACTTAGTCTGATAGTTCATGAAATTCATAGATAATAATGTGATTAATTAATTTGATAAGATATATGCAACTTCTTCAATCTTTAGGTGTATCTAACAATTGTCATAATTTGATAAGTTGTTAGCTGATTCTATGGAAGTAGTAAAGCAGGTTACTGATCGAGTATCTACAAGAACCCACGTCACATATCTTCAGCAATCTGATCGTCTCCAGCAATATTATGATAGAGACGAGGAATCTTCTCCAGGAATATAAAAGAGGGATCAATAACAAATATGTAACTCTCTATCAGTATCTGACATTTATTCTATTCGGCTCGTGCATTCCACGATGCTTTTTATTGATTCAAAATAGAAAAATGGAGACCTACCAGCAGGCCGGCGCTCGACAAGGGCAGGCCTATCTTTATAAACAGTAAAATAAGCCTTATTTTATTTTTATAAAAATACAAAAAAATAAAAAAAATAAGGCTTATTCTTAGTCTTATAAATATCAACAAAACTCATATAAGAAATAAGAAGGAACAAAAATTGGCCCATAAGTGATGGTCGAGTTAGTGGAGTAGAGAAGTATGGAGCCAAAAGGTCATGTGTTTGATTCTTTCTACTTACGCCCTTTTGATTGAGCCTGTTGTAAGGGCTTGTTTAGTACGAAATACTCGATTGACGAAATTTATAGATTATTGCGTTAATTCATAATTTTACCCTATTTCTTTATTTTTCTTTCGAAACTTAAAATAATATTGTAAAACTTTGCTTCCAGCACTGTGCCCATGTAACATTATGATCATCTTATGTTTAGAAATTCAATCCATAACAACTTGAAGACATGCTTGATTGAATATTTTGAGTTAATATGTTGGATTCCTTTTACTTACGCTTTTTTGATTGAGCCTGTCATAAGGGCTTATTTAGTGTGAAGTACTCGGTTGACAAAATTTGTAGGTTATTGTGTTAATTCGAAATTTTATCCATAACAACTACGGGTTTTTTCGTATAAAAAAAAGAAACGAAAATCAATTGTATATATTCAAACATATCTTATTAAGATTGAACTCAAAATGTTCAATCAAGCATGTCTTCAAGTTGTTATGGATTGAATTTGTAAACATAAGATGATCATAGTGTTACACCGGCAAAGCAGTGTTGGAAGCAAAGTTTACAATTATATTTTAAGAGCTGAAAGAACAATAAAGAAATTGGGAAGACGTCCGAACTCAGAACGAAAGTAAGAACATCGAAGCATCAATAGTAACGTTGAATCTGACAACATGCACATGTCAGAAAGATTAAATGCAAGCCGGGTGATCAGCTTCAAAATGATTAATAATTACACTACCATATTTAATTAAAATAAGTAATCTGGGTTTGAAGCCACTTTCTGTTGGTTAATAAATTGATAATAATTTACTTATGATATTATTAATTTATTTTATAAATTATTATGTATATTATTAATTATATTAAATTATTAAAATAGTTATTGTGCCATTAAAATAAAATTATAAAGTTCTGAAGCAAGCCTTAAATTATTCATAGCTATAGTTTTATTATGATGGGATATTGAGAATGATAAATTAACATATGTTATGTTTTCTTTATGAAGAAAATATTTAATTTTATAAACTGAAGTATAAAAATGCTTAAATAAATATACGAGTTTCCATTAATGAAAATAAATTCACTAAATTAATCCAATAATAAAAATCTTGAATAGAATATTACTTATACATATGTGGATGACTCGTTATAATGGTTGTATAATTAATCAATAGAGTTAAGATTATCAAAGTATTTTATACAATAATTGCTACATTTTGATGGTGCATTTATGTAATCTATTCTATTTAAAGCAATTCAATTGATAATACTTATATATGGTATGAATTGTATAGAATAATTGAGTAAATCAACAAATGATTTGTCATCTTAAATAATTAGAGATAATGCTTTTTTATTAGTAATGATTTAATAAATTTTTTATTAGAGTGAATTAATATTAAAAGAGTATTATTTTTAAATATTAATTATTAATTTACAATGAACATGATTAAATTTTATATGGAATAGAAATCAATTATATACTTTATGTTTAGGTAGAGGATTAAGTGACAAAAAGGTTAAATTATATATTATAATATTGCATTGATAGGTTAAATCAAAATAATATAATGTTTCTAATATTTGAGTAGTCATAATTTGTTATATTTCAATCTTGATTTATGATTAT
This sequence comes from Erythroxylum gracilipes, assembly GCA_026413385.1. Classification (NCBI taxonomy): domain Eukaryota; kingdom Viridiplantae; phylum Streptophyta; class Magnoliopsida; order Malpighiales; family Erythroxylaceae; genus Erythroxylum; species Erythroxylum gracilipes. The sequence goes on from JANZLC010000202.1 coordinate 37,132,673, forward strand.
AAATTATTTATTTAGAGAATAAACATAAATTAAAAGGAGTTTTAATATTTTGTTTTTATTTTTAATCTGTAGTTGTTATCAATATATTAGGAACTTAAAAGGTCACATATGTAAAACAATTAAGAAATTTTAATTTGAATTAATTTATACTTAACATAAAATTTTAGAAACCAAATATGAGATATTTGAATGGGATAATGTTTTTGTCAATACTTAAAAACTTTGTATTGTTATAACTTAAGTATCCAAACTTTAAAAAATTACTAATTTGGTATTCAAAAAATTCCAACACCCTAAATTTAAATAAAGAAGCCCAAGTAGAAGAAACAAAGAAAGAGTACAAACACAAACCCCATTTGAACTCTACAGTTCTAAGTTTATATAAAATATAAGTCTGAATCATTTAAAATTTTTGAAGAATTTAGACTTTATGTTAAGAAACATATTATGCAAAATATTAAGACACAAATCTGCTGGAGATGGTAAATACTTAAACTATGAGTTTCTTAGTTACTTAAAGAGTATAAGGTTCTCTTATGATGGACTCTACCTAAAACTACACAAGACGATAAAGTTCCTAATAGAAGAAATCATACTTTACTACATACAGTAAGTTCCATGATGAGTTATATAGATCTTTATATTCCCCTTTAGGGATATGCCTTTAAAGTTGTTGCTTCCCTTTTGAATAGAGTTTTATATAAATAAGAAGACTTTATATGAGATATGAACTAGTAATAAACTAACTTTATTATAAGATTTTGAGATGTAATACTTATTTAAAATATTTAATATCTGATAAAATTCAAAGTAAATAAGACAAATATAAATTTGTGGTATATAAAAAATTATTGGATATCAATTTTATCATTCTTTAGCAAAACTATTTGTTTAGAGACATAATACATCCCTATAAAGAGAATTTATTCCTAAAGAAAGTAGAGAGAGTAAGATACAACTTAGAAAAGTTTTAAAACCATAAATTCAAATAAGAATCTCAAGTTGATACATATGATATAAAATCAAGAGTTTAGTAGACAAATAGTCTGCAATAAGACAGTAAGATACAACGCACCTTAGCTGTATTTAATATAGAGTTAATTATTAAAAAAACTCAAACCTTACTTAATTTTACAATGCTAGCCCAAACTTTAAAAAGTGACATTAAAATAGTCAAACTTTTAATTTGTTGCGAGTATAGCCTGATGTTAAATTCTCCATTATGCCACGTCGAATTAATGGTTTTGCCACATGGCTACGCCATGTTCAAAAAAATTTTCATTTAATTTTTTATGATATAATAAATTTAGAAAAAGAAAATTTCTAATGGACTCTTCCTCCATCTATTCTTATCTCCCCTCCGTCAACATTCTTCTGCACCTAACTCAAATTGCTATGCTCCTTCACCATGATAAAGTAAAGCTACAAAATTTGCGACAAACTTATCAAACCCAATTGTTATATTTTAACAAATCTTCCTTGCCTAGCTTTAATCAAGAATTCAAAGGCAAAGTCAACCTTGTCTGCTATAAACCCATTTATCAACCTGTAAACTATGTTCTACGATTAACAAAATCAGGTGTTAAATAACTAGATCAAAATTTAGAAGAAAAAGGTAATCAAATCTTGCCCAAATCAGCTCATTTATCAATTTCCTTCTCATATACTCCCTCTGATTCAAAATAAGTGTCGTTTTAAAGGAATGCACACTTATTAAAAAAGTTAATGAAATGTCTGATATACCCTTATTAATTATATGTTAAAATGCTTTGAAAATATAATCTGTGTAATATGTGTAATTAAGATGTGAGAGAAATTAAAGGGTAATTTTGAAAGTAAAATCATAAATATGCATAAAAAGTTACAAACGACACTTATTTTAAATAATTAAAATCTCTTTAAAATGACACTTACTTTGAATAGGAAGGAGTAGTATATTATTGTGACTTTAACATCTCGTTGACTATTGCAGGCCGTAAATAACTATGAATCGATTTATACACTTCAGTCTCATGATAGGCATGTTTACTCATTTTGGTATACAAAGCTACAGCCTGCAGGGCTTAACCACAGCACCTAGCCCATAGAGAAACTGACGTTCATGTTTTTAGTGTTCAAAGTCAATGGAGTAACTTGATTTCAAATGCCCATCTCTTTAGCCCTCCCAACTAGGCTTTTCAACTTTTTTGGCATTGGACCTTCCAGTTGTCAACCAATTTCTACTTTTGTTAATTTTCCAAAATAAAGTATGAAACAATTATTTTGGAAAAATATATATATTGTTAAGGTTGAACTTTGGATAAAATTGGTACTCAATTTTGACTTTAAAACTTAATGACATCACTAATAGTATTGCCTCTTGCAATGAATATTACTTTATTTTTCTTGTTGATTAAGAAAACTAAGATTGTTATAAGTAAGAGAAGATAAGAGATCGAACACTTAATTATTATTGTATAATTAAATTAAAACAATACTTATAAAGTTTAGATATAGTCCAAAATTTATAGGCAATAAAAAAAGCTACTTATTTTGTTTTTATTAACTCCAATTTTGTTACTAAAGTTTTCCTTTTCTGATTAGTGTTTTTGTTTCTCTTTTTTCTTTTGGATAATTGCATTTGCATACGAAGATTATACCCTTTTCAGTTCTTTTTTAAACAGTTTTAACGAGGAGTAATATATTATATTTAAAATTAAACTCTTGATTCATTAGTAGAACAAATTACAAATTAAAAATGACTTATTTAAAGGAACAATTACTTGAAAAAGGAGAAAAAATCCATTAAACAACACAACATATGATTAGAACATAGTGTTAATTAATTTAACAATCATAAAGGTATGACCCATAGTACTTGGGTTGATTCTAATATAAGGTGGTCCCAAAATAATGGTTATTGGGCTTAAAGAGAATATTAGAGTCACTGGGGTTTTATTATAATAAATAAGAGTCATTCCCTCTCCCTTCAAGATAGGTAAATAGTTATAAAAAAAAGATAAGCTTTTGCATCATTGAAAAACAACGAAGAATAACAGAAAGGATAGGGTGGATAAACTTCTTTACGTAGAGTAGGAGTTTGTAACCAAAAGAAATAAAGATCTATCATTGTAAACACATACTAAACATGGACTAAGATTAGTATTTCTTTCTCTCTTTTATAGTATGAATTCTAATTGAATGAGTTGAATTAATTATGTTATAGATATTCTTAGGAGAATTCTAAACTTGAGATTATGTATAGAATATTATAGTATAGATTTTACATGTGATATAAGATTATGACACTTTGATTTGCATTAAAGTTATCCTTAAGATTCATGGTAATCATTAATATTGTTTAAAGTAATGAAAAAAATTATTTTATTGCTTCCGCTGTAATCTCTCAACGTAAGTCATGAGAGAAAAGCTCAGACTGTAGAGGTTTTATTTCTTGACTTCTGCGAGATGTCTTTTGGATTTGGATTAATCGGTTGAACTTATTGAGCAAGACGATCTCATTAATAATAATAGTAGGGGATTTCGAGGGCCGTAGGGTTCTTGTCTTACATTTGTTTTTTTTTTCTTTTTTGCATAACAATTATTATTAATGAGATCATGGGACCGTGATTGTGTGCATGGGGCCAACCATTAAAAGGCTTTAGGTTTGTAGTTGTAAAGCATAGGTTTAACTGGAAAACATGATTGTGGTATAAGGCCCACCATTAAAAGGTTTTGGTTTTTATGGTTGTAAAGCAAAATGATATTGGGGTTTGAATATGTGAACATCGTGAATTCCATGTTGAAAAATCAAAAGGGTCAATATGCATGCAATAAAATTTTGGTTCTCCGGCAATAAATGAATATGCATGTTAACGCTTGTTAGTTTTTGGACTTCCCAAATTTATTTATACTTAATTAAATGTTTACTGTATAGAAAGCTTGTTAGCCACTAAAGTGTCCAATCTTGAAAATATATTTAAACATTTAATTATGCATTCTTTTAATTGTTCATGTTACATGATTTTAATAAATGACATAAAAAATGAATCGAACAATTGAGATTATTAATTATAATGCTTGGAGATCATCCAAAGGTAGATCATTGTTTATAATTAATAATATTAAAGATACTTATCGATATACTTGGTGAATATGTTTGTATATCCAAAGATAACATACATACTAACTTGAGTATAATCGATTGTATATTAAAGTGTGTATATATATGTTGTTAGCATCATTATGGATTAAGGATATATATTTAAGTATCACCCAAATGTGAACATATATATATATATAAAGTTTATTATTGTCTGAATCCGTTAATTGTACTAAAAGCATTAATATGTGAGTTTGTATTACGTTTGCAGCTTCTAACAATTTTTTAGCTATGGGCAATGATTTGATCAATGGGCATGGATGTGAGTGAATCCTTCTTCTTATAGTTCATCATCAACTCTCTTGCTCTTGAATTTAGTCAGTTCTAAGTGAATTATAACCCTCTTAAGGAGAAATGAAACTTTCAAGAAATCAAGGCCATGTTGGTGCAGGAGGAAAGGAGATTAAAGAAAATGAAGAAACACTTTGTTCATCTTACAATACATAATGAAGCTAGCAACAAAAAGGGAAAGCTAGGAAAGAAGAACAACAAGAAAGACAAAGCCTTAATGAAGGTTAATGAGGGCCAAATCCATAAAAAGTAGCATTGTTTCTTCTACTAGAAAGCTGGTTACCTTAAGAAAGATTGCTTTAAAAGAAAGGTCAGGTTCGAAAAAAAAGGTAAGTACTATATTTCAGTATGTTTTGAATCAATCCTTATTGAGGTGCCTAATAATACTTGGTGGTTAGATTAAGGTGCAACTACTTATGTGTCATATGTTATGTAGGAATTCCTTTCAATCTAAATCATAAACAGAACTGAAGAGTTCCTGTATAGGGGTAACAGAATGAAGACATGAATAAAAGGAATTGAGGCATATAGATTGATCTTAGACACTTATTGTTGTCTAGATTTTGAAAAGTGTCTTTATGTTCCTGGATGTGCTAAAAATTTAGTTTCTATTAGTAAGCTGGACAAGATAGGTTTTAATTGTAATGTTGGAAACAGTGAGGTTTCTTTATATAAATGAAAGTACTATTATGGTTATGATACATTAATGGATGATTATATTGTTTTAACCTTGTTGTTAATTATTTAGAATCCTTGTTTCATGTTGAAGACAATATTGGCAATAAACGTAGTGCACATAATGAACATTTTGCTTACTTATGACATCAAAGGTGTGGTCATGTATATAGAGAAATGGTGATGAGGTTAGTAAAAAGTAAAATCTTACCTTAACTAGATTTTACTGATTATGATGTGTGTGTGGATTGTATTAAAGGCAAACAAAGTAAACACATATCTAAGAATTCAGTCACAAGAAGTACTGAGTTACTTAAATTAATACACATTGATCTATGTGATCCTTTCCATTTTCCATTTTGGGGTGGTGAAAAATATTTTATCATCTTTATTGATGACTATTCACGTTATTGTTATCTCTATTTACTGCATGAAAAGTCTTAATCAGTGGACATTCTTGGGGTGTACATTATTGCTCTGATAGAGGTGGTGAATATTATGATAAATATGAATGAGGATAGACATTGTCTAGGTCCATTTACAAAACTTCTTCAAAGTCAGAGCATTTATACACATTATACAATACCCAGTACACCATGACAAAATGGTGTAGCTGAAAGGTAGAATCGTACTCTTATGGTGGATGTATGCATTAAAGATAACAACATATCTACTTAATAAAGTTCGTAGTAAAGTAGTTCCTGTGACACCTAATGAATTGTGGACAGGTAGGAAGGCTAGCTTGAGACACTTGCATATTTGAGGTTGTCCAGTAGAAATAAGGATTTATAATCCTCATGAAGGAAGCTTGATTCAAGAACCATTAGTAGTTACTTTATCGGTTATCTAGAAAAGTCCAAAGGGTACATATTTTATTATCCTAACCATGGTACAAGCATAGTCTAGTAATGCTAGGTTAATTCAAAATGGACAAATCAATGGGAGTAGGGAACCATGAAAGGTGGACATTCAAGAAATTCAGGTGGAAATTCCTTCACCCAGTGTTTATTCTCAAGTTGTTGTTCCTTTTGTTGTATCACAGTCACCAATAGATCGAAGCAACAAGTTAATATTTAAAACCCACAAAAAGAGAATATCAATAATGAACTAGTAAATAATGTGCAAGTCACAAATTATCAAGTGATACCACAAGAAACAATATTGCGAAGGTCTATAAGGGAGAAAAGATAAGCTATATTATCTATATTAGATGACTATATGGTGTATTCGCTTGAGATCAAGTGTGATTTAAGCATTGATAAGAATCCAGTCTCACTTAAAGAAGCCGTAAAATGTAACAATTATGAAAAGTGACTTAATGCTATGAAAGAAGAGTTGAAATCTATGGATAATAATCAAGTTTGGAAATTAGTTGAGTTACCTGAAGGCTCAAAGCAAGTGGGATGTAAATGGGTCTTTAAGATTAAAAGGGACTCAAAAAGGTAATATTGAAAGGTACAAAGCCAGAATTGTAGCCAAAAGGTATACTCAAAAGGATGACATTGACTTTAAAGAGACCTTCTCTCTAGTTTCGAAGAACAACTCTTTAAGAATTGTTATGGAATTGGTAGCTCATTATAATTTATAGCTTCACCAAATAGATGTAAAGACCACTTTTCTGAATGGTGGCTTAGAAGAAGATGTTTATATGGACCAACCGGAAAGTTTTGTGATTGCAAAAAAGGAAAATATGGTGTGTAAATTAAAGAAGTCAATATATGGTTTGAAACAAGCTTCCCGACAGTAGTATCTTAAATTCAATAATACCATTATCTCATATGGTTTTATAAAGAACACTGTTCATAGGTGTATATATATGAAAGTTAGTAGGAGCAAGTTCATTATTATGGTATTGTATGTTGATGATATATTTTTAGCTGCTAATAATTTGGGCTTGTTACATGATGTAAAGAAATTTCTATTTAATAACTTTGAAATGAAAGATATGGGTGAGGCATCCTATATGATTGAAATAGAAATATTTCATGACAAGACACAAGGATTATTAGGGTTGTCTCAGAAAAAATATATTAGCAAAGTATTAAAGATATTTAGGATGGAAAAATGTTCAGCAGAGGTATTTCTAATTCAGAAAGGGGATAAATTAATTATTGAAATGCAATGTACCAAGAATGATTTGGAACGAAAGGAAATGGAATATATTTCCTATGTATATGAAGTTAGGAGTCTGATGTATATTCTGACTTATACTCAGTTAGATATCAGTTTTGCTGTTTGAATGTTAGGCTAATATTAAAGTAATCCCGGAATGGAACACTAGAAAGTTGCAAACAAAGTACTTAGGTATTTACAAGGCACCAAAGGTTACATGCTCAAATATAGGAAATCAGTTCACTTAGAAGTGATTGGTTATTCAAATTAATACTATGCTGATTGTGTAGACCTAATGAAATCTAGTTTTAGTTATCTATTTCAACTATCAGGACAGTTAATTTCTTGGAAGAGTGGAAAACAATTTGTTATTGCTACTTTCACTATAGAGGCTAAATTTGTGGCATGCTATGAGGCCATTATGGTTGCGAAACTTTATTTTAGGGCTAAGTATTGTCGACAGTATAGCTAAACCGCTAAGAATTTATTATGATAATTTGGCAATTGTTTTCTTCTCTAAAAATGATAAGTATTCTAAGGATGCTAAACATATAGATTTGAAATACATGTCGGTCAAAGAAGAAGTGTAAAAACATAAAGCATGTCAATTGATTATATTGGAACTGATCTAATGATAGCTGATCCGTTAACTAAAGGATTACCGCCTAAAACATTTACTGGCTATGTTGAAAGATGAGCATTATAGATAAGTCCTTGTTAGTATGTGTTGGTGTAACATCCCGTTACTGGTAACAAAGGGTATTATGGTAATATTGGGTCAGACTGATAGATTTTCATTGCATTCACTGACTGAGCATGCTACTGGCCTCTGATCGTAGAGGAACAGGTTTCTTGCTTATGCATTTATT
>JANZLC010000202.1:37142860-37173190 GCA_026413385.1 Erythroxylum gracilipes
TTTTCACCTTATTTTACACTTATTCTTAATTTTAATTTGGAGTTCTAAATTTTCTCCAATTAATAACAACCATAATGAAATCTATACCTCAAGAATGAATTTAAATTTATGCTTATTCAATAAAATAATTCAGGGGCCAACATTGACCTGATGTTAAAAAATATAAGAGATACTAGATGTTTTCCTATTATTGATGAGGCTATACAAAAAGCAAAAAAGGTGACGAGTTTATCTCTAATCATGCATGAGTCCAAAATTTAATGAGAAAAAATTCAAAAATCGTAGGAATTTATATTGTCTTTCTATTACAAGATTTGCAACTAATTTCTTATCACTTTAATATTTTAATCTAATGAAAAATGAGATAAAGCAGATGTTTAAAAGTGATAAATGAGCTCCATCTCAATATGTTAAGTCTAATGCTAGATTGTAGGTTTTTAGACTTATATTTGAAAGTCATAAATTTTGGTTATAATGTCAATTTGTCATCTAAGTTTGTAAGTGCTTAGTGAGGGTACTTTTCTAACTGATAGTGATAAGAAGGAAACAATAAGTTATTCAATGATGTCATGGAGATGGTGAAGAAAGCAGTCAAGGCCAATATGAAAAATATTTCTTTTTTATGCACATCTTATCTTGTAGTTATCAATAAGAGATAGAAAAGATAACTTTACTTTTCGTTGTTTACAGCTGGGACATTTTTTAATCCTAATGTCTACTTCAGACCAAGTTTTACAAAGAAATTTGAAGTTAAAATGAAAATAATATTAACTATTACAACTATTGTTGCCCATAAGATAATGCAAGATTTCTTAAGCTCACAAATAAAGATTTATAAGGATGCTTATGATAATTTTAGGATGCCTATTGATATTCATCAAAAAGACAAACTTAATCTATGTATACTTTTTTCATCTTACATTCGCTTAGTGGGACCAATTCGGAAGCAATGTTCCAAAATTGCAAAAGTTTGCAATTTAAATTCTAAGTCAATGTGTAAGTGCAACAAGGTGAAAGGAATTAGAACAAATTTGAATTCATCAATTTCAAAAAAGGAATAGATTGGAAAATAAAAGATTGCATGAATTGGTCTTTGTCCAATACAATTTAAAGCTTTAAAAAGATATGTTATTATCATTTTTAAGTTGAAAATATTTTCTTGTAATTTCTTAATAATTTAATTTTATTTGTTTAATATGAATCATAATAGAACAAGCAGTTATATAGATTCAATTTACCTTGATCATATCGATGTTTTGGCGGATTGAGTTTTTTAAGAATTGAGTTTGATAGATTAGAGTGACTTATAAGATAATCTTAGACGAGAAAATATTGACATCTCAATTGATACAATGAATTTGAGTGATGGTAATAATGATTTTGTATCAAATGAGAGTTGAAGTCAATGTAATTTAAGTCGATATTCGATTGAAAGAAGTTATGGGTTTTAATTTGTTCTCTTTTTAAACTTCATTTATATTTGATATATATGTTAAATTATAAATATGAAATATAAATATAACTGTTAATATTTTTGTTTAAGTTGCACTTCTAATTGGTTATTTTCTTGGAATAAAATCTTTTTGTAATATTTAGAGAATCATGGATCTTTATTATTCTTTTTAGTTGATGTTTTAATGTAATTATTATTTATCATATGATGAAATTGTAACATTTTAAGTATTTTATATTCTCCTTAATTTTATATTTATATGATTATAAAAATATCCTTTTCATATTAATTGTGGATATTATTGATATGTGAAATATGTGATTGTTATTTCAAATGTCTACTTAGTGATCTTTGAAGAAAGTTTTGATGTAAAATTATAAGTTATACAGTACAATATATTGAGAGATTACGTTATAATTTAAAAAAATTTAAAAACTATTTTTTAATTTTAAAAAATTATAAAAAATGGTACTTGTTATTAATCAATATCAATACATTACTGTACTGTATCAGAGCCAAATCTAATACTAGTATTGATATGCTATTCGTAACATTGACATCAGCTATTATCTTTTCGCAAATAGCATAAAACCACATAGGTTGAATAAAATTATACGTCGCTCTCAATATGACTTGAAAAATTGAGATGAATGTCCTCTTGTACGTATCTGCTTTCGTCTTATAGGTTATCGACATGTGCAATTGTGACATGAACTCCTAATTTCGCATTGCTGACGCTAAACGTTATGATTGGTATCACGTGTCCCGTTGTCTAAGGGCTACATGACCCTTCATGCTTTCTTTATCTTTCTCTTGCTGCTGTTATCTGCTCATCTATTTTTCTTGCTATTAAAAGTTTCTGAATATGGATTAAATGGGAATTAGATGGTTTAGGTGCATGAGATCGGATAATTTGATTCATAAACTTTGATGTAATTAATCAGTACCAGTAGGGTGGACCTCTAATATCAAATCTTACGGATGGAATCAGAATTCAGAAGCAGTACTCGTTCTCAACTTCAATACACAATTTTTATTCAAAATGTAGTGATGATGGAAACGAAACTCTATAAAATATGCGACTTAGATGATCTTGTGATGACTTAGTTTCTAATTTCTTAGCCTGTTGTGGTTGTTACTTGTTTCTTCAAAACCAGCATGAAGGGCCCTGCTGGAATTATTCAAGCAATATCAGTACTAAAGGTACAGTCTTTGCGAGGCTTCCTCATATATTTACCTTATATATATATATAATATTATTTGATCTTAATTGGGTGATGCGGCGAATCGTGAATATTAAGAAAAGAGCCCATGACTCCTCCACCATGCTGAGGGGCATTCTTTAATTAACATTAGGCTTGACGTCATCTCCACCTTCCTCTCATGTATTACTGGCAACTTTTCAAACTTAACAGTGGCAGCTAAACACGAGGATTGCTTTAGCTACCACTAAAGTTCATATCATGCGATTGATATTATTATTTTTAAAGTGGATTAATTGACATAACATCACCAAGCCCTCGGCTGAACAAAGGCAGCTACTACAGATGTCCAAAGACAAAGCTAGTAAACCGTTTTAACATGGAGCAGTAACTTAAAGCCTAACTAGGATTTCTCAAGAAACGACTAAAGACCAGTTGAAGCAGCTGAAATTAAAGATTCGAATTTGAGGACAACTTTATTGCTCAGTGGGTAAGTTTGATGGATGGAATACTATATATAACTTATCAAAAGACGTGATATGAATATTCTACAGGGACTTGTGATGATGATAAAGAGTTGTTGATAAGAATATTATATAAAACTTGTGATGAAAGGAAACCAGTTAAAATGTAAATTAGTGATATGGGGCCACTATGCTGACAATATGAGTATAGTTACAATAATTTATGTTGGGGCAATACCGCTTTACAATTAAAAACATTAATATATATATATATATATATATATATATTCACGGTTTCGGGTTTCGATCACATTGTACAAGAACCTATGAGTACAAGAACCTATGAGTACACTGAAGCGTCACTTCTCCAGAAAGCATGGAGTTGGAGCAGATTATTAAGTGGAGTGGTTGCTGGAAACTCTTGAGAGTCCATACCCTTGGAAATGGCATCCATGGTCATGCTCATTAACAAAGTCATACCATCATGCCAACAGGAACTAACCGTATTATGTCAGGTTTGTTAGTGGGTTAGTTAATGGTTTTGAACAGATCAAGACAGCATTTTCCTTTTCTTTACACATGTAATTAACCAACACAGCAGCAGAAATTGAAAGGCATTCTCACTAATCTTCTAGCCATTTAGAAGAAAAGAACATCTTACGCCAGTCCACAGGAGTTGTGTTGTAATGAAAAATATTATTGAATAAAGCAATATTATTTTCTCAAGGTTGTGTTTTTCTGTGATATCTCACCTTCAAATGGGTTGACTTTACAAGTGTGCAGCCACACGAAGATAAGAACCATTTTCTTCTTTTGTGTTTTGGTTAAAAATAAATCAAGTGAATCTCTTTGCTTTGCTGCAGAGTGCAGAGATAAAACCATAAAGAAATGAAGGGTATATACCAAACTTAGCAACCAGAGAAAGAAAATAAGAAAAATATGCGGGACCAATCTCCACATATGGTTACTGAGTTGTTTGTGAATGAGAAGATCCAGCACGCGCAGTGTGAGAACAGAATATTTTTATTTATGGAAAGTCGACAGAGTGCATGTATAGATAATTACTAGAATCTCTCACCATACACACACACACACACACAAAAGCTGCTCCTTATGTTTTTTCCTTTTCGGCCTGGAACAGGAAATCATATTCAACTTGATATTCTTCCACAAAACCTTTGCTGGTTATGCAATATTACGGTTTGCTTTATGCAAGGCATATTTCAGACGACCAGTGTCATTTTCAAGAATTGCTGAAAAGTGAGGTATTCTTCTCCTTTTTTCTCTTTTATCAAGTGTTTTGAGTTCTCGTCTTTGTGTTGCTATCTTTATGCTGCTTTTTTCCATGTTTTATGGCTGTAAGTGGTTTGGATTTAGTGTTGGCTGCAAGAAATGGGTGGGTTGCTGTTCTTATCCTTTTTCAGTAGTTCTTTTCTTTTATGATACTATCGACGTTTCAGCTGCTATCTGTAATTGTTTCCTGTCTGATCCAAAACTTGCTCGGCGCTGATAAATTGTATTTTTCCGTGCAGCATCACCGATTTTTAGTTCATTAAGATTATGGATAAAGGGGTTCTTTTTATTTGTTAACATAAATTGTTTCAGTTCTAAATAAAAACAAGTAGGTTTCGTCCTCTGAAATGGATTTCTGGTTGCAGTTGACAAAACAATATTTTGTTGACGATGTTTCTGCAAGTGGGGCATATTGGATTTTCGGATACAAGCTATAGCAATCCTTCCTGGAAGTTCCTCTTTTTATTTTTCATCTTTACTGTTCTTTTTTTTGGGTCATGATAATATTTACGATTGAGTCTGATAGGCGTCATTAGATGCAAGTTTGCAAGTTTTGAAGGAAGGTGAAATATGGATGATGGGGCACCTGCACCTGAGTCTAAGTTCGAGACTTTCTTAGGTACGACCATGGATTTAGATTTCATGGATGAACTTTTGGATGATGGATGCTTGTTGAAGGTTGTTGATGACTTCAACTTTTCACAACAAGTTGCGCTTTCAACCTCCGATAGAGATCCATCTCAATATTGTCCTTCTGTGGAGGCTAACGTAGGTCAAGAAGCCTGTGAAGGAACGACAGAGAAGCTTTTCCTTGAGAACCCACCTGAGGAAGGTCGTCAAATAGAGGAACATGTTGAGGCTGAACCTCAAATTTGTGCGGCTGCCAGTAATACCATAACTTTGGTACAAAACAAGAGCTCTGGGATAATTGAATTGGGTAGCAGATGGTGGATTGAGCCGAGAGCTTGTCCAGGACCATCTTCTTCTGTAAGAGAAAGATTAAAACATGCTGTTGCACGGTTAAGAGATTGCACCAAGGATAGAGATGTCCTCATTCAAATATGGGTGCCTATGAAGAAAGGTGGGAAGAGTTTTCTTACTACCACTAATCAGCCATACATGCTTGATCCCCAATGCAGAAGTCTTGCTAGTTACAGAACTGTTTCAAAGACTTACCAATTCTCTGCAGAGGAGGACTCTAAAGACTTTATTGGCTTGCCCGGTCGGGTTTTTTCGAGGAAATTACCAGAGTGGACGCCGGATGTTCGGTTTTTCAGCAGTGAAGAATACCCCCGCAAAGATTATGCAATGCAGTACAACATTGGTGCCTCTCTTGCTGTTCCGGTGTTTGAATCAGGCAGTTGGACTTGCTTGGGGGTTGTTGAGGTCATCACAACCAGTCAACAAATTAATTATCGTCCAGAGCTTGAAAAAGTCTGCAAAGCTCTTGAGGTCTCTCCTTTTTTGTCTTCTCCAGCTTCCTGTCTACATGTCTTGGAAAAGTTATCTATAAGAGCTGTTAACTGAAAATATCTATGGTGACATGTAAATATGTGCTTTACCTTTTTGTTTGACAACGCTACATACTTCTTGGACTTAAATCTCTAGTCTTCTTATTGATGAATTCATAGATTTGAAATCATATAATGTATTTTTCCTGATTCTTTGAATTCTTGGTAACCACAGATACATTAGCATTTTGTAGATATTCAAAATTTTGTTCCCCTCATTTGCATGGTTCACTTTGGCATCCTATGATTTCTCTTCCATAGCACTTAAAGTCCTGATGTTATATTGGAGACTCTTTTTCATTTTCCTATTGGTATCAATATCATGGGGCTTAGAGAATTTTTTTAAAGAAATGCTGGTGAGCATTCACCTTTTTGTTCATTTAACTGTCTGCCAAATATCTTTGGCCATTCTATCTGACAATAATATGAATGCATATGCAGGATGTTTATCTGAGGAGTTCACATGACTTCTGTCCTCCAAGTGTAAAAGTGAGTGGACAACTTTTTTCCAATAGAGTATGTTGTCATAATTTATGACATAATAATACTGAGCCCAGAGGTGTGCTCGCTTCCTGATCACAGGTTTGCAAGGAATTCTGCCAAGCTGCAGCTCCTGAGATATCAGAGATTCTGGGATCTGTATGCAAGACTTACGGGTTACCTATAGTTCTTACATGGGCCCCATGCTTCCAGCAAGGTAAAGGAGGATGTCGGCATTTTGATGAGAACTATGCTCATTGCATTGCCACTGTTGATTCTGCTTGCTTTGTAGCTGATAAAGACCTTCAGAAATTTCATCTGGTGTGCTCTGAGGAATACCTCCTTCGAGGCCAAGGTATTGTTGGAAGAGCTTTCACACTAAACAAACAGTGCTTTGCACCTGATATTACATCATTCAGCAAGACAGATTACCCTTTCTCTCACCAAGCGAAGATGTTTGGTTTGCACGCTGCTATGGCAATTCCACTACAAAGCTCCTCTTCCGGATCAGCAGATATTGTCTTAGAGTTATTCTTCCCCAAGGAATGTCGAACTACCGAAGAACAATTGCGGATGCAGAAGTTATTGCCAATTGCAATACAACATGCTTGTCGGAGTTTGCATGTCATCATGGAGAAAGAGCTTGAAGAAGATGTTAACTTGAAAACGGTAGTTCCTTCCAGTGAGAAGCAAGAAACTCAACCAATATTATATTCATCATCAGAAGATCCTTCTCAAAAGGAATTATCTTGGATCTCCCAAATGATGGATACTCAACAGAAAGGTAAAGGTCTCTATGTCTCATGGGACTGTCCAAAAGAAGAAACTAAAGATGAATTCAAGGTGACGACTCAGAAGGAATTCTACCATAAGCAGTCACAGTTCCAGCAATGTATACAATCTTCTGAACTTGAAGGAACAAATAATTGTAAAAATCCCTCTCCCGAATCTCACTCATCAGGCAGCCTCAGAAAATTAGGTGAGAAGAGACGGACCAAGACAGAGAAGACAATCAGTTTGGAAGTTCTTCGACAATACTTTGCTGGGAGCCTCAAAGATGCTGCTAAGTGTATTGGTGGTAGGAGAATACTTGTCACTATTGAAACTTGCATAGTTTTCATTCTTTTTTCAAGTAAATACTATTCATTGACAAACTGCAAACTTGATCATCGAGTAATGAAGCAAAGGCTATAAATTAATGGAGAAACTTAGTGCTTTGACTTGATCTCACTCGTATATCTTACTGCAGACTTCCTTCTTCTAATCCTGAAAACCAGGGGTATGCATCCATCATATGCAATTTATGGCTTATAGCTTATGACACAGTTTCTAATTTAAGCACGATAAGCCATTTCACCTTACTCGAGGTTTATATAGACTTGAATGTACCAAGAGACTGTCTTACACAGTTTTTGTGGTTGCAGTTTGCCCCACTACACTGAAAAGGATATGCAGGCAGCATGGAATAACCCGTTGGCCTTCCCGAAAGATCAAGAAGGTTGGTCACTCTCTGAAGAAGCTCCAACTTGTAATTGACTCTGTGCAAGGTGCGGAGGGTTCTATTCAACTAGGGTCCTTTTATAAGAATTTCCCAGAGTACACATCACCAGACTTGTCGCAGAATGGTCTGTTTACATCACCCAAGGCAAAGGAAGATTTGAATCAATCCAACCCTGCATGTCAGAATGCTTCAAAATCCCCTTCCTCCTCGTGTAGTCAGAGTTCTGGCTCAAGTATCTATTATTTCAGTGGAGCAGAACAGTATATCACCACCAATGATGCCCTGACTGTTAGGAATGCTGTAATGGCAGAAGAAACAGGTATTGATATAAAGAGAACGCGCAGTGAGGCAGAATTACAAGTCCTGAACCTTGAAGAACCAAAATTTCTTTCAAGATCCCAAAGCCATAAAACCTTAGGTCGCCGTCCAAGTCTTGAACTTCAGCTCCCAATCACAGCAACTGGAGGGCAATGTTCAAAAGATGTAGGTGTCCTCAAAGTTAAAGCCACATTTGGAGAAGACAAAGTTCGTTTCAGCTTGCAACCAAATTGGGGTTTCAGGGATCTGCAACAAGAGATTCTGAAGCGTTTTAATCTAGGAGATGGCTCCGTAACTGATCTCAAGTACTTGGATGATGATCATGAATGGGTTCTTCTGACATGTGATGACGATCTTGAGGAGTGTAAGGACATATATAGATTGTGTGGGAGCCACTCAATCAAGATGTCTCTTCATCAAAATTCTCAACTGCATACTGGAAACTCATTTGGCAGCAGAGGGCTGATCTAATAGAATTAGAAATTTCTTATCGATGCAAGCAATCTATCATCAGCTTGTGTGTGAATGGCAAGACATTTTGATGGGATGATTTACAGTTTCATAGTAGAAACTGTAGTTTTGTTCGATAATTTCTCAGCTAAGGACGATAGGATTCCTACATCAGACTCTCAGAAGTCTGAGTAGGTCCTGCTTACAAGAACATAAGTACTTAAAAAGACTCACTTTTCAAAAGTGGGAACTAGATCACCACAGGCGTGTATTTTCATTCATGGCCTGAATATCAATGAAAATAATGATAAGTAATATAAGATGTCTGAACAGCCAATTTGGGACTTCAAACAAAACTGTTGCTGTCACCAGTTAAGGAGTGAAGACAGACAAATTTCTTGAAGGCACACTTGGACAGTGGAATGGATGCCTTTTTTCTTTGGCAGCTAATTATTTTTGAAATGTATTGGGAGTTAGAGTTTGCCTTCATAATTGGATTTCATAGGGCATCAAAATCGAGATTAAAATCATTTTAATACATAACATCGTAGAATTACATCCAAGAGTCAGCTAATATTGTATGTCCTGAAAAGAGAAAATGGGAGTGAAGCTGTTCGCCAAACAGCCTGACTGATTTAGTTTAGAGGAAAACAGGAAACATGAGAATGGAGTCAAGTCATTCTATCCCTTTCAAGTTAGTTAAGAGACGTAAGATAATGACTGGATGGTTCTTTACAGAATGCCCTCCCCATATATCCATACAATTTGTAAGGAGGGACTAACATCAGACAATTGCAACTCTTTGATCGTAACAATATGCTTTGAACGAGTGTACTCCCCCTTCTCTGTTTATAATCTTACAACATAGTTGTAGCCTCTTTGATGCCGACACTTCCTCAAATTGTGTGACTGGTATAACAAACACCACAAAATCAGTCATCGAAAGAGAAAGAAGGGAAATAATAGAACGTTCTTACATTTAAGGAAAGTAGCCACATTTTATACGTCAGAAAACTAGAAGCTTACATGACAGCACCAATCAGCTTTCCAGAAACTGTGCCGAAGAAGAAGGCTCATCTTCTTGTTTGTCAAAGACAACACAACTCGTTGGTGGACCAATCATGCTAAGTACCACCTGCAAGCCCCATAAGCAAACGCCACATAAGTATGTATGCAAGTATGTTATCAGTTTATTACTGTTCAATCATATCTAGTTTTAGCATTTTCATGACTCCCATCAATATTGTTAAGGTACTCACCCCATCAACCCAGGTATGACGTGGCTCAGTAATACTCGGACATGATTATGATATTATGATGATATAATTTACTTACAGGTAGAAACACCAGCCCATGCAAGAAACCAATAATCACCAGTGCCAGGTACATTTGAAAGTAATAAACCTGCAAGGTCAAGAGTCTAGCTTTTTACATCCTAAATGATGGGAAATTTATTTCTAGGAAAAAGGGGTAGGTGAAGAGACCACAAAAATTTCTGATCTTGAGAAGCAAAGGACAATAACTCCAACAAGCTTTGTGAGAGTAATCCCGCTGCGATGCAAAATGTAAAATTATCATCACAAGATACTATGCATCAAGTAGTATGAATAGTACAAAGCTAATATATGCATGCTGGCATGTATGATAGGAATTAACTTCATCGGGAAACTGTTGTAGAAGATAGTCAAGAATCATTAAAAAATGCCTGTGAAGCAAACAAGGAACCCCAAAGAAAAGTATGGTTATAGACAACCTGAAGACAGAAGCTCCCATGGTGCTCAAAGCCTCTTTTGCTCTTTGGTTCCTGTCCCCACGGCTTATCTGTGAATATGCATATTTGGGTCTTAGCTAAGCAGAAAATGCTACCAAATCAAAAGGAAAAAAGGTTGTATCGTCCAATGGCAGTCCAAGGGCTTCATGGAAAATCAATGTTAGAGTGATGATTCAAGTGCCTCCTAGAGGGTAATGAAAAAGGATCCACCTACATTCTTCTTGGATAATAGCACCATAAAAAAGCCAACACATTTAGGATAAGATCTGACAACTAGAATGACAGAATCTCATTCCCAGCTTAACCCACCTTTTTTATCCATGAACAGAATTAGTAAACAGAGAAGAGTACTTCTGAACATAAATAAGGAATCGACACTAACCATGAAGGCATGTCCTATGTGCACACAAAACTCAACAGCTATTCCTATAGACATTATAAGGTTGACAACAGAAACTGCATTCAGTTGGATATCCAGAATTGCCATTATTCCCTGAAAGATTCAACAATCCAATATTTAGGTCTTTATCAACAGAAAATTTAGATTCCGAGTACTATGACATAAATGCATAGATGCAAAAAGTAGGGTTCAAGAAGATTCTCATTTGAACATGCATGTGAAAAAGTGACATGAATCATCATTTTGGTCATACCATTAGATCCACAACTATCATCAGCAAAACAAGCAGAATGATGACTGAATTCCAAAGACTGCATTGACGGGGATTCGAAGTAGCCAAAGGGAAAGTAAGTCAATTAAAAAGTTCAAAAGAGCAGCGCCAAAACTGAAAATTTATATTTAAAGTGATAGATATCTAAACCTGGAAGTGATAACCAGACAGACAACGAATATAGTGCCTGCATAAGTGTCAAATCTGGTATTCAAAAGCTTATCCAAATATTAATACAATACAACAAAATAAATGAAGAACAAGATTAGATCAAGACAAATCATACAAGAATCCTCTGCCTATGAGTTTTCTATTTTGTTTTCTTTTGGGGAAAAAGGGCAGAAGAGGGGAGTGAAGGCGGGATGGAGATACATACATAGATATAGAGATAGAAAGAGAGAAGGTGAGTGGCGGTGTTTGGGGGAAGAAAGGGAATTAAATAAGAGATTCAAGATCCAAATTTTATCTACAAAGTAGTGACACTAACCAAGTGCAATAGCAACGTTGATTAAAGCTATCCTCCAGATGTCCAGATATTGCTCAAAGAAGATGTAAAAAACAGAATAGGGAAAGATATTCATCTACATAAAAAAAAAGAAGCATAAATATCAGCAGCTGAACAGGATTCACAACTGAGTTGAGCAAAAGTTAATAATAGCACGTCATTTTCCTCAGGAGTGCACTTTGGCTGTAGAAACAAGTCAAGCCGTTGCAATCCAATATGGAATAGGAAAGATCAGTAATAAAAAAACCAATTTTCTAGTTATAACCCGCTCTATTGCACATAAAAGAGAGGAGAAGAGTCGATCAAAAGTTTCAAAGACTTAAAATACATTAAAAGCAGCATGGAAGTTTTAGAAACAATAACATCATATTCTCAAACTCAAACCTTCAGAGAATCAGAAATTTTGGAGCTGAATTCTCGTGCAGCTTGCATGGCATTGACATAGTCTCCCTAATAAAAATGGCAGTTCAATCATCCGGAAAAGGGTCATTCAACAAATCTCATGCACGTGTTAAATGCCAATTATCAATTCATTATTCATTATATTTGTCACCATACTTGTTTGTTGAGCGGTGTGTGATATGTACGGAATTCTGATGCTTGTATAACACCACTTTCATAACCTGAAAAAAAATTCATAGGAAAAGATATCAATAGGATATCACCTAGTGGAGGGAAAAATGTCAAATCTCTCTACCATGTAGATCCACGCTGCTTGTGTAAGCTCCATGACCTCCTTTTGCACAATCAGCAGATGGTAAAGCATTGAGAAACCAGGGGAGCTTCTCCCTAAATTGCACTGTAGTTGGTCTGCTGTTAACCAAATCAGAATGGTGGAAGCACTGGCATCAACCTTAGATGTTAGATCTTGACAGATAATATGACACAAGCCACCAAAGAGTAGTCTTCTTGTTACAGTCAGCAGTGGAGATTTAGACCATACTCATTCTGTGGTTTGTGCCGATACTAGGTGGTAAACAGATATATACAAATAGAGCGAAAGACTACCGTAGTACAATCTTTGCAAACTCCACTAAAACCGCAAGGACCTTCATCAGGTGAACAGCAAGGAGGCTGAAAATATAAACTTTTGCTTAAGCTACTAGTAGAACAGTTTACAACAGACAACAAACAGACATAAGAATGAGTAAATTTTAAGTTACAACCAAGCAAATGATCAGTCACAGTACATCCTGTTTCATGACTATTAATCCTAGATAGAACTGAAAAAAGAATTTTTAACTGCTATCCTGTCAACAAAAGTGCAGACCAAGAAGCGGAAATCTGGAAAGACAAATTATCCAAGCCAGAAAACCAAAACTGAAATGCTAGTGATATTGAGGTTGAAAAAGCATATAATAGAATCAGGGAGCATATGCCTACTTAAACACCTACCTGGTCATCTGGCGGACAATAAGTTCCATTGAAAAATTTACGACAGCACCCAAATGCCTCTGGTGAGATCCATACAAGAAAGTCATCAAGCCATGAGGCAGCAGGCTTAGCAATGTAGCTTGACTCTGGAACTAATGAAGCTCTTGATATCTATAGCATAAGGGAAGTAAATATTAGCATCATTATCATCCGATAATATCTTCTTCTTTTTTGCAGTAACATATACAGCTTCAATTATAGCCATTTTTGTTCTTGTTTATCATTTAGTAGACTAAATTATTCCTCCTCATTTCAACTCAATAAATGATGTCACTGAAACTATGATAAAATATACTAGACATAATATTCAAGCATGCTCAAAATATGACACCCAAAAATGTGGCAATTTCAATGTAGTAACATGATATCGCATGGGGTATTTGGAGAAGTTAACCTCTTACAAACTCACACCAATAAGCAGAAAGAATGTGCAGACTGGTATCCAATCAGGTATTGCAGTATGCTAAACAATCACAATACCTCATTTAAAAGCGAGTTTGAATCACACTGGCTGATGGAGCACAACTGGTTTGTATGTCTTGATTCCAAGCTAAGTTAGTAGCCATTTGGGAGGAGAGAAGGATTAGAACAGTGTATAACATGAAGTTAATTGTTTACTATAGGTTATTAAATTAAACAAAAGAGAACAGGATAATTTAATAAAGATCAATAACAAGAAATTTATTACACATGAATATTCGGTGTCAAGGCCCCCCAAAGAAGAAAAAGTGGCCAACCAAAGTGTACCATTTCCCAACTGCATACTACTTGGACAGGCTTTGGTGTTAGACACACCTGTTCAATTAGCAAAGGTTTTCTATTTTTATCTCAACAACTAAGCCATTTGTCAGCTCCAAAATATCAAGAACCTTTTCCCCACTTTAATAGCTTGCAATTCCTCATTTCAAGTACTCAGCCATATTTGATATACTCTCTCAAGCAGTATAACTGAAGAAAGATAAAACCAAGTATTGCACTGCCTTAATCTGTTTGCAGACACATTAACAGCAAAACTTCAAAGATAAAACAACTCTCCAAAATCTGTTCGTCACTCAGAAGGATATTCATAATACGAAATGTTTCAATGCAAAACACATGGAGGGAAATTCACAACAACCTGAAATCCTATTGATTCCCAATACCAACACTGAAAAGCATAGGACCTCTTTTATGTTTGATGTAAAGCAGAACTTTGAAGACACTGGATTGATGGAAAAAGAGTAATGAAGTGCAACAAAATTAGTACCTGTAATTATAGTCCTTGACAACAAAATATAGGGGAGGCCCAACTCTGAGATATTCAGAAACATTATTAAAATAACCCTGCAAATGAGTATGATAGTTAGGCAGCAAGGCCAGAAGTAAAATGCCGAGTATCCCAAAGTTTACAAAAAGAAATGACCAGATAAAATAAATGGCCTAAACCTGAAGGTAAGAATCTCGAGGAAGGACTATCTTTTGCTCCAAACCAGAATCAAGCCTTGTACAGAGGGCCTGTACAAAACACTATCGTGTCAAATGTTTTGAAGAAATGAGTATAACTTTACTGAAGAAAATATAAAAAACGAATAATAAACAGACCCAAGGGGGAACCAAATATTCTCAACTTACAATGCTTGCCAAAGCAAAGGCAACAAATACAACAACAACAGCAACTTTAACTCCCCAAAGGCTTAGAATAGGTGCATGAACTTCCTACATCAAAACAATAAGTAGGTTCTTCTGTAATTGAGGCAATATTATTTGGTCTATTGCAGATGCAAGGATTCCAAATACTAATTTTAACCCAATAAGGATTGGATACTATTATTTTATACCTTCATATATCTACCCAATAGTCCATTTGTTCTTTCATAGATCCCTACACTCCAAAATTACTTGGTCAGAGCAAGTGTACACAAGTAGCAAAGACAATGTCAACAACACCTTGCCAATGGGACTAGGGAAAATGTTTATTCAAATACCTTCATTAGATTCTCCAGAAGATGAAGGAACTTTAATACATGGAAAGCAGTCAATCCTGTTATCCTCAGCTCTCCAGCAGTCAATCACAATCAGGGCAACGAAAGCAGTAACTTGCAGAAGGAAGTCCAAAAGAACAGCCAAAGCTAGAACAAGCAGATAAATGTTAAAAATTGAAGTAAAACTGCAACCCGAAAAATTTTCTTTTTGGCCATAAGTGGGAGCTTTTGAACCTGCAAACATGGAGAAAACACGGCATGCTGGCATGGGGATAAAACTACCAACGGCAAATGCCAAAATTTCAGATAAACTAGCCAGTGTAATAGATGGACCAACTTCAACCAGTGCATTACTTATGCGTTCCTCTAAGGGCAACTCTCTTGATTGCCGCTTTACAGCATGCACCAATATACACATATTGTCAACTCCAACCTGAAATTATGGGACAAGATGAACAGAAAAATTAACAAAAATAGGATAAGTTGCCCTGAAATAACTGTTTCCAACTAGAGCCAATTTGTTTCTAGTTGCAGCAACCAAAATATCCCAGCAGCAGACTGTCCATTGGTATAAAAGCAATCAACAGCTGCATGAAATGATGCTATTTCTATCAATCATTTCATCTGTTTTGTTTATGTGGGAAAACATAATTGTTATAGGATTTTTGCTTCGTTTTAGGATTTTCTATTTAGTTAGGATATCTCATAATCATGGAATCTAATTATCATATTTAATTAGGATATTCCACGCTTGTAGGATCTCATTATTTTTGTTTCCTTTATAGTTCTTAGGTTAACATGTGTATAATTGACTCTCTTGTACACTTGTAAACAAGAAATGCAGAAAATATTCTCTGAAATCCCAAATTTTGTCATAGTATTAGAGCTGCTAGGCTTTGAATTCCTAGGAAAAATCAATCCGAGTGTCTAGCCTTCATTGCCAATAGTCTTGTGATTCTGAGCAGCTTTCATGGCTGGTGATTTTTTCCTTTAAGCAATCAGCCTTAATTGCCTAGAGATCATTTCTTTTTCCATGGAGATGTTGAAGGCTGTAGAGACAACCACTACTGCATAATTAGAGGAAACTTTCAATATTAAAATCCCAATGAATTGCAAAACATCCAGGCTGCACACAAGTTGAATGGAAACAATTATTTTAAATTGTTGAGGATACCCACGTGTGAGAATTCTACAACGAAGAAAGAGGAGAAAGGAGACTAACATATAAGCCTAGTAGGCAATTCCACCTATCGCCAATTGATTTTAGGATAGAATCTCACTTGGGCTTATGTGTGGTCTAACTTTCCTCCTCGTGTGGGCCCATAGGCCCATTGTAAATTTAATATGGTATCAGAGCAAGTTTGATCTGGATTAATTTCCCGATTATTAGTCTGGATGTCCAATCCTAGCATCTCGGTCCGGTTACCACTACGTTTATTTCAAGTGACAACTGGATGTCCAGTCTTGCACTTGAGAGGGAGTATTAGAGTATTCCATATTGATTAAATATGAAAATATTAAAGGTTTATAAGTGGTAAAGCCCAACTATTCAAATGACTAAATCTAGTTATTTTGGCAATGGTTGAACCCAAACTCAATTCTTGTTAATGGACTATATACTCTACTAATATTAATAATTCTAACATGGTATCAGAGCTAATGAAGAACTTGGCCTACTGTTTACCCCAAAAGAGGGCCCATCATTTAGCAACTAGAGAAGGATTTGAAGTCTACATGGAGCAAATGGCCCAACAGTATTGTTTACCCCAGAAAGGGGCCTATTTGACCTCAATCAGAAGTCTAGCCTTGATGAGAATTGTTTACGTTCCTCTCCAAATTGCCCAACTCACATGTGAGGGAGAGTATTGAGAATACTCACATGTGAGTGTCCCACATCCAAGAAAGAGAAGAAAAAAGACTAACATATAAGCCTAGTGAGCTAATTCACCTATTGTCAATTGGTTTTAGGATGTACTCTCACTTAGGCTTGTATGGTCTAACTTTCCTCGTCGTGTGGGCCCGTAGGCCCATTGCAAATTTAACATAAATGAACTCAACTCGTTAATGTCATACTAAAAATGAAAGGAAGGATCAGCCATCTCACAGGTATAGGACCAAAACTAGAAGAAAGATGCTCAGTTTGAAGTACAGCATGAAGAAGATTCCATTATTGTGGCATGACTATAGACCTGTATGACACTAGAGATTAGTGAAACATGTATGTTCTTGGCCATTGGCAAGGACATTTAGGATGCACTCCAACAGACATATTCTAAGGCTAGAGACACAACCCTAGTGTACAAGGTCAAGGTAAAAACTAAGTGCAAAACAAGGGAATAGGATGGTTATCAAATATGCCAAATCCTTTGTGGCAGGAGCTTGACCACTACAAGGTTTTAAAAACTAAATGTCTGGCTTTATTGAGCATGATAGAGTCTATAATTTTTTTGTTGAACTTAATTCGAAATTTGACCAAGTTAGAATCCAGATTCTTGGCAAGCATGATGTTCCAAGTTTTAATGAGGTTGTGGCCTTAGCTCATGGAGAAGAAGTAGATGAAACCTAATGTTTAAACTATAAAATGTGGATGGCTTTGCCATGGTGGCTAATATGGCAATAATTCAACCACAAATTTTGAAAAGCCTAGAATTGTGACAACCTATGGCGTACTTATTGTAAGAAGGCATGTCATACCTATGAAAAGTGCTAAAAACTTCATAGAAAACCTCCAAGCCTAGAGTGGGGATAGAGACAAGATCAACCAAGAAAAGATGGTCAGGGCTATGTTGCTGAAGTCCAACAAACTAAAGGAATACCTCTAGAGTTAGGTGGTTTCAACCAAGAAGCAGATGAGATGGTAAGATCTCTTATTGGCAACTTCGAAAAACCTTCAAGTACTTGTTCTTTGCCATATTTAGGTGATTTTCCATTCTCTATTGGCTTATATGTCTCAAGAACAACTTTTGTCACCTCTTAGATTATGAATTTAGTAGCTACTGACCATATGACCAACTGACCAAAACCTTTCTATATATATTCCCCATGTCCAAGCAATAGAAAAATAGCCATAATTGATGGTTCATTGATTATCATTGCAGGCATAGGGGATGTAAAGATTTGTCCATTAATAACATTAAAGAAGTTCTCCATGTCCCTATTTTATCCACAAACCTAACCTCTATCAACAAACTCACTCAAGATTTGAATTGCTATGCGATTTTTCACTGTAATTATTGTACATTTCAGGACAAGGATTTGGGGGAAGAAGATTGCACATGCTAGAGTATAGGATAGCCTCTACTAAATTGAAGAATTGAATCTATCAAGCAAGATCAAGGCAATTTAGCTCACTCCTTTCTTTTAGAATCTTTATCCAATAAAGAGAAAATCTAGCTCTAACATCGTCAACTTGGATATCCATCCTTTAGACTCGATTAGATTATGTTTCCTTCTTTATTTAAAGGTCTAAATATTGATGATTTTCATTGTAAAGTATGTGAACTTGCCAAACACAAACATGTATCTTTTCCAATTAGTAATCAAAGAAAATTTTTTCCTTTTTATTGATACATAGTAATATTTGGGGTCCTTCTCCAGTTCCTACTATTTATAAGGAAAAATGGTTCTTATCTTTCATTGATGATTGTATTTGTGTTGCTTGGATATTTTTATTAAAACATAAATCTGATATCAATACTATCCTCCCCAATTTTCGTTTAATGATCAAAATCAATTTAAGGTCAACATCAGAAGGTTTAGGCCTAATAATGTTGGAGAGTATTTCAATCACGTCCTAACTTCATGAAATAGTAATATTTTGTTAGTAATTCTTAAGTGATTTTCATTGAATTTCTATACCCCTATATATATATATATAACAATCTAATAATCATAAAATGGAAAATATCCTAATCAAATCCCACATAATCTGCCTAATAAAGAATGACAACTAATAGAACTAATAAAAGAAAATTTGACTTTTAAAATTTACACTCACATAACGAAAATCTCCAATACTCCTCAAGCTTAGGAATAGATATTTCTCATTTCAAGCTTGCAAAGATCTTCATGTCTTGACCTGAGTAGACTTTTAGTCAAGATGTTTGCTTCTTGCTCATGAGTAGAAATGTAGAATAGATCAATCCCTCCTTCTTCAATCTCGATCTTTATAAAATTATGATCAGTTCTAACATGTTTCACGTGATTATGTTGGACTGGATTATTCATTATATTGATAACTAACTTGCTATCACTATACAAGTTGGGAGAACTTGATGTGAGCTGTAGGCCTTGCATGAATCTTTTTGGCCAAATTAGTTCACAAACTCCTTTAGCAATATCCCTAAATTCTACCTCAACACCGCTTCGGCCACAACTATTAGCTTTTTACTCCATGTAACTAAATTGCCCCAAAACTTATTGCAACACCCAGGGGTTGACTTGCAAAACAAGAGAATAAATAATCGCACATTACCTAATCATTTTGTGGGCTATTTATGGGCTGAGCTTGAAGAAGGTAGGGCGAAGGTACTGATGGATGTGATGGTCAGTTAGGTAAGTGAATGTTGGAACTGGAAGAATCTTGTTGGTTATGGTTTGATCTCAATTGGAAATATGTCTAGCCGTGTATAGGACCAGTAAATTAACTTTCCAACCAACCATTGGTATCTACCTACATCCACTAGAGCATATTTACTTGTCTTTTCCCTTCCACACCTTCACAAGCGCAGTTCCTATAGGTTTGCAACCCAATTTCCATGTTTCTTTAGCAAGTCAAGAGTGTATTTTCTTTAAGAAATGAAAATACCTTCTTTACTCCTGGCAACTTCCATTTTGAGAAAGAACTTCAATTGTCATAACTCTTTAACTTCAAACTCTTCCCTTAATTTGCCTTTGGGTTTCATCATCCCCTGTGAGTATTATATCATCTACAACCTGCTTCTCCCATTTTAATGAAAATAGTATGATCAACTTTCCCTTGATGATATCTCAATTGAGACAGAGTTGAGCTAAATTTAGTCTCAATTGAGACAGCGTTGAGCTAATTTAGTGAACCAGGCTCGAGGGGATTGATTCAAGACATTTAGAAACTTCTTTAAATTGCAGACTTTACCTTTCTCTTCCTATGTTTCAAATCTAGGTGGAACCTTCATATACACTTCCCACTCAAGATTACCATGCAAAAATGCATTCTTAATGTCCAGTTGGCGTAGCTTTCAATCAAAGTTAGTTGCAATAGATAGGACACATATGGAATTAAGCTTTTCCACTGGAGCAAAAATTTGATCATAGTCAATTCCATATGTTTGTGTGTGTATATATTTCATAGTGAAGATCCATCTACATCCAACAACCTTCTTTCCTTCTAGTAAGTCAACCATTTCCCAAGTTTTGTTTCCTTTATAGGCTCTCATCTCCTCCTCCATAGCTTCTTTCCATCTTGGATTAGTCAATGCTTCATGGATGTTTTTTGGAATCTTAACATCATCAATTTTTGCCGTGGCAGTAACTCATAAGACAATTGTTTACTATTTAGGAAATTAGAAATTTGATGTTTGGTAGAATTTCTTAATTTCTTACACCTTTCCAAACTACAATGGGCAAATCTAGGTCACTAATCCTATCATGACCAGATTGTAGGTTGAACAATTGACCTTGTTGAGGAGCTTTTGGCCTACGTGAATAAACCTACAAAGGTCTCTTAGTGACAAGCTCTTTCCTCTAGTAACCTAGACTAAAGGTTGGGTTAAATTCTAATATTGGTGCTGATTGTTCAAGGATTGGAACGACATAATTCTGGTATATAGATTATGAAACTGGAGGATTTTAAAAGATATCTTGACTTATTGGAAGAGACACTGTTGGATCCCAATGACTTTTCTCTCTTAAATCTCCCCTTGGGAAATGTTATTGGGGTAACAAGGCCGATTCTCAAAAAAAGTTACATCACATGTCACAATTTTTTTTAAGGCTGGAGAGTAGCACTTATAGTTGGAGAATAACCCACAAAGACACGTTTAAAAGCCTTAGGATCAAATTACTTCGGGAAGGTTGGTGGTTGTGAGCAAACATGGTACAACCAAACACCTTTAGGGATAAGGAATTAAATAGGTTAATGTTTGGAAAGCAACAATGCAGGATACTCAAAGGAATTTTAAATTTAAGGTTTTTTGGGTAAACGGTTTATTAAGTTAGTTATTGTAAGGATAGCTTTCCCCCAATATAAATTAGGAACATAACTTGCAAACATTATTGATCTAGCAACTTTAAATAAGTGACGGTTTTAACTCTTAGCTACCCCATTTTGTTTGGGTGTATCCACACAAGAACTTTGGTGATGTATCCCAACTTCTCCCAAGTACTGATTAAACTCATTTGAGAAATACTTGCTTCCATAATCAATTCTAAGGATCTAAATATTTGATTAAACACATTTTAAACAAATTTATGAAATTGTTCCAACCAATAAAGTGCCTCAAATTTGTTTTTCGTCAAGTAAACCCAACAAAACCTTATATGATCATTTGTGAAAGTGATGAACCACTAAGTTCTAGTCAAATTAATTCTCCTAGGAGGACCCCAAATATCTCTATGGATTAATTGAAAAGGTTCTAAGGGTGAGTATGTATGAAGTGGATATGAAACTATGATTATTTGGCAAGAACACAATGTTCACATTGAAACGAGAATTTTTCTTTATTAATACATAGATTTGGATACGAAGTTTTCATATAAGAAAATCTTGGATGTCCTAAACATTGATTCCATAACATAATTTCAGACTCTAAGATAATAGCCAAAGATCTCTTATTTTTGTGACTCACCTAGAAAAACCTCCCTTATATCTCTTAGGTAATACAGTCCATCTTTCTTCTCAACAATGCCAATCATTTTCCACAAAATTCAGTTACAACAAGCCAACAAGGTTACAACGAAGTTCGTGTCCTTTGTTAACTTACTAACATATAATAGATTATAACTAAACTTAGGCATGTAAAACAGAGTTCAAGGTCATACTGAACAAGTAATTGTCCCCCTTCATATGATAGGTAACATCTTCCCATCAGCAACTCATACCTAAACCATATCTTTGCACTTGTTATATCTATTAAACATATCAATTGATCAAATCATACGGTCCGCTCCAATGCCCACAATCCAACAATTTATTAGACAAGTTTTATCTATTTGTGCTATGGCTACAGTTGGGTTTTGTGAGAGTTTTGACACTCAGACCTCGATGTATGCTTGGCTTAATTGAGGAGTTGTCAAAGCATCTCCATTTGTTCTACTGAGAAGCTGACACTAGCAGCACTTCCAACAGCACTTTCTGAGTTGGATTCTACCAAGTTTATTGCTTTTACATAAACTTATGGACCACATTGATTCTTTGGTTGCCAATCAGTAGGTTTTTCGTGTGGTAAGGCTTGTTACTATAATCACACCAAGCCTTCTCCTTGGACCAAGAGCCACAGCCACCAGTTTGTTTCTTTGCCACAAAGGCTAATGCTTGTGACTCTACAGGAGAAATCACATCGAGTTATTGAGTTCATCATTACTTGTTCCCTACTTTCTTCTCTTCTAACTTCTGCAAATGATTCGCAAAGGGTAAGAAATATTGTCCCAAATAATCAACCACGAACTTCATCAAGGTTAGGTTTCAACCCTTGCAAGAAATCAAAGATATGCTCTTCCACAAGTATTTTGTTGTATTTGCAGCATCATAGAGGAATCCCATCCAATCTAATGAAAAATATGCATCTCCTGTCATAATTCAACAAGGGAATTATAGTAATCAGTGACCATCAAATTCCCTTGTTTGGTATTACGACTTTTAAACCTGTTCTTAAAACATTTAGATGTATTTTCCAGGTCCAAATATATTTCTTGAACTACATTCCAAATTTCCTTTGTTATCTTATAGAACAAATAAGTTCGTCCAATGCTT
This sequence comes from Erythroxylum gracilipes, assembly GCA_026413385.1. Lineage (NCBI taxonomy): Eukaryota > Viridiplantae > Streptophyta > Magnoliopsida > Malpighiales > Erythroxylaceae > Erythroxylum > Erythroxylum gracilipes. The sequence continues at coordinate 37,165,823 of JANZLC010000202.1, forward strand.
GGCTCCATATAATTAATTAGATAAGCCATAACAATTGAATTCTCTACTTCCCAAGTGTTGTAGGTTGGGGATGTGTTTGATAGGGCCTTTTTTTTTTGGGAAGTAAAAGGCGAAAAGTTATATTGACTATCAAAAAATTTGTATAGGATTAATAGGGGCATACCCCCACACCACAAAAGTTTCATACCTAAATGCAACTTTTCAACTAGTTATTTAACTCTCCTATGCCTCCAAACTAAGGCTGCTCCACCTAATTCTTAGATCATACTTAATCTTAGCTATAAAATCTTCACTGTTAGATTGTTCTTTTTTAAAAATCACGGCATTTCTATACATCCAAATGTAATAAACACAAGAACAAAAAGCATAAGTTCTTATTTCCGTTTAGCTCTACACAAATATTGTATCCAAGCGTCAAACTTCACAAACCCAATCCTCAGATCCACCAATTCCATGACCTGTTAAATAGCAGTTGCAGAAAACTCACATTCAAAAAAGAGATGATTCCTTGCCTCTCTGTTCTTTTGGAGAATCATACAATCCTCCTTGGAAACAAGCTTCCACTTCTTAATTTTATCTAAAGTAGCTAATCTATTCTGGACACACATCCGAGAAATGAAAGCACATTTGGGAATCTAAAAGTTATGCCAGATAACACCTGACCATTCCAATTTTCCACGTGTACCATGATCAGCCTTACCATTTGATTTGAATTGATCCAAAGGTCTACAATATACAGCATGTAGGAGTTCATCTCTACACTCCAGAAGTTTATTCCACCACCACAAATCAGTTGTTTTCTTTTTCAACTGCCATATAATTGTACCACTGTTATATGCTCCTTCACCCACCTAACCCAAGCTGAATTTGATGGGCCATCTAGATCAAACAGATATTTACACAGTGATGCTTTATTCCAAGATAATAACTCTTTATAGCCTAAACCACCTGCTTCTCTATTTTGACAAATTCGTTTTCAAGCTAAAGGAGCCTTTCTACTCTTCACATCGCCAGCTGCCCAGAAAAATGTCCTGCAAATAGCTTGAACTTTGTTCAAAACCTGTTGAGGAATTGGGAAGATTAAGCACCAGAATCTCTGGATACTAAGCAATAATCCAACCAATTGAGCGCTTCCTACATAGCTTAGAGCTCTAGTCGTCCAATGCTGAACTCTAGCCATCATTTTTTCAATAAGAGGTTTGTATTCAACAACCACAAATCTGTGGGAAACTACTGAAACTCTCAAATATCTCACCGGAATGTGCAAATGAAGGATTTGGAAAATAATAAAACTAGGGAGTTGGTGAAGTTTTCAACTGGGAAGAAACCTATGGGCTGTAAATGGGTATATACAGTAAAGTATCAAGCAGATGAATCTATTGAAAAATATAAGACAAGATTGTGGTCTAAAGCTATACTCGACCTTATGAGATTGGCTACCTAGAGACTTTCGATCCAGTTGTAAAGATGAACTATAATTGACAGCTAACTATAATTGAAAATTCCAATAATTTGATGTCAAGAATACATTTTTGCATGGAAAGCTCAAGTAAGAAATCTACATGAAAATGGCATCAGGTTATAGGAATAATTTGCTACTCAAACTGTTTGTAAGTTAAAGAAGGCCTTGTGTAGACTAAAACAATTGTCACAAGCGCGGTTTGGGAGATTTGCAGAAGTAATTATAGCTGTGGGGTATAGATAGAGCCAAAGGGATTGTACATTGTTCATCAAACCCTCACCTTCAGGGGAAGTCAACACTTTTAGTACATGTTGATGATATAATATTGATAAGAGATGACAACGAAAGATGGTCTTCAAGTTGATATTTGGCTAATGAGTTTGAGATCAAGGAATTGGGAAGGCTGAGATATTTCGTTGGCATTGAAGTAACTCACTCTACGCAATGTACTTTTATCTTTCAACAAAAGTATGTTTGATCTCCTAAGAGAAACAGGCAAGACAGCTTGCACGCCAACAACTACTCCGATAGACCCTAACATTAAACTTGGAAAGGTAGAGAAGGATATTGCAGTAGACAGGAAAATGTATCAATGAGTTGTAGGGAGGCTCATTTATCTCACACGCAACTAGATATAACATATGCAATGAGTATGACACAATTCATATATAGCCCAAAAAGAAGTTAACTTGTAGGCAGCTCGCCAAGTACTACTATATTATTAAAGGAGACCAAGAAAAGGAATTTTGTTAAACAAAAATGGAGATATAGTACTTGAGGTATGTATGGACGCTAATTATGGAGGATTAATTGTTGACAGGAGATCAACTTCAGGATATTGCACTTTTCTTGGTGGCAACCTTGTGACGTGAAGAAGTAAGAAACATAACATGGTAGCGCAATCTAGTGCAAGGCCAGAATTTCGAGCAATGGCTGAAGGCAAGTCTGAACTACTTTGGTTGAAAAGTATCTTAGAAGATTTGAAGATTAAGTGGAATGGCCTAATGAGACTCTATTATGATAATAAATCGGCAATCAATATAACTCATAACTCGGTACAACATGATCGAACGAAGCACATTAAAGTTGACAGACACTTTATAAAACAAAAACTAGAGAGTGGTTTGATTTGCACACGTTATATGGTTGCAAAGGATCAACTTGTTGATGCACTTACAAAAGGGTTAAGTAGTTCAAGTTTTGAGAATATTGTATCCAAGCTGGGAATGGAGAATACCTATTCACCAACTTGAGGGGGAGTGTGGGAAAACATGATTGTTTTAGGACTTTGTATACTTTTAGAATATCATATTTAGATAGAGTATCCTATGATCATGGGATCTTAATATCCTGTTTAGTTAGGATATCCCATGATCGTAAGATCTCATTATTTTTGTTTCCTTTTTAGTTATTAGGGTAATATGTATATCATTGACCCTCTTGTATACTTGTAAACAAGCAATGCAGAAAATATTCTCTAAAATCTTAAATTCTGTTAGTTTATTGGTTAAATATTGAAAAAGTTGAGTAGCATACAATAGCAAAGTACAAAGGAACATATTAGTAGGCTTCACATCAAGGAAGAAAAAGAACAAACAAATGATGTGCAGTAATCAACAACGTAAAGCATTAATAATGAAATGGTTGTATAAGCCAACAACAAAACTTGGGTCATATTGAAATATTTTGCAACCTAATATGCTAAAAAGAGAAAGTAGACCTGATACACAAAGGTAAGCTGACATTAGAGGTAGGTTTGTCCTTTAGTGCTTGTGGCCAATATTTATGATAACAGGGAAATTGTCCAAATTCTCATTTCATTTTAGATCTTTTCACAGTAAGACAGGCCCATACATGCCTTCTCAGGTGAATTTTGATGGAATATGTTATTAGGAGAAGAATGTTGGTTTAAAGCAAAGAAAGCTCATCCAAGGTGTGGAAATACATACAAATGTTTTTGAATCCTTGCTAGGTACTGTTCCATTGTCAATATTGTTTAAAGCAAGTTTAAATGAGGCCTACCTTTCATACCTAAACAACTTAAAAGATTAATATACATCTTATCCTTGCACCTAGATAGACACGGCTAAGTTTCAGAATCTTTCTGCCTATAAAATTAAAAGGCCAACACAGAAAAATAGGATATGGAAATGGCTATACTAACTTACAGCCAGCACAAGGAAGGGAATAACTTCCATAATGATTAATGTAGATTTAACTCCAATTGCACTGAAAAGTCCAGCAGATCCAAGGACAGAAAGCATGACCAGCAAAACTCCGGAAAGACCAAGCAAAACCTATAAAACATTTATCAAATATTGAATGATGAAGATTGTTTATGTTACAAATATCAGCAAATTCAGATATAACAATTGGAAATTTGAAATAAGCCATGGTTGGTGGGAAAACTTGCAATAAAGGCAGATATGAGGTACATTACAGAGCTTATAGTGTACAAAGCCAGATGTAAGTAGAGATTAAGGTTCTTTGGCATAGGATATGATCCTGTCATCAAACTAAGAGATCCAAAACATTTTGTTGAATCATGGTCCTAATACAAATAGAGACGGTAACAAAAAGAGACTAAACTCTCAAGAATCTTTTTAACCTCAATATAACAGCTATGCATATTAGAGAAATAACACATGCACAAACATCATAGTGTGTCAAGTACAAAGTGGCAGAAAACTAGGAGCAGGCAAGCTTATTTCATTCTTTACTATTAGGTATTCTCCCCCTCAAGTTAAGGTTGGCCCTTCCTAGTTTACTTCCTCAGGTAAGGAATTTAGGGTCATTAAACCAATGTTTGATTATATCTCCAAAAGGAAAGGAAATGAGTGAAAGCTCCTATACCTTTGATGAGATGTAGAATGTAGTCAATTGAGGCACACCTCCCAATGTAATAGATATGTAAGCAAACATGACAATATAGCTCACCTGACATGAAAAGTTTGATAAAAGAGAGTAAGTAGAAGAACATTTGTTTGAGAAAATGACAATGAGCAGTAACAGGTTTGTGACGCAAGGCATTTTACATCCCCCTCAGATAATATAAAGGCATCTTTCTAGCAACTTACTACAATTGTTACAACATCTGCAGTACTTTCTCTTTTCAATTCCTCCTCAATTGATACTTCACTCGAGTATGAGAGGGTAAGATTGTTAGATTGAACCATTGGTATTAGCTCCTCCTGTCAAAGGAAAGACATTCAAAAAGTCCTGAATTAAGCCAAAGGAATCAAAGTTTTATTAAAGTTGTGGTTGTTCTCATTTTCCGTGACTACAAGAACGTGAAGTACGATGAGATAGGCCATACATAGTTATTCATGAGGAATAAAATATTTACATTAAGAACATAGAATTGGTTAACAATTATGAATGATTCCCAACACCCATCTACTAGTTTGTTCCCCGATTAGACCAAGCAATACCTAATTGCCAAAATGAGAAGTGACTGTCCCATAAACAAATGCCACCAACAAGAAGGGAATTTTCCCCACACGCTGAAGTTGCTTAAAGAAATGGAACGTGGACAACAATGATCATAATATAACTATGAAATGAATAAACAATAATTCAGGGGGAAAAAAAAAAAGAGTGATGCAATGTTCTAACCTCCACCAGCTGAATGAAAGCTTTCTCCCATGCTACTGCTTTTTCATTGCCGCCTTCATCAATGACATTATTAACAGGGTAGGTAATCACAAATGCAGTAGCCTGAAAATGAAGATATTGAACAATTAGCTACTATTCCTGCTTCAGAGCAAATAAGGAGGAAATTACCGCAGAATAATTGTTCCCAGAAAATCCTCCTAAAGCAGTACTTGGATCAACAGGAGCCTGAAATGCACTCAAACATGTCTCTGCAGAAGTGTAATGCTAGAGGCAATCGAATTCAAAAGATGATGGTCAATATGTAACCATAAAAACTCAAAGCGCTGGAAATAAGTAAAGCTTGAGCTTTAAATAACCAATTCCAAAATAAAGCCCATGATAACAATTGGATCAACAGGAGCCTGTAATGTGCTTGTTGGTAAAAATCCAGCTGGATATCTCCTAGATATTATTGACTCCTAAAAGTTAGCAAATCAAATCAGTTAGGATATTATGTACAAATATTAGGATATTATGTACAGATACTAGTTTCCTAGAATAGCCCTCTTTATTTCTATATATCATGTACATATGTATTGACCTAGTAAGATATTGAGAATAATATACATATGTTCAGAATTTCTGCATGGTATCAGAGACTACCTGAACAGTCCTAAACCCTAGCCGCTACCTACTGTCTCTAATCCTACCCATCTATGTCAACCATGCCCGACATTGCTGAATCCTCTAACCCATCTGTTCAAACACCTCCTTTTCATAATCCTACCTCAGATCTCATTCCTTTCTGATCACTATTATACGAGGAAAATTTTCTTTGCTGGTCCCAATCGATTAGAATGTACATCCATGGTAGAGGCAAGATTGGATATTTGACTGGTGACAAGAAGGAACCTACAACTAATGATCCTACACACAGAATATGGGATGCTAAAAATTCTATGGTTATGACATGGCTAGTAAATTCTATGGAGCAGGATATTAGCTCCAACTATATTTGTTACCACACAGCTAAAGAGCTATTGGACAACGTGAATCAGATGTATTCTGACTTGAGAAACCAATCCCAAGTGTATGAACTAACTATCAAATTGGGTAAGATCCACCAAGATGAGGACAGTGTTACTAAGTACTTTAATTCGCTGAAACGTTTGTGGCAAGATTTAGATTTGTTTAATGACTATGAATAGAAATCCCTTGATGACTGTAACTATTTTCAAAAAACAGTAGAGGATAAACGAATTTTTAAGTTCTTAATTAGACTTAATGTTAGGTTTGATGAAGTTAGAGGCAAAATTATTGGAAGACAACCACTTCCATCCATTGGTGAAGTCTTTGCAAAAGTCCAACATGAAGAGAGTAGATGGTTTGTGATGCTTGGCAAACGAAATCCTACATGTACTATTGAAAACACAACCATAGTTGCAAGGAATGCTGCTGGCCGTACTAAGAAGACTGAGAAAAAGTCAAGGGTTTGGTGTGACTATTGCAATAAAGCTTGTCATACCCGTGAAACATGCTAGAAACTCCAAGGAAAGCCTGCAAATTGGAAGGGATCGTATGAAGGAAAATTTAATAAAACTTCATCTCATTATGAATCAAGTAAAACTCCATCGGCCCATAAGGTAGATGTTGGACAGTTCTCTCAAGAGCAGATTAATTAGATCCTAAAGCTACTGAAACCCAAATTTGAATCCTCAAGTGCCCCGAATGCTTCTGTTGCACAAACTGGTAATGATTTTAATGCCTTATCATGTTCCTTTCCATACAATTTCGCTCCTTGGATCACTGATTCAGGAGCATCTGACCATATGGACCTGCTCTTCTAATTTATTTCATCCTTATGACCCTTGTTCTGGCCATGAAAAAATCCGTATAATAGATGGATCATTTTCTGTTGTAGCTAGTAAAGGTTCAATAACTCTATCCTCTAATATCTGCCTTAAATCTGTCCTTCATATTCCAAAACTAGCTTGTAATCTACTATCTATGAGCAAACTTGCCCGTGACTCTAACGCTGCGTTTAGTTGTTGTCTCCGGTAGCTGGAGACAGAACGAAACAAAAATTTGGAGACAGAACGGAACAGAAACTGGGGACAGTGAGATGTTTGGTTATGGTAGACAAAACAGAGAAAACTGTCTCCGTCTCGAGGACAGAATGTGTTTGGTTGCAAGGGACAAAACGGAAAAATGGTGCAAATAACGAATATGCCCCTAGTCCTTAATATGATTAGTAATATGTATTTCATTGGTACTTTTATTATGAATGGTTTGTATTAGTTAAAAAATTAACA
>JANZLC010000202.1:37173290-37185714 GCA_026413385.1 Erythroxylum gracilipes
TAGGACTCTACCTGTGTAAGCAATTGTATTTAAACTCTTGTAAAGGCTTGATATCAATACATCTGATTTTCATCATTCAATCATTACTCCTATAGATTCGCAGCTTGTTGCCGAAAGTATGTACTAATCATTCATTACAAAGGACACAATGATGGGCTTTACTTTGAAAGATACTTTATAGCTTGCTTGCATGAGATCGCAGGGTCAAATGATTGTACTATTTAACTTTATCACTTTTTCTTTTTGTCTTTTTTCCCAATAGTACTTGAAAAAATCCAACAAGCCACCCATTAACTTGCTCGATAATTTGACTTTTTATATATATGATGTACTGGGTGCGAATGACCCGCACGTTTGATTGGCCAATAAGTTGGATTGATGGTTTTGGTCTCTTGGACTGACCCACCGGCATCTTTAACACCGAAACTTACATAGCAAGGTATTGTCCATCAATGTATTCTCCAATGCATGAAACTTGCATATAGCAAGGTACTTGAATTAACAATTTTAGTTTATTATTTATACCGCACCAACAAATTCTTGACACATTATTTTGCCATATCTTTCCCTTGCTACCCCTTCTTTCTACGCTATTTTGTTCATATTGAGGGCTCTCTTTACTCTTCTTTAATTTGCTTACCATCTTTCTTGAAGCCATAACCTTCTCCTTCTTAGACGAGTTTCGGTTCTACTTTCTTTATCAATACTTCGTCTCTGTTGAACACAACAGTACAGACACTTTCTATGAACTCTTAGAAGGGAGAAAATGAATACTGAATGTTGATAACAAATATTGCACATATAAAGTGCGGAAAGAAAGACAACAGAAATAAATATATTGACACAGCTGAAACTATTACACTTTAAATTAGAAAATTGCATAAATAGATGGAATTTAAATGCCTTTTTAAAGGTTAAAAGGAAATGACACATTGCCCAGTCACTCCCACACAACTCAACTAAATACTTAAAAAAAAGAACAAACAAAATAACCCTTTATTAAACAATTCAAATATGTAAAGTACAAACATAATTTGTTATAACCAACCTAATTCTAGACTATATGACAACATAACAACTAGCTAAAGATTCAATCAATCGGGTTAGTATTGCACTTCAATAGTCTTAAGCCTAATGGAATTCTTTTAGTCTAAAGGAAGTCTTGATCAATGAAGACAACATGTTCTTATTTAGAATTGAATCCTAAATTCAAGCTCACAAACTAATAAGGTTGCTCCTTAGCATTTCAATTTTGGACCGCTCTTCCAAAAAAATGAAAACCTGGGATAAGCTTGAGTACTTGAAGCAGAAACATGTACCTCTACAGAAAAATGTTCACTATATTCCCCTCAAATATTGGACTATAAAGGGGTTGAGCCATTTATCGAGCTTTATTGGAAAATTGCTTTGCTTAGATTAAGCAATAATACTTAAATCCAGAATAAGTTATATTAAACATGTGTCCTAGAAAATATTGAGAAAAAATACTAGAGATAATTACCATCATAAGGATAGATGGAGGAAACAAATTTGAAGATAAGGTGAATTTATCCTTGTCATGGAGAGCAAAAAATTACAAAAAGAATGAATGTTAGAAACCTATAAATCGTAAATTTGAGACATGGTTCTCTAATGAGATGGTTTACATAAATACAACAAAAAAAATGCATCTTAGTAAAATTAAAAGGATAAGCAATAAGACAGACCCTTAAGCTTAGATGTATGAGAGAATAATAACTTGGAAAATAATACTAGTGAACATATAGACGTACCTGGAGTCCCAAAAACTTCTAGTCATAAAATGTATAATAGGAAGCACTACATAGTTACTAGACAAGGATTCAAAGATGGCATATTATTGCAGTATCACCAAGGTCCTTTAAAAGAAAAACAAACCTTAACATAGTTGAGGAAGTTAACAACACTAATCAAGATAATAAACAGTAGCTTCAAGAGGAAAGCACATAATTCAAAAGGGTATCCAAAAGGAAATTAGGTAGGAAGAAAAAAGCTTCCTCAAACTCCAACGGATGTCTCTTCTCAAATGGAACATAAAATGTCTTAATGTTGAGCAAGTTTTATATATAATAAAACTCTCAATACCCATAAGTATACGGATCGTAATTGTAGTATCGAAAGGTATCGTTCCCATAAGGATGATGAAAGAACCAACTCGAACCTAACTTTCTCTAAGGTAACAAGAAATTGTTTTTATCAAATAAATAAAATAAATTGAAACAAAAAATAAAACAAAGCGAACAAGCAAATAAGAAGTGAGCTGGCAATTAATTTAGGGTTTCATCAAGGATTAATGCTAGGACTTATTCTTCCTTTATTTTGGTTCCTTAACGCTGCGTATGGTTGCTGTCTCCGGTAGCTGGAGACGGAACGGAACATAAATTTGGAGACGAAACGGAACAGAAACTGGGGACAGTGAGATGTTTGGTTATGGTGGACAGAACAGAGAAAACTGTCTCTGTCTCGAGGACAGAATGTGTTTGGTTGCAGTGGACAGAACGAAAAAATAGTGCAAATGACGAATATGCTCCTGGTCCTTAATATGATTAGTAATATATAATTCATTGGTACTTTTATTATGAATGGTTTGTATTAGTTCAAAAATTAACAAATAATAATAATAAAAATTTTAAATTAATCACGAATCATAATAATAATAATTGTTTTGGCTTATTTAAATAACAAGAAAAATAATAACCAAACATAAATAAGTGCAAAAATGTATAATAATAATAAATTTGAATAATAATAAATACAAATTATGTAATAATAATAATACCTATAATTAGACATAATAATAATAATAAATTGATAATAACAAAAAAATAAAATGTATGATAACAATAATAATTTAATTAATAATAACAATAATTAATACAAAATTATTGTTATTTTGTATTAATAATTTTGTTATTAATACAAAATTATTGTTATTAATACAAAACCAGCTAAGTCTCATCTGAACCCTCTCTCATCTATCGCATGTCTCACAGAACCATAGATTCGATTGACTCCTGCACATTCCAGCTGCACTCATGGAGACCATTCCACTTTCCAAACCTAGACTCCGATCCTCCTAAACCTCACCCAACTCGCTCTCTTTTACCAAACGCCCTTGTCTCTCCAACCGCTCTACCTCCTTCTCTATCGACTTGTCCAAGCTCTCCCTCGTCGACGATGACAAGTCCACCGCCGCCGCCGCCGTACCAAATTCCTACAAGAGACCCAGTTTTAGAATCTTCGAGCGGAAGCGCCAGCGGCGCCCAGGATCGCGTTCTATTTTGGGTCAGAGCTCTGATCGGAGTGGGACCAGGCGGTGCTGCTCTGCCGGGGCATCGGCGGCGCATGGGACTTGTTCCGATTTGCCCTTGGCAGTAGGGATCGACTCGAGTGGGGAGCTGTTTGGGAATGGGGATGAGAATTGGGCGTCGGATGTGAGTGAGGTGAAGACTTCATGGGAATGGGATGGGGCTAATTTTGACAACTCCTGACCTCTTGTATCGGAGACAGAGACATAATGTCCTTGTCCTCCGGTTTTGAGATAGACAAAAAATCTTGTCTCTGTCTCTTAGGGACAGATGACAAAAAGAGGGAGACAGAAACCAAACAGTTATAGATGACAGGATTTCTTTGTTCTGTGCTCTGTCCCCGGTGACGGGGACAGCAACCAAACATTGTGTAATTGTACCATTACATTTTTTTACTCATATTGTGTCTTCCAGGAACTAACTTCGAGGAAGATGATTGGCAGTGCCAAGTTGATAATGGTCTCTACTACTTCGTTGATGACAACTTGAAGAATAAAGAAACTCATGGCTTAAGTGGTATTTGTTCTACCCCTGCTAAAGAACAGATTTTTCTTTGGTATAATAGATTACGACATCCTAATTTTTCTTATCTCAAAAGACTATTACCTCATTTGTTTAAATATGTGGATGGTTCAAAACTTCATTGTGAGCATTGCATTTTATCCAAAAGTCATAAGACTATTTACCCTACAAAACCATATCAACCCTCCAAACCATTTTACTTAATTCATAGTGAGGTTTGGGGTCCATTCCGTGTTAAAACTTTTTCCGGAAAAAAATGGTTTGTAACTTTTATCGATGATCATACTTGATTATGTTGGGTCTATTTGATGCATGAAAAATCTAAAGTTACTCAAATCTTTCAAAGTTTTTATACCATGATTGAAACTCAATTTCACACACACATTGGCATACTTCACTCTGACAATAGTACTGAGTATTTTAGTGAAGTCTTTGGAAAATTTCTCAAGTTTAAAGGCATTGTTCACCAATCTACGTGTGTTGACACTCCTCAACAAAATGGTATTGTCGGGAGAAAAAATAAACATTTACTAGAAATCTCTCGGTCCATTATGTTTACAATGAATGTGCCAAAATACATTTGGGGTGAGGTGTTTGACTACATCATAATTAATTAATTAAATGCCCAGCTGGGTTTTGCATTATAATACACCCTTAGATGTGTTTAAACAATGCTTTCCTAAAAATCGGCTTTCTCTACTCTTCCTCTTCATGTCTTTAGGTGTATAGTGTATGTTCACAACCCGATTAGGGGAAACTCAAAACTAGATCCAAGAGCTGAAAAAACCTATCTTTATTAGGTATGCTCCTAGTCAACGAGGTTATAAGTGCTACAACCCTTTAACACAAAAATTTGTCGTCTCCATGGATGTCACATTTCTAGAACATTAAAAAAATTTCTTTCAGGGGGAGAAGTCTAATGAAGCAAAAAAAATTTGGGATGCTACTATTACTCCCAATCCCCTACCTATTGTCATTATTGATCATAATATAATTCCTAATAATAAAGCCAAAGACACTACTCCTAATCTGTCCATGCCAGGAAATCCCGATGCACCCACATGGGCAGAAATATACTATCCATTCCTAAGGAACGGAATACTGAGCTTCGTGTTTATACTAAGAGGAAGACTTAATTGAAAAGTAGAGAACAACCTACCTCAACAATGCATGGCCTCTCAAACCCCTCGGAGAATGAACCTAGGAACAATTCAGGTAACCCATCTACTACTTTACCCCTTATTGTGCCTAATAATGATCAATCTATACCTACTGACCACAAATTACCAGTGATATTTCTAACTGATCTGATTTGCTAACTTTTAAGAGTCCATAATATCTAGGAGATATCCAGCTGGATATTTCCCAACAGTACTCAATTCTTAGGTAGATGAAAAAGGAGATATCACTTCAAAAGTGAAAAATGTTATCTAAAATTTCTTTTTGGAAATCAACCTTATCTAAAAATTGCATCCTGTAGTCTAGTATGCAGACACTAAAACAATAATTTGAAGTAGCAAAAGTTTTCTTATCAAGATGTACACTATAGGTTGCCAAACATTTTTGAGAAAAATTCTTCGAAAAGAAAATGCAAGGAGCTCATACATTATAAGACATCTTCTACAAGTTTTCTCACAAGCAGCTCCCTAAATGAAAAACCTAGGAGGTTAATGTACTTGCCTGGAAACAATACTCAGCATGTTGGACTCCTCCATATGAATCATAATTATCTGGATCCATTTTGAAATACTGGAAAGAAATTTGAAAAAAGAAAATTGTGAAGAGTAAATAATGATCATCCGCTTGCATATATTACTTTAAGAAATCCGAAGAAACCTGTAGAACACTTTGGGTGGCACAATCCTCACCCAAAGGCTTCAAGCAAATGTCAGTTAAAGATACCACCATTGAGCCAGAATAATTTGTACGAATGCCATCAACCTGCCCAAGCAAAGATAGATGGCTCGCTACCTTCTTCTTACAAATAAGAATTTAAATAGACCCCACAGTAATTACATGCACAAAAATAAACAATGAATGAAAAATAAAAATAACAGAATATTTTCATATAGAAGAAATAACATAAAAGTATAACTAAATCAAACGAGTACCTTCTTCTGTATTTCAAAAAGCAACAATATGTTGTCATCTGAAACAATGCTGGGCATCTTCCCACTCTTGGCATCGGGTGAGGTTGCTAGTATAAGCTGACACATGGGTGGATATAATTAGTATGTCAAGAGTTTCCTATCGAATGGAATAAACACTCCAAGTAACATAACAGGTCAAAAGATGAATAACGTTATCTACTTTATGCACCAACAGGTTGAAAAATAAAAAGATTATGAAATACTTATGTTACCAAACAACTCTAATGGAATAGTGTTTCTTTTGTGATCAGAAATCAGTCTCACAATCAAAAAAATAAATTGTCATTGTGCAACCCAATCAACAATGGGATACCTGATGTTCTTGTATTTCATCTTTTGCAACAAGCATGACAAATTAAATTGCAAGAAACATAGACACAAGATAAATGAACAATAACGAAACCTGTTCAATTCTGTAAAAGGGGGCAAGGTGGCTGTCAAAAAATTGCTTCTCTTCAGCTGCCTTACTCCCATGACCTACCCATAGCTGTAAAAGCATTGACCGACATTAGACATAACAAAAAAATTGCTAAACCAATCAAAAGCAAGAACATAAAGAAAAATCTATTCAGACAACAAAGGTAGCAGTTCTCGATCATGTGAAACACTACTTAAAAGCCCTAATGCATTAAGGCACAGTAGCTATGCAGCCCAGATTTCACATAAAAATTTTGTGGTAGAAGCTCAAACAAGAAGCACCCAAAGAGCACAGTTTTAATGGTAAAACCATGCAAAAAGTATATAACATATGGACTTCATTGGCTTGGTTTGTAAGAATTATCAAATATCATAAGAGAAGAATGAATTTCTTTCTCATACATGAATTAGGTTACAGCCCTTAGTTAATATACACAATTGTCTAGCTAAAAAATAGTAACAAACTCCCTAAAAATAGGAAACTCCTCAAAATCTGTATCTAACTCTAATTCCTAGAAATCAGGGAATTATACGATTTTTCTATAACTATACAATCTTTCCAAATAAGACTACATAATTCGGCAAGAATTATAAAAATATTATAAATTGTATTCATGATCTGAAGTGTCAAGAAGGTGATGAACTATACATATGATTGAAAGAGAACTCTAAAACTCAGTTGCAGTTTTAGTCTGCTTGACAAAAACAAGAAATGTCAGCTAGAAAACAATGGTTTTAATGTTAGAATAATTTGATAGCAAAAACTAAGCAATATATGCTATTAAGTTCATATTTGACCTCGAGTTGTATTTTATAAGGGGAAAAAAAGCTATCAAAGAATCAAAAAATATGTAAGATTCAAATTAGAGAAGAATGAGTGGGTGAACTTCATGTTTATTCATCTCTTATTTGTTGTCCAAACCATTCAAAATTAAACAGTAAAGTGAGACAAAGGCATGTTAAATGACTGGATACAATACCTTCTCAGGCCGGGTCTCCACCTCAAATCGAATCAGACCAACACAAAGCACAGCAACAACTGCCAATGAAAAACATAGGACAATAGTGGGATTTCTAGCAACCCATCTTCCATATTGCCTGAATATAACAAAAAAAAACCATCAGAATACTACTTATGTACATAAAAGCATTAAAACATTATTTCACCTGTAAAAGTTTGAGATATGTCCTCGAACACCAGAAAGATGGAACCGGTTTCTCAGACCAGGAACCATCTCATGAACCTACTTTTACAACAAATCCCGCATTATCAATTAGGACTTCAATCCCAACCACTTAGCACAAATGCAAGGTAATCAGCAAGAAAACATAAGATAGGGGAAACAAGAACAAAAATGGTAGAAGAAAAATCTAGACAACGTTAAAGTTTGTATTATTAGTCAGAGCCCTTGCATATTAGAATAGCTAGCATCAATTTAACTAACATACTTTCTCCATGCTCTCACATTTGAAGAGTTTAAAAATGTCCATATGCTGATCAATCAAATAAGCAACCAACAAATAGCCACATCAACTGCCAGAATTAGCCTAGAAAAGTTAAATAAACTTGGATATGGTAAAAGTCAATTCAAAAGCAACAAGAAGTAACTTACAGAACACATCAGTAAACTAACACAAAAGGATGCTAGTGACTAGATAATGCTACAACAAAGACAGCCTATTAATTAGAACTCAAAATCAAAAAATGGTATATCAAATAACTACCATGTGAACTTGATAAGTAACTTCAAAAAACAGTTTAACCAATCCACAAGCATGATGTACCACTGTACCAAAATTTCATTGCCAAACAGGTAATTGCATGAGGTAACATCCATTTCAAAATGGCACAAGTAAAAGAACATACATAGACTAGTGGAGGTTAAGAGGTAAAGTATTGTTAATAAAGCTTTGTATATGGAAAACATTCTTTGGTGTGTGCTCCATCCCTCCAAATTGAGGGTGGAATTGTAAACATTGTTTAATCGTGAAGAACGACCTAAGAATATCAAAAGGGAAAGTTTTGATGTTTATATACCTCTCTTTCCTTTTGAATGTGATCAGCATCAATTTCAGTTTCAACTACAGGCTTCAACAGAGGTTCCATACCAGCTACATTTCTTTCTTTTGTCCGATGAAATAAAGCCCACCCAATAAATCCAGAAACCAATATAACATATGCGATTGCCAATGAAAAATCAATGCATTTGACCTGAAATTATTATCAACAGCTTCCAGTTCAGTGTAGCAACTAATAACTTTTGTTTCAGGTCTATTACTAACTTTTTGACATGTACCAACTCAAGCCTAAAAGAACCACCAAATGAACAGTGAAAAAATGAAAAATGGCAGAAGTTGCAACACTTGCTAACCTTAAGAAACCAAATTCTAATAGAACATGAATCTTCTTTGTGTGGAGAGGGCGGCTCTGAATTGGAGCATACTGGAGATAAAGGGCAATCACCACAGGAGCATCCCAGTAAAGTATCTCCACAGGAATACGTGCTGACATTCATAAGCTTCATCTCAGACTGTTCGGGAATGCTCAACTTAAAATCAATAGAATAAGGTGAACCGGGATAGCCTGGTGCTGCTTTCTGACCAATAAATGCAAACCACTCTAGAACGCCAGAAAACAAAAACTTCAAAATCTAGAATGAAGAACTTAAATGTAGACGGGAACACGAAACATTTTACATTAAACATGGTTAAATTAATTAAAGTACAAGGAACCCTGCTACTTATCAGTTAGGTTCATAAGCACAGTAAGCACAATGTTAAGATCTTTCAAGTCTGCACTCCCTCCAGCAAGACAGTCTAGGATTGCAGAATCATGTGATGTTACTTTGAATATATCCTAAATGGCTAACCCTTGGACACATAGTAACGTTTAAAAAAATAGTTCAATCCAGTTGTCCAATTCTATAGTGAATTCATCCTATGTCTGCAAATTCCATCAGTTAATTACAATCAGAAGAGAAGCTCTAAGTTATCGGGTTGGAAACAAGACAAGACTCTTGGGGAGGTAGCTAAGGCCAACATATCAATTCTACAATAGCATTGCTATTTATAAAACATATCTCTTATTTATAAATTCCCATTCTACTATGATCCACCAGAGACCCTAAGCCCTACAACTTAAGGACTCCAAAGACTGTGCTACCATAACTACAATATCCTACCATCTATTCCTACTAAAAAAGGTAGTAAGTATGTCATACTGGTCTCTATATTAATTTTTATGTGCCTCAATAATTTATTAAGAGAGGTTTTGATGTACCAAAAGGGAGAAAAATGTGGAACTGGGGCAACCGGTTAGACTAAAAGAACATGATAACTGCAAGCAAGAAACTTTCGATCACAAATGTAGAGACCAGCAGAACTTCGGAAAATTTATAGAAATACTCTCAAGTAGTACATCACCTTCAAAATTTCTAGCACCAGCACCAACAAATGCAATGGCCCTTGTATTCATTGTCCCAAATTTCACATCTTTGCAAGAATTGTACAGTCCTTCTCCAAAACCGTCAGAGACATAATAGTCAATACCATCTACAGTCAAGTTGCCACTAACCTACAAAAGTGATAAAAATAACACGTTTTTATCAATTTCAAAGGCAGCCATTTACCTTCAATATCATTTTTTAAATGAAAAGCTTGGGACAGAAAATGGTACTCAAACAAAAGGATTAAAGAAAAAGACAGATTTATTAATAAATCTGTTGGAAAAGCCACCCTAGAGATGTAATGTCAAAATGTATGTAGATAATAAACATACAATTCAGGCAGTCAAATAAAATATGCTGAGAAGGCCTGACCTCAGAAGTGGAAGTCACATTGATGAAGAGGCTTTGATTTGGAGAGCAAGATAGTTCACAGAAAAGGTTAAGGAAATTCCTCAGACAAGCTGGACAACCAACAAGAAAAGGGATTGCCTACAATAGAGGTTGTATAGGTTATACTCACGTGTGCATACAAGTCACACACGCACAGATACATATATATAAATAGAGAGAGAGAGACTCACTTGTTGGACCTGTGCTCGCAATGTGTCAAACTGAGCCTCTGTGCAACAAAGGTTTCCAGTTATTGTGGGGCACAGGCTTTGAACCTTGGCAGAGAAAAGTTGATCCGGCTACAGAGTGCACCATGGTATAATGAAATTAGTGGATGAAGGTTGGTACAAGAATGTTGAAACAGTCACTGAAGTGAATAGGAGTGAGTAGTACACCTTAACAGAAGGAGTAGGATAAGGGCAATTAAGAACCTTGCCATCACTGCGCTCTCCACAGATGTCGTACATTGCACAATATTCATTAGAATCCGTTTCCCTGACCCAAAAGACCATAACAAAGTAATGATTATGTTTTGAATGACAATAACAAATTAGAGGAGTTGAAATGAAAAGGCGGTTTCTTTACCCGGTTGAGAAGTCAGAAATCAAAGGAAAGGAAGAGGCTATCGGGTTTACACATAGTAAGAATGCGAAGAAGAAGATGGTCTGCAGAAAAAAGATTTACCCAGGGTTGATTGGGGATAAATGAGAAAAAGAGAAGTTGATTTTACGAAATTCAGCAGAACATAGGATAATTGAAGTAGACACAGAATAAAAGAAAGTAGACAAAAGCGAAACGATTACTTGTAACAGAGAGAGGCGATGGAGAGAAGAAGGCATAGCCATTGGGGTTTTGCTTCAGTGATCTTTGCATCTATCCATCTATATGATTATGTTTCGTAATTAAAGAAGCAGCAGCGGAAGAGTGAGAATTGGCGGTTTAAAGTAAAGAAAGTAAAGTAGATTGGTAGGTTTAGTTAGAGGTAGAGAGGAACCGAACATCATCCAACCACAACAGGGAACGTGGTCAGACAAATTGACAAAACAAATACACATCTTTACTCAGTAAGCCTTGTTTGTCTTGTTTGGATCCTTATTTGCACGAGAGAAAGAAAAGAAAATATTGAGAGAAAAAGAGGCAAAAAGAATATAAAAGAAATTAGATTTCCTTTCCCTTGTTTGTTTTCCTAATTTATCAAATAAGGGAATTGAAACTTATAAACCTTTATGTCCTGATTATAGAACTTGTTTATCTTTTGTTAAATAAGGATACAATGGTAATTTACTTATCTTGTCTTGCTTTGTCTTGAATTTCCCCTCCTTTCCCACCAATTTGGTAGGAAATATATTTGGTCTAAATTTCTCTCCCTTTCCTCTTCATTCTCTCCCTTTCCCTTGTTTATTTTTGTCCAAACAATTCTTTTCTCTTGCTTTCTTTCCATCCAAACAAAGGCTAAAAGACACAACTCAACGTTTTGGACTCTTGCTCATCGGAAACAGACACGTCTCCTCGCCTACCTACCGTCGCTTACTTTCTTATGCCTGTTTGGTTGACCTGTTATTAATAGAGTTTTTATCGGTTAAATTTTTTTGAACTTTTTTTAAAAAGTTGATTTTTTAGTTGTCAATTAAAAAAATAGCTTTTTTAAAAAAGCTTCGTATAATAAACTAGGGGTGTTCAAGAAAACCTGCGAACCTATGAACCGAACCTGAACCGCATGAACCGAACCTATTAATAAGGTTAACCGAACCTGAAAAGGATAATAATAATAATAAATTCATTAGTATTTACTATATTAATTCTTATATTTTGATATAATTTAAAAGGATAATAATAATAATAAATTCATTAGTATTTACTATATTAATTCTTGAGTAAAAAAAGAAGAAAATGGGGGAAAAAAACTACTTTAATTCTATGTTATTAAACATTAATCTTGAACATTGCTATTATAAGTAACAATTAATGCATAACACTTAATACTTCTACTTTAAATAGTAATTAATATGTGTCAAAGTTATTAATCGAAATATTAAACTATTAATAGAAAAAATTCATTAACTAAAATAATATAATCATTTAGAGATTAATTAAATAAATTAATAAGTGTAAAACACATTTATTAAGAAATCCTACAATTTTAGTTTTTTAAGGCACATATATTAGCTTAGAT
>JANZLC010000202.1:37185814-37202070 GCA_026413385.1 Erythroxylum gracilipes
CTATGTGGGACCAAATGAATAGTAGAATATGTAATAAAATGTTAAAATCTTTTTCAAACAAGTCTAGTTCAACTGCAAATAATTCTTCTCAACTGAAATCTAATAATTGGATGACTTTGTTAGGCCTTTCTCACGTCTGCGTGTTTAAAAACGACACAGACCTTCAATGTCTGCGTTTTTAACACAAACGTCGAACGTCTACGTCAAACGTAGAGGACTCTACGTCTGCGTCTGCGTCCTCTGCGTTTGACGTAGACCTTCTGCGTTGAAGGCAGACGTTCAACACAAAAAAATAAATTTTTAGAACAAATAAAAATATAAAGAAGAAGCTAACCTGAGAAGATGAGAAGGATTGATGAGCAAATGAAGAAACAAAAAGTTGGCTAGTGGTAGAGAAAGAAACAGAAAAGACAGTATTTGAGGTTTTATTTACGTAAGTGACAGAAAGTTAAGGAAAATATAGCTTCTGAAAAAGCTAATTTGGGCCTTTTTCAACGCAAAAAAATAAATTTTTAGGACAAATAAAAATATAAAAAAGAAGCTAACCTGAGAAGATGAGAAAGATTGACAAGCATATGAAGAAACAAAAAGTCGGCTAATGGTAGAGAAAGAAACAAAAAAGACGGCATTTGAGGTTTTATTTACGTAAGTAAAAGAAAGTTAAGGAAAATATAGCTTCCAAAAAAGCTAATTTGGGGCTTTTCTGAAAAGTTCCAAATTTTAGCTTTTAAAAAAGTTATATTTGAGCTTTTAAAAAAGCTATTTCTACTTCAAAAGTGCTTTTGAAATTTACAGCTAAAATCCTATTTTTTTTTAAAAATAGCTTTTGCAGTAGACAAAAGTACTTTTGAACTTTCTAAAAACTGAACCAAACAGGTACTTAATTATCAAATCACCAACCACCGTTTGTCACTTTCTCTATTAACATCAACTACCCGCCCTTTCTTCTTTCCTTCCAAAGATTAACCATTTTTAGTTTTAAGTTTATTGATTATTTGATAATTTTCAAAATGTGTGATATTTAAAGATTTGCATAAAATCCAACTTTATAGATGAAAATGTATCATGAGAAAACTAAGAGGAGGCCCAAAGTCCAACATGATCATGGTAGCTTCTTATGTTACCTCGGCCACACCTTCACTCTTTCAGTCTTCATCCAATTATAAAACAGGTATAACTTATTCTACGTTAGGATTCTCTGACCTCTACTCTATTTTTTATTGTGTTATATTAAATTTTAGTCATTTATTTATATGAGATCTATATAAATAAATAACTAAGATTCAATAAGACAGGATAAGGGACAAAGGATCCATCCTCGCTTATCCTATCTGCTTTGAGATGAGAAATGCACCTTGCCGCAAATTTGCACAAGTTAAACCCACACAAATAGGACAAGGAGAGAATCCATCCCCACTTATCCTACCCGCTTTGGGATGAGAAATGCGTCTTGCCGCAAATGTGCACCAAGCTGTAACCGCCGACCACCTTCACACCTCTCTCCTTTGTCACCATTCTCATCCTCCCTGCATCTACCCATTTCCCTTCTCCACCACACATGCCTGACGCTACCATATAGTTGGCCCAACTCAGAGGCTCCAACTCCGTTACTCGAGACAAGGCTCCTTCACCAAGGTTGCAGTTCCCCTGGCTTCTACAAGCACTCAAAACCGAACTCCAAGCACTTGCACTCTCCTCGTCATTTCCACCCATCATCTTAATCACTTCCATTGCATTATTAAGCTCTCCAGCCCGACCTAACAAGTCCACCACACACGAGTAGTGTTCAACTCCAGGCTCAATCCCGTCCTCTTCAACCATTGATCTGAAAAAGGAGAGCCCTTCTTCAACTAATCCTCCGTGACTGCATGCGCAAAGCACTGAGAGCGCAGTAACAGCATTCGGCTTGACCCCCTGCAACTTCATTTCAGCTACCAAGGCCAAGGCTTCATGAGGAAGACCATTCATGCCATAGGCAGCTACCATGGCACTCCATGTAACAACATTTTTATGCGGAATTTGGTCGAACCACTTCCTCGAGGCCTTTATGTTCCCGCATTTTGCGTACATGTCAACAATGGCAGTCCCAATTCCCACTTCTACACCCATGCCCCTGCGGATAGCCACTCCATGCGCCCACTGTGACCTCTTCAGGTCAGCTGAAATCGAACAAGCATCAAGAAGATTGAGAATGGTTATTGAATTCGGCATCTCTCTCGCATTGCTCATCTCCCGGAACACAGCAATAGCTTCATCGGGCCTTCCACAACGGCCAAACCCAGCAATCATTGTGCTCCATAAGGCCACATCTTTTCTCCTCGTTCTAGCAAAGACTTCCCACGCAAGTTCAACAAGATCAGATTTGGCATATGCATCAATTATAGAATTGAGTAGCATTGCATTTGAATCAAACCCTCGGCGGAGTATTGTACAGTGGATCGATTTGCACTGAGATGGCAACTCAAAATACTTGCATATCTGTAGTATACTGACCAGAGTGGCCTCATCAGCTCTAGGTCCGTCCTTCTGCATTGAAGAAATCAACGACAGGGCTTCCGTATAGTTTTGGTTAAGGACAAAACCAGATAACATTGAATTCCACGAGACATTATTCCTCTGAGAAATCTCACAAAAGACCTTAAATGCAGAATCGGCATCGTTGCAACGGGAATACATGTCAATCAAAGAGTTTTGAACAAATAAATCACCAACTAAACCTCTACAAATCACCATCCCATGCACCAACCTCCCCATGCTGATATACGCTAAATTAGCACAGCCTTTCAGGACACTAACAATTGTCACTCCATCTGGCTTGATACTTGGTAACGTCAACATCTCTCTGAACACCCGCAACCCAACCTGACTTTCTTCCCTCTGCACATAACCGTTTATTAAAACGCTCCAAGCGATAACATCTTTCACGCGCATTTCGTCAAACAGTTGTCTAGCAAACTGCATTCCGGCATCTACATATGCTCCCAGCAACGAATTTTGAACTGAAGAGATGGCGTAGAAGCCACTATGAATCAGGTAAGCGTGCAGTTTGGACAGTTGTTGCTTTAATTGTAGAAAATGACAGGCTTGAATTACGAGGACCAAAATAGAAATGTTGGGGTCGAACCCAGAAATCCTAGCACAAGTAAACCAGTCCAACCCTTCCTCAAAGGAACCGCGAGTGAGGTGCCCATGAATCACAATATTCCAAGAAATAGAATCCGCGTTCGTCATGCAACGAAAAGCAGTCACAGTTGCATTCAGGTCCCCATATTTACTGTAGAAGTCCAGGATTGAATTTCCAATGGAAGCATATGATTCGTATCCCTGTTTGACCAAGCAAGCATGGAAGGATTTTCCATGCCCACAAGACAAGTTTGAATAGGCTTTGACAACCAGGGGTAACAACAAAGAGTAATCCGCTGCTTCAGCTCCCGCCCTTTTCACTTCACGGTACCCATAAATCACCTCTTGCCATTTTCCATTTGCTGACGACTCTTTTATTCTCAAAATCCAATTATAAAGGTTTGGGTTTGATAATATAGTAAAGAATCGCATTGTCTGTACAAGGATATTGGAAATGAAGATTTAAAAGCACTTGTGAGGAGAGCCCTTGAAGATTAGAAGGATGCTGTTCAAATCGAATAGCATCGAACCAAAGAAAAGATTTAACTTCCAAATGTGCCTGTGGAATAACAAATGAGTTCTCTTTTGCATAGTTCTACAACTTCAACAACAACAACATATTCGAATCCATTTACGTAAACATATTGACAAATTATATAACCTCAAGGACACTGCTTATCTTAAAAACGTGCAGGTTGTTGATGGACACGATTTCCATCCTGCCTTGGATGGAGTGGAGAACGACACTGCGGAGGTTGTTGGGCATCTCGCTGAGTTGTACGACGGTTTGCACGAGCTCTGGGCTCTAGTTGCCTGTCATTACCTCCTCCTATGATCTCCAATGTTTCAACTACGTCTTTCATTGGTGGTCGGTGCTTGGGTTCCGATTCAAGACAGGTTAAAGCGAGCTGTGCTATTCTAAATGCTGCCTTGGAAGGGTATCTTCCCTCTAATCGAGAGTCCAGAATGCTCTTCAACTTTCTCCTGTCAGATAAATATGGCTTGATCCAGTCCAGCAGATTATGTCTTCCAATTGGACGGTTTGTATCAACTGCCCGTAACCCAGTCAATATCTCAACAAGAACAACCCCGAATCCGTAAACATCACTTTTTACATACAGGTGCCCTGTTTCAGCACAAGACAACGCCATAAGATGAGATAAGGAACATTTTGAAGCTCGTCTGATCAAATGCTTCATGAAGTATAGGTGCAAATTGCTTACCTGTTGCAACATATTCAGGGGCTGCATAACCATAGGTGCCCATTACTCGTGTCGTTACGTGTGACTGGCTATCTGAAGGCCCCAATTTGGCCAACCCAAAATCTGATATTTTGGCTGTGTAAGACTACAATACAAAATCAGGAAAACTTCTGAATAAAAAAGCTACAAGGGACAGACACAAATAAAATATAAACACAAGTAACTCACAGAAAAACTCACCCCGTCGAGCAGTATGTTTGAGGCTTTAAAATCTCGGTAGATGACTTGCTTGTCAGATGTATGCAAGAAGGCAAGTCCCTTTGCTGCTCCTATAGCAATCTTAATACGTATGTCCCATGGAAGAGGTTGAACAGCTGAGCCTCCTGAACCCCATTAGAAAAGTTATGTAAAAACAGTATAATGTTAGAAGAGAACAAGCATGCCATATCTGGAAACAGCAGAAGAGAAGTAATGCGTGAGCTCTTACTTCCAAATAGATGGTTCTCTAAACTTCCTTTTTGCATAAATTCATAAACAAGGAGCAGTTCCTCCTCCTCCCAGCAATATCCTACCAATCTCACGAGGTTAGGATGATAAAGTCTTCCCAAGAAATTAACCTCCGACTACAGCAGTAAACCAACAATTACACCAATAGTAAGTAGTGAATCAGAAAACTGCTATATCGATATGTATATGCTAGCAATCTTGTGTGACCTTCACTGGCACCAAAATAAGAAACAGAAAACGAGAACACAACTCTATTCAATTATATTTGAGATTCAGAATGAAATGTCTCTAATATTCTAATGTTGCTCAATAGCTCAAATCATCTATCCAGGGTTGAATCACCTGCCACTCTTCAAAGCCTTGCCAGCTCTCGCTATTCAATTTTTTAACAGCAATTACAGTACCACTTCCAGTCTTCCCAGGGGCCCTCTCTTCAAGCCAACCTTTAAAGACTTTACCAAAACCTCCCTCTCCAAGCACAGTATCAGATCTGAAATTCCTGGTGGCAGACTTCAGTTCTGCAAACGAGAATATTTTCAAGTTCGGTGTGGGCAAGATCTGCCCATTTGGATAGACCTCAACATTGCTTCCACCCGAAAATTGGCTGTTCACTGAAACGTTGCTAGTCCCAGAAGAAGTTGAATTGCTGGGTTTGGAAGAAGTTAAATTGCTGCTGGTGTGAGTTGTCCCTACAGCCATGACAGAACTAAAGTTAAATTCTACACACACATATTGGAACCAATGCAAGAATATAGCTCCTGATCAGTGATAAATCAAAAAGAGAGTCAAACAAAAATATCACAAAAGAGATTACCAAGAGCAGAGAATAACAGTCAGTACTAATCAAAAAGAGAGTCAAGCCAAAATATCACAAAAGAGATTACCAAGAGCAGAGAATAACAGTCAGTACTATCCAAGCGAGCAATCGCAACAGAATGCGGAAGCAAAAGCAAAGGTAAAACATCAACAAAGATTTTTCACAAGGCTTACATACGGTTGAGCAGTAAGTACATATAATTTGGGGTTAGAAGGAATCTAGTGGAAAATTGGAAGAAGAAAGAACAGATGAAATCTATAGATTCATGGATATAGAAGATTAACAATTGGGCAGCAGCTCAGAAGTCCATAGTTTCGCAGCAATCTACCTATGCAAGAAAAAATAGCTCAAAACTCCAACCTTTCTTGGTGGTGAGTGGACTTTGAGCTTGTTAGATATATATAAAAAAATCCTTGCAACATCGAAGAAATGAAAAACTGAACAAATAGTAACGGGGCCATAGTAGAAAACCAAATGTCTGTGTGAGTGGGAACTGGGAAGGAGTGAAGTATATGGTTTACCTGAGGACAGATAATCAGTGGAGGATGGTGAAGGACTACAAGCAGAAGAACCCCAACATATCCCCATCTCAAGAAATGTGCTGTGTACAATCCAGACAGGTGGTTTATCCAGTTCTTCAAGGATCCAAAAACAGACAGCGGGAAGAATAGAATATTATGAAGTCTGATGTTATGGAAAAATGAGTAGAAATTGTAAAGTCTTCGAACTGGCTGGCTGCTGTTTCCTTTCTTCTTGGTCAAATTACTGAGACAACTGATGAATAAAAACTTTTTCCTCTTTTATTTTCTATTGACTAGAACGAAGCTAAGTGTCTCTCCCTCCTTCCACTAACCATAAATCAGTCGATCTGTTGACGTTGAAAGAGTTTGAGGTTCTAGTTAAATGAACTTTGTCATTCAAAATGGACGGAAAATGAAAGTAAGAACAGAAAAGCTCGTCAAATCTCGTAGCTTATGCTCTGTCGTCATCCTATCCATGCCAATTACCCAAGAATAGACCATGGCCTTTTGGGTTGAAGGTGAATATAGAAGTGGTGGGTTGAAAAATAACAGCAATGACCTGTACCCGTGTCGCGCGCCTCAGCTGCGACTCATTTGGTTCAATCATCATCCGAAAAAATTATGTGGTGAGTCCAGGACAAAGAATTCAAACAATTTGATCATATAACAATGTTGTCGTATTTTACTAACATCAAACACTGACAGCTAATCATGGTTTGCTTCCTTCTAGTCACTACATTTTCTAACTAAGGTTGTTAAACTTTTGTCCAAGACTGCAATTTTTGTACTGACCGGTTGAGGATGAGAATTGTTAGTAGGTAGAACTGACATGAACGATATAACTTGCTAGTTTTTCTCCATTTGAATAGGAAGTCTTGGGTCCAAAAGATGACAACTTTACAGTTATTGTATACTCATAAATGCAATTTGTTACGTGTGGTTTACACAGACAGGAGAGACAGGAGAGGGCAAGAGTCAGAGTTTGGTGAATTTCCACACCACAGCCGGTTTGACCAAATCATTGACTTCTGACTTTAACACAAACATTTAGATTCAGTTGAATGGCCATGTCCTTATACCGTTTTGAACATTCAAAGCCTGTCGTTAGTAAAGTCTACGCTCCCGCATATATATTTCCACTAGCTTTCAGTTATTATTTTATAACAAATATGATAAGAGTCCCATGGATTTATAAACTTTTGTTTGTGGTTTTCAAAGATAATGTTGAAAATGCATCATGAAATCTGAATTCATATAAGGTTGCAAGAAAATGACACTTCTCAGTTCTCTCTTCGTTTTCTTTCTCTTCATGATATTACTAAGAAAGTCTGTAGCTTCCTCCTCAACCATAATAAACGAGTCAATCTTATTACCTTCAAAGAGCTGTTATCAAGCAGGTCTTTTTTCTTTCCCTGGAATTTAAAATACGTAAATCTTCAACCAAAATTCTTTATATTTGTAATTCCATGTCCCCCTTAGTTACTAGGTCTGATGGGGTCCATCCAATCCAACAACTTGTTATAGCATCATTCTTACACGGACATGCATAGTATCTTACAATTGGAACAGAAAATGTTTCTGTAAAACCAAACACATCTGGAACTTGGCAAGTTCATTAGCAGCTGCCTGCATTAGATGGAGCTATAGAAGGCCTTTGCGATTGTCCTAACTGCTTTCTGCTTTTCAAATATCGATACTAATAGAAGATTTGACACCAGATAAAAGCTTCTGAACATAATGATTCAAATTCTTCCAACATCACAGCTCTCAATTGTTGTCTAATGCTACAAATGTTGGCCTGCTTTTCCTCCATCCATCGCCCTTTTTAGCTGCTTTGTCAACCTAAGAACTAGGATACGTTAAATCTGTACAAATGACATCCCTATGCTTTTACAGATACAATTAGGTGACGCTTGAATGGCTCCCTTCCAATTCACTCCCAGGAGCACCAACGCCAAACCCCACCGTTCATTCTATTGTTAACTAAAATCATATAAGATGACTAAAACAAGAAAAGGAGACAAATATCTCAATTATACTTAGAGCTGCAATGCTAAATCTGGCTGTGCTGAATCCACACGACTGTTAGAATTAGGTGAACCTGGAGACTGAAATCTCACATTCAGATCAGGCGGCAGTGTATCTGACTTCTGTTGTGGTGACAACCCTGATTCTGGCTTTGACTGAGATGTTAACCCTTTCCAAGATGATCTCGATTGAGTTCTTGGCTTAGGAGTGTCGTTTGTCGCAGATTTTCCTAATACATGCTCTGAAGCTAGAGCACCCAAATTTTCCGAAAGCTTTGCAATTTCTAAATTTGAGCTATTTGCTGTAGCTGCTGGGTGGACAAAGTTAGAATTATTTGCAGAAACTGTGCCAATAAATGGTGAAGACTGATAGTTAAATCCGGGAGATATGGCTGCTGAACCAACTTGTTTTCCCATCTGGGCAGGAAGGTCAAGCCGATACGTTCCATTATATCCATTCATGCCAGGGTGAAGCACGGAGCTCTGATGAATCTGAATGGGAGGTCTTGACCTGATCTCACCCACACTGCTGTTTAGCATATTTAACCCTGCATTCAAGTTTGTTCTTTCAATTGCTTCTCTTTCTTTGAAAGGTTCTGCTGTAGTAGAACCCAAGGATGAATTGGAGGCAGATGGCAGACAAGAGTTGTTTATATGTCCTTCCAAGTGTGAGTGCATTGAAGACAACATTTTATCTGAAAATTTTTCTTCTCTGGGTTTTCCAGAAATATTCTCTTCTCTCAATTCTGCCGTTTGCAGTGTATCTTCAAGACAAGAAAAGGGCTGCAAGAATGAAGACTGGCCTGGACAGCTTGAAGAAGGAAGTAATGGCCTTTGAGGTGGTATGTCATTCTCTCCAACCCATCCAGGGCCATATTTAACACCAGGGGGAAGAGACCTTTCTATTCTTTTTGAAGCAATTCTCCAAGCAACAGGTCCAATGTTTGCAGCAAATCGAGCTAAACTTCTTGCATAACCATGCTCTGAGAGAAGCCCAACCTGGTTCAGTTGAAAGCACAAGTCAATCACCCAATCAAAGCAAAGGGCTACATGTGACAGCCCATAAATTGGTCAATGCAAATGCAAGGGCAGTTGTTGACTGTTCAACAGTGAGATGTAAAAGTTAAAACGTATAGCTTAGGTATATAAGGACTATCTCTTGCAGTCATTTTCAGTTTTCATAGGACATAAAACCATATCCTGTCTCCTATTATCTGCCAAGACTGAGGAACTGAACCCTGAATGGCATTGGATGGCCTCTTATTTCATGTCAAAACAAGTTGCATAGAAGAATTCCCATCAATGTGATACGTACAGCCATTAGCTGCTTCCTCTCTGCATCAAAAGTACTCAAGACAGATGGCTCTCGTCCACCAGCTAATGGATTCTTATAGGTGTTACGTCTGTTATCATCAAGAGGAAATTGTTTCTTTCCAAACTTCAATGAACTACCCTTAGAACCTGAAAAAAGAAACCACCGATGCCTCAAGCTTCGTACTGAACTGAAATGTTTACAATCTTCAATTGTTTTAATCACAGACTAAGCAAACTAGAAATCAAAATTTCAAACCTGTAGCTTCATCATGCCTCTCAGACTTATTGTCGTCAATGCGAGAACTGGTAAATTGCACCAATGAATCTGCTAATCCAGACTTGTCTGAAAGTTGAGGCCCTTTTCTCAGATCATTAATGGAACAGATGCCACTGTCTCCTCCAGTAGCAAGAGTTGCATCTGAGGAAAATTCTGAGCCGGCACGGTCCAACGGAGGCCTACCTAGTGGTTTTTTCAAATTCTTTGTCGGAGGTCTACCTCTCCTCACTACTTTAGGTTCTGCTTCATTATCATCACTGTCCTGCCTCAAGTTTTCAAAGTTCCTTGTTGCCAGCTCCTGTATGGATCGAGCCTGCGAAGATTCAACCAAGTTTCAGAGAAAATGTCTTGTTGACAGTACAATTGTAGTTTCAAAGTTTAAATGCCAACAATACCTGGCGAAAATAAATGGTATCTGGGGCATTATACTGCATTGCATTCGAGCATATTAAGAACACATCTTTCTGCATGACAAGAGAGATGAACCTTCAGAGTAAGTCAAACAAAATTGAGCAAAGTCTCAAACATATAATTTTTGGAGGAAGATCAGAATAGTACATTGGCTGATACAGCTTCCAAGTGTGTCATGCAGTTCTTTTTAAAGATGCTAAGAGTAAAAGGCAGAGCATCACAAAAACATAGCTATAGATAACATCAAAAATTAAACCTTTTTACGAGTTAGATTTGTTTCTATGTAATAATGCTGACCTATAACATCCAAACTTCTAAGCCGAATGCACTGCGGTACTGGACTTTGGGAATGTTTATTTCTCTCAGTTGAACCCCATTATGCCAGTTAAATAAATTTTAGGGGCACGACTTCGATCAAAACAATTGTACTCTTAATGCTATTCCCTTCCAGATTACTTGGACATCTAAGTACACGTTTTCATATAAATCAAATGAAGAAGAGCCAGGATACAACTTATTTTACTAAAACTGAATCAGTATCAGATTAACTAGGACATATAGAGTAAAGCACAAGTCCTTGGGTAAATGAGCACCAAAAACAACCATCAATGTTAATAAATGAAATAGAGAACAGTTAGCCAAAACTACAAACACGACCACAGAAAACCAACCTCAAAATGTTCCAGGTTGGCATAGACCCCACTAGAGAGTTTCTTCCTTACGGTCCCAAAATCCATGGGATTTTCAATAACCTCGTGATAATCAGGAAGCTGCATATTTAAGATGACATCAACGGAGAATTAAGTTAAGAGAACGCATATAAATGACTAGGAAATTATTATAGTATCACGCAACAGGATTGGCAGCCAACCTCTTCCGGGTCCACTGGCTCAGAGAATACTCCATATGTGTCCTTCCTTCAATTAAATTCATCAAGGAAAAAAGATTGTAACTCATCCCAAAGAGAAATTAAGTAACGTCAAACAATTCAAACATAAAATCAGAGAAGTTTGAAAAACGCACTTTTGAAGCCGATCGAGGATAAACAGTAGTAGCTTTTTATCAGGCAAAGGTGTTGAGGGTCCCGAATCTGCAAATAAGGTAACACATATCAAACAAAAAAGTTCTTTAATTTGGCCTTTTCAAGCAAATGGGTAACTGAGCTCGTTGGCTAACTACAAACCTTGGACATCGTTTGTGGGGTTTGTGACAGAGGCAGACTTCTCTCCCTGAAAGTGTACAGACAAAAAAGAACAGAGAAGAGATTTAAGCAGAAAGAAGAACAACGATTGCTTTTTATCCTTAATGGCCGAGGACTAACACAAGCCAAGTCGATGTGAAAAGCCAAAGTGGCATGGAGTTCAAAGCGTCAAAAGGAGAGAACATACTTGCAACAGAAAAAAAAGGGAAACTGAGATAATAACTGAAGAAAAGACAAATTTACACTTTTTATGAGATAGATATGACAGCCTAGAATCATTATTATTTCACCAAATAGAAGACAGATTAAATTCCCAACTTCAACAATTGACAAACAAAAATTATATATTTAAAACGAGAAAAAAGTAAACCTTCAACCTTTTTTTTTCCTCTCTTTTTTGGTCCAATGAGTTATTATTAGAGAGAACATTAAAAACTCAATTTCCAAAATGGAATTTTTTCGAAGAAGAAAAGACCAGACCGAGTCAACGGCTTCACTGAAATTGTAGAAATTCCAGTGTAGAGGCCCAAAATTCAAGGAAAGGCACGTTTAAACCAAAAAAGTTTCGCGCTTTTTCCATTTACAAAAACACTATCGAACCCCCAACAACAAATTCTTGAACTTTTCACTCAATTCTAAGGAAAATTCCATAAAACCGCACTACCTTGTCAGTGGCAAGGAACCCAGATCCATCACCTATCGCATTGATTTTCCTCTTTTTATGATTAGAAGCCACGTTCTTGTCATCTTCGTCACTCGAATCCGACCCATTTGAGTTGAAAGAAGAAGAATTGGGGTCCGATTTTTGGGAAGAGGGCAATTTGAGGACGAGCTTGAGCTTCTTCTCTCGGCGCTTTCCTCTCAATTCTGCATCATCTTCGTCGTCGTCGTGGTGGCTTAGAGAATCCGGTGAGGACGGAGTGGGGTTCCGGCGGGTGGATCGACGGATAGGGGTGGGAGTGGCAGAGTTGTAAATATGAGGTGTGGAATTGGGAAAGTTTCGATTTTTTGGTTTAAGGTGTTGGGTTTGTTGATATTGTTGTTGTTCTTTAAGAGTGCGTTTTTGTAGATCCAAGAGAGAAGGCCGCCCTTTCTTCTTCTTCTTCCTCCTCTCCACTATCTTACCCATATTTTTTGGCCCCCCTCTCTCTCTCTCTCTCTCTCTCTGTGTCTGCTTCTTTCTCTCTCTCCCTAACTAACAAACAGGGTCTTATTTTTATTTTAGAAAATATTTTTACAAAAATATAGGTTTTTTGTCTTAATAATATTTGTATGACCTTTGAAGAAGGGTTGGCGAGGCATGAAGTGCACGTGATACAGAAACCTATTCTACACGTGTCGGTAGCTGATTGGGATCACGCCTTCTTTTTTGTTCTCCGCCAGTATAAGACGAACATGCGATACCATTTACATGGGCTACGTGGCACGATTTCAAAGTGGTTTGACCTAACTACTAAGGAGGTTATACGACTCTGTTTGGAGATGGGATTCTTCTCAAATTCTAATGTTGTCAGTCTTTAGCCATCACGAACGGATCTGCAACTGCGATCTCAATGGGCCCTACTCCTAAACAATGGCTACTTTTGGCGCCATCAATTCTGATTTAGCAGTAAAAGGTTTGCGAGTAATAGCAATAAGTTGGTTAAGTCCCAGATGGTGAGTGGTTGGTTCTTTCTGCTAATGATTTGTGAGGGCCAACAAAGCCCCTCGGTTTGGTGGAAAGAAGGATACTAGCTAGGTGGAAAAGTTGAGGAACAAAATCCTCCTTGCTAGGATCACCAGAGAACTTCGTGTTCGCTTCTAGCTTGTAAACTTTTCCCCAATGCTTATAAGGAAGATCTTTCCCTGTGTTCCGTATCATTTCGGCTTCTGATGGCTGGACAACTGTGAACAATCTTTCATATTGCTTCTTTTATCTTTAATTTTTGAATGAACCCATCAGGATGCGAAGAGGTGAAATTCTCATTCTTTCATCCATTTTGTAAAACAATTCGGAATTTTTTTACACCGAACGAAATGGTTATGACAACTTGGAGCTAATTCCGGAAAGGCAATTCTTTTGATAGAGAGAAGAGGACTATTATTGCATTTAACGGCTCTTGTTCTTGGGAGCATTTCGGAGCAATGAAGACGCAACCTATTGGTTCTCGAGATGCATGCACGTATCAGTAAACCAGTTAGACAGGCTGGGAGGAGTGTGTTTGATAATTTTACTAGTTGATCCATTGTTAATGAATCTGTCCAGTTGAAGAAGCCTGTTACAGATCAAAAGGTCACCATCCTAACCATTGATATAATAGAGTTGTGGAAGAGATCAATCGCTATAATTGTTTCTGGAAGCCGGTAAGTGATCATTTGTGAATAAATCAGGCCCTCTTGTTTAGAATTGGACACTTCTCTGCAGGCTAAATGATTAGGCCTCAACTTCAAAAGCCAACTAGATGAATGTGTTGAAGTAGAACTTTCCCTGAAAGAGGTTGTTGATACAGAGATGAAAAATACGGTAAAAAGACGAGGACGACTTGCTACCTCATTTATCCCGCTGAGATAGGATCCTTTTACGTTATATCTTCATGGACGCGGACAGTTCTCTGGTAAAGCCCTGTCTTTCATTTTCAATTCATCGTTGTCAGATGTTTTATCGAACGAGAAGTAGCGTTTGTCAGTCACACTAAAGAGAAAGGTTGAAGTCTCGTAAAGGAACGATGGAAAGGGCTTGAAGTGCAGTGGAGAACTAAATTGTTCCGGTCGCCTTAGTCAGAAAGTAAGTGGGCGGTCCGTTCAGGTTGGAAAGTTGTGAATATAATCAAGTTTGGTCTTTTTCACTTGCTCTCCTTCGTTGTCAACACTCGAGAGCAGCTGATGTAGCATCTCGGTGTTATCGATTGATAATACAAATGATCTTTTCTTGTTACCGTACAAACCTTTAGCTAAGATATTGGCTCCCAAGATTTTATATATTTGGCAAACAAACATTTTCTTATCATAAAATGTTATGTCTGTCATAAATATTGATTTCTATAGTTAGATCTTACTTAAATTTCTTAATTGGTTATCAACTTCAGCTATAAAGATATTAAATTTTTCAAGAACTTCAAACTTATCTTTAAGCAAGAACATGAATGAGAATAATCATTATGTGTAAAAATATCTTGAATTACACAATGTAACTTTATAAGGTCTAATTCTTAAAAAAAAATTTATAAAGTCTACATATATCTGTATGTATGAGTTGATGGCGTATGTGGTGTGAAACAACGCCAAATGGAGGACAGATCACCTGTCCAAGTTACCTTGTCTTACTCTATCCAAGAGTAAGACGACGTCGTTTTTACGGTAAGAATTGAAAGGGTGCGTGCGAGGTTGCGGGACAGATAACAGATGAAGTCATCAAACTTGAGACGGCGAGCCGCCAAACCACGCCGGCTTGGAGAAAGAAATTACAGCAGAGCTATGTTTAAAATATAATTATTTATGTTCAGATAGACTTTACAGGATTGTTATTACATACATGTATTCTATGTATGTACTGGACTATTATTTACATACATGTTTATTGTGACAAGGCTTGTATGTATGTAAATTTATTTATTTAGTTTAATTTATTTAATTAATTTATATTTCCATTATAATTTAATTAATCCTTTTGTTATATTTATTATAACAAAAAATAATGAAATTTGTTATAATCAATAATTTTCTTCTATGAACATAAAATCCCTGATTATCATTAAAATTCCTTATAATTTATTATTAAACTCCAAATTATTATTTTCCGACTTCAATATATAAACCTATTAATAATACTCTTATCAATAATTTAAATAATATTAATAACATTTTTATTATTGTTATTATTATTAAAATCCTAATTTTGATAAAAATGCATCTATCTTAATTTCTACTATTCTAATAAAATTGCTTATTATAATTAGTTTTCTTCTATTTATTATTAAATATAGTATTCTTATAAATATAATTATTCTTAGACTTTTTAATTATTATTATCATAAATTTACGACTTTAGTTTATATGCTTATTATTATAAATTTATATATAATTTTATTGTATATTTTATTAGTATTAGTATTATTCCTATTACAAAATCCCTTATTATCTAGATCTTAATTATTATTATTATTATATTCGATATGATTATTAATTTAATTAAATATACTAATATATAGTATTATTTTAATTTTATCTTTTATTATATAACTTGTATTATCTAAATCTTATGATAATTATTATCATAAAGTGTATACATATTATTAATATATACATATATATATATATATATATATGTATTTATGAAGTTTTATTACTACTATTATTGTTATTAGTATTATAATTAAATTATTATTGTTACTATTATTATGATTATAGTCGATATGATAATTAAATTTATTAATCATATTAATGTCTACTATTATTATAATGAGATTTGTTATAATTACTAATCTCCTTCTAATTGTTAAGGACTTTATTATTAATAACTATTTAATTATTCTTATCATTATAATTAATTATAAGTAATTTTTTTTAGTGGAGAATATGCACTTATTATTATAAATCATATATATAATTTAATTGTAAAATCTGTTAATTAATTATATGAATATAATATAATTGAAATAGGTGGCTCGCGAGGGCGAGCACGTGCTCGCCCACGCGAGCCCCATATTTCCGGCTCGCGAGGGCGAGCATTATAATTATATATATTATTATGTAATAATTCTTTTTCTTATTATTATTATTATTATTATTATTATTATTATTATTATTATTATCTAAATCTTATTGTTATTATGTCATTGATTTTTTATTATTATTATTATCTAAATCTTATTATTATT
>JANZLC010000202.1:37250235-37266027 GCA_026413385.1 Erythroxylum gracilipes
TAGTCATAATAATTATTAGCTATTGATATCAAGTAATATTTATTTAGTTAATAAATGAAAAGCAGAAAAATAAGATCATTTTTAAAGAGTGTTTATAATTTATAAAAAATAAGAGAAAAAACAAAAAAAAAAGGATTTCCCGAGAATATGATTGGTATACTTGAGGTTGGGTACAATACAAAGAGGAGAGACTTAAAACAACATCATCAACAACTACTTTAGTACGTAACCATACTCTTAATCAGTAAGGAAGAGTACTTCGAAAACACAGAGGAAAAAATGGCGTGGCTGGCGATGACCAAGTCTCTAATAAGAAAAAGTAAAAGAGTGCAGCTGGTGTTGTGTTGATGATGCATGCATGAATGGTGTTGATGATGCATGCATGGAATGAGTTTTTTTTTTTTTTTGAAAGAAAGAACATGGAATGAGTTTTTAACACCTTCTAATTAAGTTAAGTCGCCTTTCTAAGTGGGTTGGTACATGGTAGACGTAGACTAGACCAGCCCGTCAGCGTTTTTTTCGTAAGGTTGACCTATTCAACTTGGCCAACCCAACTAAAACCTTCCCGTTTGGATGATTTTTCCTTTCAAAATTGTCAGCTTCTTGCTTATACAGTCACCAATAACCAATCATCTCTCTCACTCTCTCCACGCTGTCCTATCTTAGGTTTCACGATATGGATATGGATATGGTATTGTTGGTAAATGCTATGCTTCACATAACAGAACCATTCCCATATTAGCAATCTGACAGCTAAGTCCATTAATCCATTTACATAATATTTGGACCAAGACATGCATGTGTGTCTGGTCAGATTCACACTAACTGTTAGTTGTTATTTATTATTACAGAGACGTCAACAGGTAATGTAAGAGGGACTAAGCTCCGACATTAACTCTCAGCCCCTAACCAACACGTGGGGTCCGTAAAAAATTGAATCTTTGTTTATTAGTCCTTAATTTCCTCTCACGCATTTCCCGGAAACCCACTCCTCCAGTAAAACCTATTATTATAGACAATACACAGAAGCCAAAACAATGGCTTTATCAACGAAAACGTTAAAAATCTGAGCTTTCTTTAGATGGGAAATGAAATGATTTTTGTAGGCAAAGATTCCAGAAAACCGCGTTCTTTTTATGGTTTTTTGAGCTAATACCTCCTTATCATTGAAGGCAGTAAATAAAGGAAGACAGAAAGAAAGAGGACGGACAGAAGGGAGATAGCTGGTCAGCACTTCCATCCGCTGTTTCTTAGCAGCAGCAGCAGCCCTAGTCAATGACAAAACTTTTCATTTTTCTTTATAATTCTATTCTATTCATAAAAGCAAGCAAGAAGCGAGCTTGTAATGCCCTCGTGTTACTATTGTTGAACATTGATACCCCCATCCTCCTCCACTCATAATTCCCTCCATCATTCAAACCTATCCCTTTTCTTCTATATCTATCCAGAGTAGAGACACTCCAGATCCGTTCCTGCTCGCACTTTCTACAGCTACTCCTCCTCTTCCGTTATATTGGTATGGATATACTTCTGTATCTTTCAAAACCTCTTCTCCCTTACTTTTGCTCTCGTGTGCCATGTAAATTCGTTACACTACTTCCTTTTTTTTTGTGTGTGTGAATTCTGATGCGTTATTGTTCTTAGCATTCCGATCTTAATCAGATATTTCTCTTTTATGTTTTGGATGAATTTTGACCATAGTTTTACAGAGAATCACTGGGATTTTTAAACAAACTGAGCATCTAGCATCATTTGGTGTGATCTGTCTATGAGATGCTCTCTCTGTGAGTGTCCCAAGTTTCTTCACTAATGATGTTTTATTATTTTGTGTTATCAGTGTGACCTATGAGCTACTAGTGGATGAGGAAAAGGGTGTGAAATAGTTCTCTAGGAATTGTGACTGTTTCATGGGCAACACATGCCGCGGATCTTTCAAAGGAAAACTTTATCAGGGCTACAATCAGCCCGAGGATCAATCAATCATCAGCTCCAATTCCAAGCGCAACCATTCCTCTGACAACTCTGTTTCTGAACATTCCCCATCCACCATCACTTGCCAAGATTTGTCCAAAAACACCCCCGCTGAAAAGGACTGCTACTCATCTCCCCTTAGCCCCACCAAGAAAGAGGTAATGATGAGACGCGGCACCGATAACCAGGCTTACTATGTTTTGGGTCATAAAACTGCAAACATTCGTGACCTTTATACTTTAGGTCGTAAATTGGGACAAGGACAGTTTGGTACTACATATTTGTGCACTGAGATTGCCACTGGCAATGATTATGCTTGCAAGTCAATTTCCAAGAGGAAGTTGATTGCCAAGGAGGATGTGGAAGATGTTAGGAGAGAAATTCAAATAATGCACCATTTGGCAGGTCATAAGAATATCGTGACCATTAAGGGTGCATATGAGGATCCTTTATATGTTCATATAGTCATGGAGCTTTGCTCCGGAGGAGAGTTGTTTGATAGGATCATTCAGAGGGGGCATTATAGTGAAAGAAAAGCAGCTGAATTGACGAAAATTATTGTAGGGGTCGTTCAGGCCTGCCACTCACTTGGTGTAATGCACAGAGATCTTAAGCCCGAGAACTTCTTGTTGGTGAACAAGGATGATGACTTCTCACTCAAGGCCATTGATTTCGGACTTTCTGTGTTCTTCAAACCAGGTAGAAATTCCCAACTATTTGCCAGATGCATTCAGTATTGTAATCTCACCAAGATCCTGTTGGTACTCGTTAATTATCAAATTGTTGCTGCACCATAGTTTCTTTTATTAGTCTATTGTGTCAAATTCTTTACCTCATCTTTTATGGTTGATGCATTCTTTTGTTCGCTTTTAAATTACTTTTCTTGTGTCTGTATTTCTTGTTTGCGTAACTGTGACTAATTTTTGCAAAAGTTTCTGTAGATACTCGATCCGAATACTTGAAACATAGCAGTAAGTGGCAGCATGTGGCTGAAAGCCACATGTTGTTTGATACATCATAGCCCTTTAAAACTTCACGTGTTGTTTGATACTTCAGGTCAAATTTTTACTGATGTGGTTGGAAGCCCATATTACGTTGCTCCTGAGGTGCTTCTCAAACATTATGGTCCAGAAGCTGATGTGTGGACTGCTGGTGTCATATTATATATATTGCTAAGCGGAGTGCCACCATTTTGGGCAGGTGAGTGTTCCTTGTTGTATGACTTGAGCAACATGATCTTTTCAATTCTATGTCCAATGGATTAAGCAGTTCATCTGTTTGCATTTCAGAAACACAACAAGGAATATTTGATTCAGTGTTGAAGGGATACATTGACTTTGAGTCAGACCCCTGGCCCCTTATATCAGACAGTGCAAAAGATCTTATTAGGAAGATGCTCTGCTCTCGTCCATCAGAACGCTTGACTGCCCATGAAGTACTGTGTATGTCTAAGCTTTCAATTGCTTTCATAACTTGTATTCTTGAAGCATCTGATGTAGATAGGACCACATGAACTACTTCTCAGACTGATGTTCATTCTTCCCGTGGTTAGTGCACACGCAAGTGGTATATTGCAGAATAATTAAGTGGAATTGCAGGCAAATAGTTTCTTTCTACCTTATAATTTGATTTCTTTCTGAGGCATATTATGTTTTCCTTCCTAATTAATCTGAGAGGTCAACTCTGAATTCCATTTTTTTAACAAGTATTTGGATCTAGTAGTTAGCGCGCTATGATCAGAAAACGTTTCCCAAGCAACTAGTCTTCTGCAAATCAATTCCCTTATGTTCAGTTTTTATTCTCTTTCCAACTTACTGCCCATAAATTGGGCTAGACAACATGGATAGCTTCATTCTCTCTTAGGCCCATCCCACCTCATCATCCCAAAGATTTGAATCTTACCACCAATCCTCATCCCTGGATATTAGGGGTCAATCTAACCTTTTCTACAAAGTTTGTGATGTAGAAACTTGCTGCTTTTGTAATCATTCAGCACGTCTATCAGTTTGTACTGTGCTCAAGACCAAAATCAAACTGAAATATGCTTGTTTTGTCAGGTCATCCTTGGATCTGCGAAAATGGAG
Source organism: Erythroxylum gracilipes (assembly GCA_026413385.1). Taxonomy (NCBI): domain Eukaryota; kingdom Viridiplantae; phylum Streptophyta; class Magnoliopsida; order Malpighiales; family Erythroxylaceae; genus Erythroxylum; species Erythroxylum gracilipes. Next base: position 37,254,291 of record JANZLC010000202.1, read on the forward strand.
TTGCTCCTGATAGAGCATTGGACCCAGCAGTGCTTTCTCGTCTTAAGCAGTTCTCAGCAATGAATAAATTAAAGAAGATGGCTTTACGAGTAAGTTCATGATCTCTGGACTGTATACTTTGGGTGTCAATGGCACTCAACAAAGAATAGATAGAATTTTTCATATATTAACATGAGGCTTAGCTTACAACATAGTGTAATGGTTATGATTCCTACATCGCTACTTCTGGGAAAAACTCACTTTTTCTGATGCTTCCACTACTTGCTTTGATTTATTGTATCAGGTAATAGCTGAAAGCCTTTCTGAGGAAGAAATTGCAGGTTTGAGAGAAATGTTTAAGAATATGGATACTGATAATAGTGGCGCAATTACATATGATGAATTAAAAGCTGGCTTGCGAAGATATGGTTCTACCTTAAAGGATACTGAGATACGCGACCTTATGGATGCGGTAAGATGATGGCGTGTGTGCCTCTGATTTCCATCTTTTTTAATTACGTAATCATTGCATTTCTGTTCCTTTAGTACCTTCTATTCTTCCTCTTGGTCTTTATGTTATCATAGTTATTTTCTTTTTTGAATATGAATCAGGATATTAAAATATTAGTGTTTCATGTTGCCAGAATTTTAATGCAAGATGCAGTAGATTCACATCTTACAAGAGATTAAGTTGTGAATGCTTCTCTAAAATATTTTGTTAATGATTTATTTTGTGACAGTCTGTTCTGGTACTAGATTTCAATAATCTAATGCAGTTACGTACTTCCAAGATCACTTTTAAAGTGAACTAATATATTCTCAAGTCCTCCCTTATATCTCCTTAGAAAACCACAGATAGATTACTTTTTCTTATGATAGAAGAGTATCTTTCATTTCCTAAAGTTTCTGTTACTGCAATTCCATTCCTATGTGTCTCATCATTTTTAGTAGAGCTGTTATGTCAATTTTGTTGCTTCTCTTGTTTTTCTTATTGTGCTGACTGATATTGGCAGTAATGGTAGAAGTGGCAGCAACAGAAATAAGCAAGTTCCAATTGTCATTTGTCCTGTTCTGATTTTACGATGATAACTTGATTTTGTCAAAATCCAGGCTGACGTGGATAACAGTGGGACTATTGACTACGGGGAATTTATAGCTGCAACAATTCATCTTAACAAATTAGAACGTGAAGAACATCTAATTGCTGCATTCCGGTACTTTGACAAGGATGGAAGTGGCTATATTACAGTTGATGAGCTTCAACAAGCTTGTATTGAGCACAACATGACAGATGTCTTCCTTGAAGATATAATAAGAGAAGTCGATCAAGATAATGTAAGTTGTATAAACTTTTAAGTGGTATTAGATGACTAAAGGCCCTTCTTTGTGTGGATAAAGAAACACGTTTGTTTCGAGGCTTTAGAAGAACAGGGTTTGCAGGTCTAGTTATCTTCAAATGGACGTTGAAGGAGGACGATAGATTCAATTTTTCAGTCACTTGTATAAAGATCTTTTGATAGTCTGTTGTATTTGTTTGGAGTGAGATGTAACCTGTTTGCTTTTGTCTTGGTTATTTCAGGATGGAAGAATTGACTATGGGGAGTTTTCTGCGATGATGCAAAAAGGCAATGCAGGAGTTGGTAGACGAACTATGAGGAACAGTGTAAATATCAGTATGAGAGATGCGCCTGGTGCCTGGTAGCAATTTGCAATTTGCAATTGAAGTAGTCATGTACAGGTACTTTATAAACCATTTATATAAATGATAAGGTAATAGCGTATAGCCCCCAAGGTGTGAGCTTTATTGCAATTCTGAGTGTTGGTTTTTGGTGACAAATGAACAGGCTGTATAGTAAAAGATGGCCGGAAGCTGGTAAGAAAGACCTTGAAATAGATGAATGCGGTTTACCTCTTGTCCCCGAGGCCATAGGATGCAGATGCAACAAAGGATATGAACATGAAGGAGGAGATTTTTTCGTTTCTGTTACTTTATTATAAGCTTTGTGAACTTTGATATATATATAAAAAATGTACTCAAGGTACCTTTTGGTAATTAATTGAGAGAGTTAACGTCAGGTTTTTAGTTTTATAATGGGATTTGAGGTCTTTTCCTGTTTTGTTCATTTTCTTTGATAAAGCATTGGTTTGGGTATATACTACTATTCCTATTTTCCCTCTGTTTTGTGTTTAACGGAACTCGGCTGCTTTTCATCGTACTAATACAAACCCCATACCATGTTTTTATTTTCACGTGCGCAAAATGAAAATGAAAACGTAAAAGTTCGCCAACAACCAGTCTGCATCTGTTTGTTTAGTCAATTGCGGACACTGGAACAGCAGCAAGCAAGTAAACAACAGGGTACGAAGGAACTTTTCATACTTGTTCGTCAAATAAAGGCCTTTTGAACAGGCTGAACGTCAAACTGAAAACTAGTCTGACTTATCTAGCATTGTGACGTCATGAGCAACACAAGCTAACAAGCCTCGTTTTCAGCCTTTTCACTTTTTAAGTAGAGTTGACAGTGGGCACCCGAGACCTGATCAGGCCTCAGAGTTAGAGCACACTTAGGAGAAGATCAAGTTCGAGCCCAAAGTATTTACTTGTGCATAAAAATACACAAGTAAATAATTATATCTTTAATTACAAAGCAATCACATAAAAATTAAATTAATCTAGAAACAAAGATTAAAGATAACAAAGTCTAGAGGAAAGGGGATAACTAATCGTTATAATTAGGATTGTCATTAGTTTGCACCACTTCATCTCTATATATAAACATTTATATGTAAATTATACCTGATAATGTAATAATTGAATTAAATAAATATTAAGCACATAATAATAAACAATTAAATATACCTTTGTTATCCAATATTTGTTCAAAAATATTTTCAGTTGAACGATTAATTTCCTTCGTGCCAGTACTTGTATTAATATAAAAAAACAATATAAGATAAGATAATCTAATATCATAAATAATAATAGACTAAATTGATTCATCATAAAGAATAAAGTTTAAAAGTTTACTTTTAATACCTTCATTATCTAACCAATTTCTAGCACATATAAAGACTTTTACAGTACTTAGAAGAGCTAAACCTGGACTTGAACTTGAACTTGAACTTGGAGTTAAACTATTGATCTTGATTTTTGTCCAATCTTAGTTGATAATCATTAAACAAATCCTTCCAAAATTGTTTTATGACATCAATATGCTCTTGAGCTTGATCACCATACAACATGTCATAATGAAAATAGACCCCATCCATCTTGTATCTCGGTTTCAACACAAAAATGACTACCACAATATGTCCTACAATATACCAATAAGAATTGAGCTTCTTTATCATATGCTCTACCATAAACTAGATCACCTCATTGGAATCAAATATCTAATCAAATTGTTTTCATGATCTAGCACGTATTTCTAAAACAACTATGTATAGTTGGATATTTTATTCCTGAGAACAACTTAGTAATAGTATAAGATATTCTCAACTTCGCACAAAGTTCTTTAGCCAACTCCTATTTCTCTTCATTAGGTAGGCAAGTATACTGAGAATCTCTTTATCTCAGCCTGGTGAATAACTCAACATATTGGGTTGTAGAATCTAACATCCTAAAGGTTGAATTCCAATTGGTAGGATTATCAAATACCAACTTCTTCATGTACATAATGTGTAGTCATGCAGTTTCTTCAAAATTTTCAACTCTTTCAGATGTTACACTACAATATCTCTGAACGAATCTACTGCTTCCTTTATTATCTCCAACTTGTATTTCACAATCAAATTCAAAGTATATATAAAACAACACATATAGAGAAACATCCTACCAACCACTAGGCTCCCAACTCATAACTTATTCTTCAACTTTTTGATCATTGCATTATTCGTGATACAATTATCAAGTGTTATGGTAGACAACTTGGGGTCAATATTCCAATCCATTAAACACTCAACTAACGTAGTTGTTAACCTTTTGTTTGTATGTGGTGCCAACACATAAATAAACCTACCATTTATAAATATGAACAAATATCAATCATATCATAATCAAAAAATGATAATAATAATAATAATAAAGAATATAATTTACCTTAGTAGTCTATTGCGAAGAGTCCAGTCATTGTCAATATAGTATGTTGTAACAGTCAATTAACCCTTCTTTTGGTTACCAATTGTCCACATGTCCATTATCATGGTAGATCGTTCTTCAATACTTGACAATATTCTTAATATTTCTTTCTTTTGATCCTCGTATATCTTGAAAACGTCTTTCTTCAAGGTATTTCGAGTTGGGATCTTAAAGATTGGTTAGGGTGAGGTGAGTATCATCCTAAATCTTTTGCTATGAACTATAGAGAGCAAATATTCATCACCAACGACCATACTAACTATCAAAAACCTTGATATGTTGTTGTCATAAGTGGTAGCAATCATTTCATTCTTCCCCCTTATTAGGTTAGGGGTAAAAAATATTTGACTTCCTGATACGCTTTTTATTCTATTACATGACTCTATATATCTCTTTAAATGAGATGTTCCAGGTTTTGAACTCTTGACTAACATCTTGTGACAATATTTACATTTGTCCTTCTTTATTTCGTCTATTGATCTAGTCTTTCTAAAGTGATTCCAAACATCACTTCTCAATAAACATGCTCCTTCAACATGACTTGTTTCTTTACTTAGTACTATATTAAAAGTATCTGCTAGTATAATCTCTGGTATCATATTAGAACACTCCAGTGAAACAATATGTTCTTCTATTTGAAAAAATCAACATATACGACTATATAAGTTATCCATAGACATTTACATGTACATGTACACTTTGATAATAATTTAGCAGCCAAAATGAAAATGATAATAATGATAATGATGATTATAATGTTCTCTATTTTTTAAGAATGTTTGAATAAAGTTTTTTATAATGATGATGATCATGATGTACATCATTTTTTAAGCATGTTTAAATCAAGTTTCTTATTGTAGTTATTAATGTGGACCATAAAGTGAATACAAGAATCAATCACTCAATAACTCTCTAACATTGATGCTTATATGAAATCAAGATCTTTTAACCTTTATTAACCAAAAGAGGAATATACCATCATAATAGTATATGCAAAATAAGCTATTGAAATTCCATAAGGTATGTAAAGTTGGAAATTAACACCTTTTCTACTTTAGAGGAACTCTTCTAGGAAACTAATAGCGGAACATTAAAATGCATCCGATCAAAATTTCCTTCAGCTAATTAGCTCCTTTTATTCCTTAGAGTAATAGTATCATGACAAAAGAAAGTACTACAAAGATGTATGCAGAATAAGGCATTTAAGGCACTCCTTCAAGTTTCACACAACTTACTTAATATTCACCAATATTACTTGAAATTGTAGTTTTCCCCAAAAAAATAGTACATATGGAAACATAAAAGTGATATTGACAATCTTAGGTTAATGTGACTAGGTTTGCATTTCAAGGAATTCGTTGAATGTTTGTGTCCATCTGGATTATTTGAAAGCATATTGTAAGTGGGGTATATACTTTGGTAAAATGCCAGTAACAAAAGAAAAGGAGATTGTTGTAAAATAACCTTTTGTTTATCTAAGGCCTTAACTATAGAGAAAGAAAAATGAGAAGTAGAAGCTTTGATCTTTTTAATGTTTAAAGTGCGATAACAACCAACAATTTCTATATATAATGGATCCATGTAAGCTTATTAAGATTTTTAATATGTAAATCCGATATACTGCTTAGATATATCATTAATCTTGTAGGATTTTCAAAATATGGCCCTGATTATTGGGTAAAGGAGTAAAACTCAATCCTTGAATTATGTCTTATATCAAGTCTTACATAGGTTTCTCTACCTAATTACTATTTTATCTAATCACAAAGATAACTAGAATTAAGTAATTTATTTTCATCCCTATTTTTGCAAATTCAGAAACAAGTAAGTGCTGATAGTTTTATATAGAAAACTTTCATACTGTAAACTTACAAATCGTAACTTATAGTATAAAAGATATCGTTATGATGAGGATTGAACATAGTCACTTAACAATTTAAATCAGACTTTGTCTGAGGTAACAAAATAATGAATGGATTGAAAATTAAAGTAAACTAACAAACTTGATAATTGAACAAAATAAAAGATAACAATAAAATTGAAGTTACTCAATAATGGAAACTTAGGGATTATTCTATCTTTATTTTGTCTTCTCTTTGCCTTGTTAATTCAACTATGCTTGATTCAAATATCAAAATGTTATCATTACACCCTCTCTCGAGATCTAATTAAGTGATCCCAATTGAAATAGATAAAAGTTAAGTTGTAATCTCTCGATTTCTCAAAACTACTCCTACTCAATTGGATTTGAGACAATCCTAAAGATAATTAACTTACAATTAAAATCTCTCTTTAATTACTTATTCACTAAATATTTGTAAATTTATTAAGATACCAACTCTCGTTGGACAACTTAACATAAATAACTTAATTCAATCTCTCGATTCAAATCAAGTATCAGCACAACAAATATCACAAAGTAGTAATCTATTGAATTCAATAAGGTAAAAGTTATACAAAACAATTCAAGAATAACACCCTAATATAGATTTAACAATCCAAAATCATATTCAAAACACCACTTTTTAGATTTGGCATATAAGGAAATGGATTAGAAAAAGATAATATAATGAAATTAGCTTGAAGCCTTAATTTGAAAAATCTAAAAAACTGGAGTTGATCTTGATGTTTCCACTTTGATCTTTTTATTTATAATGGGTAGCCCTTCTTTTTGGTGTTTTCTTTATTCTTTTAATGTCTCCACTAAATTTAGAATTTGCCTTCCCTTTTTTTAGCCTCCATAATATCCTTTTCTAGAAAAAAAACTAGGTTTTTATGAACAAACACGGTCACTTACACGATCGTGTAGATGACCATATATCTCCAATAACCTCTCAATCGTGAATTGACAAGTTCACAGAACTTACATAGGCATATACACGGCTATGTATGTCAGTATATATGGGCATCTATCTTCAAAGGAGCATAAACAAAGTCTTTAAAGCTCCGCACAATTACAGTGACTTACACAGTCACTGTACACGACCATGTAAGTCTAAGGTTACTTCGATTCTTCCATTTTATACCACAATTTTACCTGAATTCTTCTCCTTTTGGGCTATGAAGGCAATTATAACCTAAAAGCACAATTGAAGCAGAATAAATACCACAAATACTATAAGATTCTCAAACAACAAACAAAACACATTAAATATGGGCATATAAATATAATCAATTAATCATTTATCAATAAGTCTATGGCATTGCTTAATTACACCAAGCATAGATATCTTACTCTTATCACCTGTGATGTTACGTTTTTATTTATAAATCAACATAATTAGCTACTAAGAAGAAAAGCATATGAATTTGTTAAGTTTTCATCAGTTACTTATTATAAGGATCAACAAGTCCAAGTTATGAAAAGGTCCAATTTACATAGGTACTGTTATGTTAAGAACATATTAACTTTGTTATTTCTTTAAGGCCCTTTAAACAAAACAACTATCAACATATTGAACATAACAATATTTAAATTGATGTTCAAGTTTTACCAATATCAACTTCTCTCGATCTTTATTTTATATGTTAAGAATATTCTTTTCTTTGAATTAGACTTATAAACGAACTCAATTAAATTTAAAGATGGCATAAGAATACAAAAGGATGCAAGTTGCAATTTTTCAATTTTGTCAAATCCAAATTCAAAGTAACAAAAGCATGCAAATTAAGTGAAATCTAAGAAATTTGTTCCAACTATGCAATCTTCAAAGCTTTATTATCAACATTACTGACATTTACCTAAAGAACAAATTTGGGAAAGTACCTATATGCTAGCCGAGGTGAGATGAGGTGACTTCAATTTAGGCAAGGCAAGGCGAGGCGGTGAGGTGAGGAGACTTTATGCAACATGAGGAGAGATAAATTCGGGAAATGCTAGGATAAGTGACTTTAGGCGACACAAAGCAACTTTAGGCAATACGAGGAGGTGAGGCAAGGCAACATCTGGTGGTGGGGAGGAGGAGTGGAGCTATAGAGAGGACGATTGTCAACATAATAGATTAATTAATCTACAATGTTGACGTGAGGGAGGTACTAAGGTAGTTTGATACGTAGCTGAAACGACATCATTTTATAACATAAAACGACATTGTTTAATGCTTCTAAACACAATAAGTAAAACAAAATTTTACACAGTATAGGAACCAATGTCTATGGATAGATGATATTGGCAGGTATTATGCAGTGCATACACCTCGCAAGAAAGGGCAAACAATTCCCATTCATCTTTATTTTAATTTTAGGTGTTTTAAGCCTCCCTTGTCAATTTAATTGATATTAAATTAGTTTAAATTCCTAATAATTTATTTTAAAAAAGTGTTTTCTAAAAGTTTGAATTTTTTAAAGGATTATTTTTATTAGGAATATTTTGAAGTTTACTTTAATTTTTTAAAGAGTTAAATTATTAAATTAAACTAGTTATCAAATCAATAATTAAAATCAAGAAAATGTTTTAAAGGATTTTGTTTCATAATTTGATTACGTTAGAAATAATTAATATAATGAGATTATATTTTGAACAAGTTATACTTATGATTTTGATTAGTATTTCTCCAGATCTTCAAAGATAGTAAGAGAACATGCGTGCTTCTGATATAATTTTCCATCTCAAGGAGTTTAGTGCACAAAGCACAATGGAAGGATATCAACTCTCCAAAGCATTGCTGTAATGTAAGATGGTAGAAGGATCTTCAGTAGAGCTACATGTGCTAAAGATGATTAGCTATATTAAAAAATTAGGCCAATTTGGTTTTGTCGTAAACCATGAGTTAAGTGTTGATATGGTTCTATAGTCTTTTAGTTCAAGCTTTTCACAATTTGTTATAAACTTTCATAAGAATTAAAAGGATGTGTCAATACCTAAACTATTGAATAGGCTCAAGACTGTATAAGGATACCTGAAGAAAGAACCTAGTTATGTTCTTGTTATGGATTCTTCCAGGAGCAAAAGAAAGGGCTCTAAGAAGAATAATAACAAGAAGTAGAAGGCTTTTATTATAGGAGCAAAGCCAAAAGGTGATGTCAAAAAAAGGACTAATGACAAGTGAACATGTCGATGGACACTGAAGGAGTAGTTGTAAGGCTTATCTTGCTACCATAAAAAATAAGAAGTTTCTTGTGGGATATTCAAAAGGATATCAATTTTACCATCCTTTTGAGCAACAGGTGTTTGTCCCAAAACTTGCTACATTCCTAAAAAGAAAAATTATTCTCAAGGAAAGTAATGGGAGTAAAGTAGAACTTAGAGAAGTTTAAGAACAAAAAATTCATATTTAAATGGAATAGGAACCTCATGTTGATACACATTGTTGGCCCCCGAATTCTTTTCTTATTGAATAAGCATGATTTCAATTTATTTTTGAGGTTTTTATTGATTATTTGCTTTTGGTTAGAGTTTAATTAGCATGTCAATGATTGGAAGTTTTTATTGCTTAGATTGATGGAAATTAGAAGTTTGGAGGCTGTTTAGGATGGAACTTTCGGGATAGGTTCATTGTTTTGAAATTTTGACCCTTATAGCAGCAATATTTGGTTTTGAGGTCTTAATGAAAGTTGTAGATCCTTCTTTCAGCTTTCCATTGATACCAAATTTACAAATTTTGGAGTTCTGGGTCAAAAGTTATGAATTGGGGAAGTTAGGATGTCAGAAGAAGAAAGACCAGGAGTTTCTAATCGATTATTATAGTCTTAGTCGACTAATAGTCTTCGACTAGTCGACTATTTTCATGTTTTCCCCATGTCTAATAGTCTTCGACTAGTCGACTAATGTTATGTTTTCCCCAACTCTTATTTGTATTAGTCGACTAATTTGGTACCAGTCGACTATTGTCCTGTTTTTCCTAACCCGACCTCTCTCCACTCTTTTGGCCATAACTTTTTCGTTCGATCTCCGATTAACCTGATTTTTGAAGCATTGAATTCCTAAGAAATTATTCTACCTCTCCAAAAAATTTATAGCTTTTGTTATTAATTTTAAAAATATTTATTGAATCAAAGTGAGAGGATCAGTTAAAAGAGTATGAGTTGGATATTTTACTAAACATGCTTCAGTATTTTGATGATATCTTGATCTGTAGAGCTCCAAATGAGTTGATTCTTGTTTCTAACTAAACTAGAGACATGGAGCTACAAGAAGGAATCAAATTTCAATTCAGTCCTTAAGACTTTCAATTTCTGGAGTGAAGTTGGGTATAGGGTATAGTCTCGATTTAGTAACAATCTGAAAGTGTTTGAGCCATAACCTTTGCTCTAGCTATCCAAATAAGATGATTCTTAATTTGGAATAAACTAGGGATATAGGGCTACAAATGTTCTGATGAAATCGAGTTTTAATTCAGTCTATAAGAATGTCAATTTTTGGATGGAAGTTAAGCACAGAATAATGTTTCAGTATAATAACAGTCTGAAATGTTTGGTGAATAACTTTAAGATTTCTGAGCCAAATTGAATGATTTTGATGTAATTAGAAAATTAAAACAATGAGGAACATGTTTCTAGAAGGAAGTGTTAGCAAATTCCTTCAATTGCATTATCAAAAAGATGTCTTGATTTTTGGAAGGGGTTAGGAAATGATTTAAATGAATTTTAAGGTCTTAATAGAGTATTTTGTGGAATTAATTAGCATGTTAATATGAGTAATTAGCATGTTAATGTGAGAAAGACCATATGACATGGATTAAATTGAATTAAGGTTGTAAGAATTGTATAAGGGCCAAAATTGGCAAGCCTTAAGCTTTTAAGTTAAAAGGATTATAAGGAGGGGTATAAGGGTCATTTTTCACTCACTAATGGCATTATTGTAATAAGACATATGGGTTGGCTTTTAAGGAAGAGGGAAGCACGAATTTAGGAAGAAAGAAACAAAAGAAAGGAGCGAATAGAGGAGAGAGTCGGTGGAGAAGAAGAGAAAAGAAAGAAGTGAGTTAGGGTTTTGATTTTTCTAAGCTTTTAAGAGGGACTTTGAAGTTTATTGACGAAGGAAAAAGGAAGAGGAGTATGAGAGCTTCCATTCAATCCAAGAAACTCTTCATTTGGTGAAAGATCAAGGTAAGAGTATGTTTGATTTGTTGGATTTTTGAAAGGTTTTTGGTTTAGATAGCTTAAGAAATGTATGGGTTTAAGTTTTCTAAGATCAATTTTAGTAATTATGTGTTATGGGTTGTCCAATTTGAATTCCTATTGATTTGGAGATTTTGCCATTGATGAAGGAGATTAAGAGAGGCAAGAGGAGCAAGAGGGGATGCATTTTGAACAAGTTTTGAATAAGAAAATAAGGTGGGTTTCATGTTTATAATTGGATAATGAGTCATTATGTTTTCTTTTTAGTCAAGAGAATAAAATGACTTTTTAATTGCTTTATAATTGTGGCATTTGTTGCTTTTGAATGGTTTGTAGAAATTGTTATATGTTTTGTTGTATGAAAATTTTGTTGATGAATTGGAATTGCTAAATGAAAAGGGTTTTCGAAAAATTACATGTTCATTTGTTACATTTTGAATGCTTTAAGAATGTGCTACATGTTTTCATATAAATTGTATTATTAGTTTATGGAAATGGTTTTGAAAGAATATTGATTTTTGAAACAATGTTATGGTTATGAAATCAAGTTTCGAAAGAAAT
>JANZLC010000202.1:37277721-37303653 GCA_026413385.1 Erythroxylum gracilipes
TGTCCCAATTTCACCGATTTATTACCCATATACCAAATGTGTAGGTGTCTAACCCTAGATGGGAACGGGATGTTACACTCATTCTGACTGAAGCTCTACATATACCCATATTTAAATTCAATTTACTATCTATCAATAAACTAGTAAATACAACTTAGATCAAATATGAAATTTCCCCTACTTATTACATTTTGTAGGTCCTGAATACCAAGGAGATATTAGTAGTAGGAAGACTTTACATTTATGAAAAAATTCCTTTTATTGAAGAAACCATCAAATTGTATTCAATTTCATTATACATTTTTTAAGAGTGACAATGAGTCGAGTCAGCTCCAAGTTTAATTAATTTTTATTTAAAATTTGAAAATAATATTATTTTACTTAAACTTTTCGTACTTTGGATCAAATTGTGCTTAGCTCATATAGTTTGAACCCAAATTTAGCCTAAAACACAAAAAATTAAAAAAAGAAAGTTTAAGCCTAACCTAAAACTCGACCAACTCAAATCAAACTACGCCAGGTAAAAATTATTATTCCTAACATTCTTTATCTTTTGATTTTAAAAAATCCTTAAATCATGTAAATGTCATATCAGTTTGATCATTTTGGCATCAAAGGCTTGGTCATTTCACAATCAATGTACTCAAACATATTCCTATTGTTGAGAGTTGGCTTGGTAATTCAAATATTTTAATATGATATATGTCCACTTACTAAACAACAAAGATTATCTTTCTCAATTAGTAAAATTCAAACCACATTTATATTCCAAATCCTTCAAATTGATATTAGGAGGTCATATAAACAACATTCGATTCCAAGGAGTAATATATTTATTATAGTTGATAATTTTAGTAGAGCTACTTAGACTTATTGATAAACTCTTTTTTTATCAGATGAAATTCTTAAAAGATGATCATGTTTGTATCTACTTTGTAACTTATATGTATCTGTATATATGATAATGTAATAATGATCATATTGATCTTTTATTGTCAGTAGAGCTACTTGGACTTATTTGATGCAACGTAAAATTCAAATGACTAAGATTTTAGAGGCCTTGTGCAAAATGATCCTCAATTAATTTAAGACATCAATTCAAACTATTAATTCTAATAATGGTGCTAAACGTTTTTGTGTTAGTTGTCAACATTTATTCGATTAATTAGGTATGATATATCAAAGATCATATATCTATACTCAACATAAAATGGGGTTGTGAAGTGAAAACATCAATATTTGTTATAAGTGGTTAGATCCTTAATGTTTTAGCCTTATTTACCTAAACAATTTTAGAGATAATCCATCTTTACTGCCACCTACATCATCATCCAGTTTCTAATTCAATTTTGAACCAAAAATCACTATATGAAATTCTTTATAGCCATGCAACCAATTATGATTCCCTTAAAACTTTTGGAAGCTTATACTTTGTTACCAACACTACTCGTTATAAAGATAAATTTATCAAAGTGCTTATAGATGTATTTTCATTAGTTACAGTCCTAGTCAAAAGGCTTTTAAGCTATATGATCCTGATTCCCAGTCAATTTTCGTCACCAGAGATGTGTTTCGTGAAACACAATTCGCTTATAAGTATACTTTAACCCATCCTACTAACATCATTTTACCTATTGTCCCAATTCATCCTAATCAACTCCATTAAAATGCTATTATTCCATTATCTGATGATTTTTTAAAAACCAAACGCCCACTTTACCAGAAGACCATATTTCATTAGAGAACATTACTCAAACACATTTATTTGTGCCTACTCAATTGGTTTTTTTCTATGTCCTTCAGTTCAAAGAAGTAATAAAATTATAACAAGCCTTCCTAACTACAAGACTTTGTATCTCATACTACAACTTCTAGTCATTCAGCTACTACCAATGTTTTTCTTAGTCATAAACCACCACATCTTCAACTCTATAACCACCAATTATATATTTTTTGTTGATCCCTCTCTCACACACACACCCTGTATGTATGTCTTTTTTTCCAAACTTGTCTCTTATCTAATAACCTTAATCCTAAATTAAGCCAAGATGAATTCAAAGTGGTTTCAAGCTAGCAAAAGGAGTTAACAACACTTGAATCAAATGATATATGTGAATCAAATGATAGGGTCATTGATTCAAAATGAGTTTGTAAATTGAAGTTTAAACGTAATGGTGGTATTGAAAGATATAAGGCCGTTTGTGGCTAAGGGTCATAATCAGGGCCATTCCTATCATTTTATAGGCCCTGGGCGAAATAAGAAAAGGCTCCGATAAATTGACAATATACTTAAGTTTACATGTTTGTATGAAATATAAATGACTCAATTTATAAGTCTACATACTCAACCAAATATTAAATGATCATAACATTAGTTAATAATATCTTACAAATATCATTAATAATACAAATAACTAAAAATAGTAACAGTAACAACAAAATAGCAATAACAGCAATCAAACAACAATATTAGATTGTAAAATACTACGAAAATTACACTAACAAATACACAGAAGATCATGATTTATAAAAAATAATTTCTCCGTGCATTTCTATATGCAAAATCATTAATAATATTATCAAGATCAATATTGTCCAACATATCCTTCTCAATACATAACATAGCTAAACCATTCAAACTTTCTTGTGACATTAATGACCTCAAGTAGGTTTTCAATAATTTTAACTTTGAAAAACTTCTCTCAGCTGATGCCTAGGCCGGCTCTGTATATTACATACATTCCAACCAGCCTCCATTGTGTTTATCTTGTCAGGGCCTTCATTTTCGCCTGATATAACCCATACTTGTGATAAACTAAACTCTCCTTCATCGTATATTCTTGGAGTCCACACGTTAAATAATGCATGTGATAAACTAAATATGCTAAGGGCCTTTTTTCGGTGGACCCTAGACATGTGCTCTGCCTGCCCCTATCTAGGGTCGGCTCTGGTTATAATCAAATTAAGAGTGTTGATTACTATGAAAGTTTTTCTCTAGTGGCTAAACCATTGACAATCCAAATACTATTATTTGTTGTATCTTCTTATTAATGGTCTCTACTTCTTCTAAGAATCAACAATGCTTTATATGGCTTTCTCGATGAAGAAGTCCATATGATGCCAGTAGATGGATATTCCCAAGCCAAACAAGGACAAATTTGTAAACTAAAAAGGTCATTTTCTGAACTAAAATAAGTCTCTAGACAATGGAATATAAAGTTCACATCTTACTTAGAGATTTTTGGTTTTACTCCATCCAAACCTGGTCACTACTTATTCATCAAACCTTTAGGTACCTCTTACTTAATGCTCCTTATATATGTGGATGATGTATTACTTAATTGGGCCATCAAAAGATTATCTTTTTATAGTTAAAAGGTTCTTGCATGATAAACTTACAATTAAAGATGTTGGTCATGCTAAATATTTCCTTTGTTTAGAAATCTCTAAATTTGAACTTGGTACTTCCATGAATAAAAGAAAGTATGTTCTTGATTTTCTCAAGGATATAAAGTTACATGGAGCCCGTTGTGTAAGTAGTTACTTAGCTAATTATTTATATAAAATCTAACTTTTTACATTATTATAAGTATTTTATTTAATAAAGGAGAAAATAAGTTAAGAAGTTCTATTTTTCTTTAATAATTCAAAATTTAGGGGACAAAGAAATTGAGTTTAAAGGATACAACTTATTAGCTATGAATTTATATGCGAGAGATCTTAAGAGTATTAAGTTGAAGATATTATTAGATCCATCAAAATATATTTCTATTTTTACGAAATATCCTTTTCTATAAGTGCTGCATAGTCTTTCGAATTTTAACACTTTTTTATTAATTTTTATTTTATTTTATTATTAATGTGAGATGAATTTGGATATATTATAATAAATTAAAATTTATATGTTTAATTGATATAATTAATATATGAAATTAATATTATAAAATTAATTAAACTTTAAAATTTAAAATATAATATACCTTTTCTTTTATCTGCCTTAGATTTTGTTTTTCGTGGAGTATTTTTATTTGTTTTGGTTCATCCGAAATAATTAATAACCTCTTAACGGACTTTGTGGAGATAATTGGGTGGGAAATGCTAATGCATGAAAGAAATTGGGCCATCTAAAGATGTTAGGAAGGAAGGCCCAAAGCATGATATTGCGAAACGAAATGTCTACGGTTGAAACGCATACAAACTGGTGGAAGCGAAATTCAAGTTTTACGTCAAGTTATTAGATCTTTTGCCGCTGCTGCAAAATTCAATCGTAACTAATAAACACACGACAGAAGGTGGGAGATGTATCCGATGGAGGACCGCCAGATCAAAGATGAGGTCTTTATTCCTCTTACTCTTCCTTTTCCTGAATACTACAATGCACCTTCAAAAGACGAATTTTCTTTCTGATTTGGGGTTTCTTGAGTTATATCTCCGGAACTGCTGCATACATCTTTATGGAAATGTTTGTGGGTTTTAGACTAGAGAATTGATACTGCACCACCCGTATCGTTTCGACTAATGCTTTTGTCTTCAGGATAAAGACGGGGCCTCCGCTGGTGATGACATTGAGAGCTTAGGAGCTAAACCTCCTACTGGTTTCTTTCTCCTCAAATTTCCTTCTGCTTTATCTTCTTCACTTCCCTAACTTTGATTATTTTGCTGTCATTCAATGCCTACTCTACTTTATTTATTTATTTTGTAGTTCCAATTCATAATGTGGCCACATTTGGACGTGTTTCTAGTGATCATTCCAAGTGGAAACGCAAGTGATTTCCTACTTCTTGCATTGGTCCCTTTTCCCCCTCTTTTATAGTGTTATGAACAATAGAAAAATAATGTTCATTAATATCTTATGTTTCTTCTTTTGCTTTGTTGAACCAATAGGACACTTGTCACACTTACATTGACTATTCTTACGAGCTCACAAGCTATACTCATTGTCTGGTCCAAGAGAGCTGGCAAGTATGAGTACAGTGTTACCACCGCAAATTTCTTGGTAAGAAGATTCTTTTCCTATTTATGATGGCATCATCATTGTCAGATATTTACTCTGCTCAGTGATTTGATACTACAGAAACATAAGCATGCAACCATCCATATTGGATAACATCCATACTAGAAAAACTTTCGAACAAATTGGCATCGACATTCATCTTTGTTTCTTCTTCCGCTTCATGAGGTGGAGACTTTGAAATGTGCTTTATCACTTGCTGCCTGGGCTAGAATTTGGAAAAATGATGGTGTTACTAAAGACAACAGGTTAACCTCTTGTATTCTTTTACTGAACTTAACTTTTTCCTTTTGTTTTACTTGTCAAGAGATAGTGGAAATAATAATGAGATAGCAAGACAATTTAAATGGTCACCCTCCCATAATAGACTGGGCCTCCTAGCTATTCCAATTTACATCTTACCAAACTTCGTAACTGTTATATCAACAATATGGATGACAAGGAAACCAACCAAAAATTTTAAAAATATTTTAACTCCAGATTGGATTTGTAAACTTGTTTTATCCCTATAATGTGGTTGCCTTTATATCTGGACTCTTCTTTTCTTAACTTGTTGGTAACCGTATTTTAATTATATTCAATAAGCGGTATGGATTTCATGTTCTATTTGCACAATTAGGTTGAGTACGACAATGGATGAAGTTGTTGTTTACCCCAGTCCAACAGCTCTTTACCTAGTGAAGAATTTGCTTCAGGTTCGATCTTTTTTGTTTTTTTGCTTGAAGATGTAACAGCAAGTTCACATTTTTTTTCTTAAGGTTTGATGGTCTCCTCCTTTTTTTGTTTGTTTGTAGTATTACATCTTTGCATTTGTGGATGCACCTGGTTATCAGATATTGAAGAACCTCAACATTATCAGTACTGGTGTTCTATGTCAACTGATGCTGAAGAAGAAGTAATTCTCTCTACTATCATCCATTGGCAGTTTTCTGTTATTATGGCATGCAATTAACTACTATATTTATCTATTGGGAAAGATGGAGTTGGTAATGTTTGCTTGAGCTCAAGATATACCTAAACTTGCAGGATGTTTATTAGGTTGTGCTAACAAAAGTGTTGATTTCAGGTTAAGTGAAATTCAATGGGCGGCTTTTATTTTATTATGTGATGCACCACTGCACAATTGAACCCTTCGTAAGGATTAACTTTCCATTATTTGTTGGCCTTTGAATGACACATAAAAGGATGGTGAATTAGGTATATGTCAATTTTATGGTGTTTCAAAAACTTAACGAATGAATTGCATTTAATAATCTATGGTTAAGTCAAATTCATATAAAGTAATTATAAAACAATCAAAATATTAGTGAAAGAGAGGTAAAATCATTTTATAATGGTTTGACCAAACAATAATTGGTTTATGTTTAGTCTCCAACTTTCACTTGAAAATTATACCATCCCTTTTTTTTTCAATAGTTGGACCCTCCATATATCATTTTCTTTTTCATGCGTAAAGAGGAACTCTTATAATTGTATTCCTTTATTACGGGTAAAGAGGAGCCCCTACAATCATTTTTCTTCGTGTTGGATGAAAAAATAACCCTTTAGAACATCAATTACTCACGTAATTGATCTTACAAATACTCAAGAACTCCTTTATCACATGATATACTAAGAGATCATCAAGCTCACATATATATGAATGCACTGAAAACTCCTTCAATAGTTTTCCAAGATTCCATATAGTGTTTAAGATCCTTCGGACAACTCATATGTGGTCTATTTATATTAAAATTAACAAAATATACCCATTAGAGAATCAAACTAGTCATTATAATGACTAGCAATAGTGACATTAGTCGACCAGTGTGTGACACTAATCAACTAGTGTATCAACCGATGTTTCCCGACACAAATGACATAAACTTACAATACATGAAGTATCTTACTTTCAAGGATATTGGTCGACCAATATGTCACAGTGGTCGACAAATGTGTATACAAAATACAACTTTAAAACCCTAAAATAGGTCTACCTAACTCTAACAAAGGTAGATTAAACTTCTTAAAACTAAATTTTCTAATTTATTTCAAAGATCCAGATATATTCTCTTGACAAAACTTCATCCAAAACCAATTTAAAATTTCTCCAAGAGAATTTTTTATGCTTTAAAAAGGTTTTCTTCGAACTTAAATCAAATTTTCTCTTAATTATAAAAAGATTTATGCATTATGCATACAATAAAATGATTATAAAATATTTGAGTTCTTGAAAGGACCAAGATAAAGTTGTAAGAAATTTTACAATGATTTGTAACATCTTGAAGTGCTTGATTCTTTTTTATATTTGGTTCTTCACTTGAATTTCTTTAAAGTTCACTTGAATTATTTGGTACTTCCACTTTGTTCATCTGGGCTCTTTTAATGAGTTTGCCTATTAAATCACTTTACTCTTTCATAGAATTTGATCTTCCATCAGAATATCTGATTCTTTAACACATTAAATGACTAATATCATTAAAGATAAACACATTAGTAGTAATATACTTTATATCATCAAAACCACGTGTTAGATTTTAGTATTAATGAGTGGCAGGAGCTTTTTTTTCTAACATCTTTTTGCTATTATGCTGTTGTCAGCTTTATTATGACGAAGCTGCTGCTACTTTCATGTGGATAATCAAATTGTTAGACATTTGCTGTATTATTTTAGACTTTGAACCTGGCTTTCAATCAAGCAATTGATATCTTTTCAAACATGTCTTCCTGTATATCTTAAAACATGTACTCATTTCCTGTAGATTATAAACTTCTTTTTTTTGTTATTTTTTTATCGTGTTTACTTTACCTGAATACCCCCTTTGCAGTTCTGATCATGTTTTTCAAACGCCTCTTCAAGGTTGGATAATGGCAATTGTGAGTCCTTTTAAGATCTTTAGGCCCTTAAAGCAGTTGACAAAAAAATTGCCAAGTCAAAGCAGGATAGTTCTTTTCCCATCTCTGTTTGCTTAGGCACTTGTTATAGTAACTGGTCCTCTTTTCAGGTAATGGCCCTTTTAAGTGGTTTTGCAGGAGTTTATACTGAGGTGAGTTTTAAGTACACAGTTGAGCTTTACCTTGAACATTGAGCATCTGTTTATTGTTTGATAATTTCTCGACCAACAATCTTGACTATGATTTTGGCCCGTTGACAGCTTATTTCTGAACAATGAGTATGTCTTTTTCAAGTATAAGTTCAGGAAAAATTCGGGTCTCAATTGACTGGTCCATAAATTGATTACTAACAGTTTGCTATTGCATTTTCAGGCTATAATTAAAAAACGCCCTTCAAGGAACATAAATGTTCAGAATTTCTGGTTGTATGTTTTTGGGATGGCTTTCAATGCTGTTGCAATATTGATTCAAGATTTTGATGCAGTCATGAACGAGTAAAGATCCTCAGTTTTGACTTGTAAATTTCTTGGATCTTATTCCTAATATTTGGTTATGCTCTTCAAGTGAAAAGCATTTGAGTTATTTGTTCTTCCATAAATGGCTTAGACTGTTTGAGACTCTCCTGACCTGCTTTTCTTTTGTTCAGCGGTTTCTTCCATGGATACTCATTAATTACAGTTCTAATGATTCTCAATCATGCACTGAGGTTTGTTATTTCTGTTCCATGTAATTACATTCACCGTTAGTCAGTGCTACTTCATCCGCTATCTTATGTTTCATGATAAGATATATGTTGGTGGTATATATTGCAAAATAATTCTGCTTGAGATCAACATTTTTATAAACTTACTTTATCTAAATGTTTTCTTTTTTTGTTTAAACAAAATACGTAAATTTTGGCAGTGGTCTCGCTGTATCCATGGTGATGAAGTATGCAGACAATATTGTAAAGGTAACAGCTTTTAAATGTTTTGTATTCAATGAATGTTTGGAAGGAAATGTTAGAGATATATGTTCATAAGGACACCACTTCAATCTCCATGTTGAATAGAATTCCTGTCTCTTGGATGCTAGTTCCATTAACAAACTTTTAAGAGTTTTCCATCCTAACAACAGATGGATGGTCCATTCTATTTGATTGGGAAGAATGTGGATGAGGCTCAAGTTGATCAGGTGTTGTTGAAGAAAATGAGATGCATTCTTCACAAGTTTTCTTCAAACTTAGCAAAATTGTTATCAAGATAGAACGAGCCTCATTACATGACTGGAGATTGCCCAATTTCGAGGTGTGTGAAGGTCAACTTTGAATCTGCTAAAAGGGCGTATATCAGGAAGGGAGAACTGCTGTAGTTAGTAATACCTATATGAATTCTGATTGCGGCTTGAAATTTCATAAGAAAAGAAGAATTGAAACGTAGGGTTCAGATAAACACTTTCTCGGTCAGAGTTCTAATGTAAAAGCGTCTCAGGTTCAAGCATTTTTCTTACCTTGTTGTGCAGGTTTATTCAACTTCAGTCGCAATGCTTCTGACAGTAGTGGCCTCTGTTTTTCTATTTGACTTTCTTATGTCTCTTGCATTCTTTCTTGGGACTATGTAAGTAAGCTTAATTAATACTGCATTCATTTTGTTTATAGACTAATAATAAGCTTAAAGTTAGCCCATAAACAATCTCCATTTTTCAGTAGTTGACTGATATCTTTTGTCTTGCAGTGTCGTTTCTGTCTCGGTGTATTTGCACTCCGTTGGGAAGCTGCGAAGATAGTCTGATGCATTCTTTCATTTCCATGGATTTTTGTCAGTGTAAAGGCTTCTCCCCCCTCTAAATTTGCTTTCCTACTGTGACGTTTCCCTATTTATAACATCATCAAACATAAATTCAAAAGGTAAAAATTAGAAGAAATATTATGCTTTTATTCCCAATATTTCATTTTCTGTCTCGTCAAAATGACTTGAACTGCTGCTAAAAAAGAAAAAAAAGGACTAAAATCCTCAACCTTAACATATGATGAATGTTATCTTTTGAAGAATTTAGGTGCTGTTCCGAATTTTCTTGAATCTTGATGCTAACACCTTTGATTGTTATTTTAATTTGAAGCAGAATGAGAACGTTGACGATACCAAGCAAGCAAGTAAAGCAAAATGGGTTAGGTCGCAAGCCCATCAACGTCAGGTCGTTCGGCCATCATCTCATTTCTCCGGGGTTGAGCAACATAATAACGCATGCTGAAATGTATGAGATGGGTAATGATATGATCACCATTTGTTACAAAACCGACTGTCGGAGCATGCTTAGATTCATGCTCCAAGCATGCTTTCTGTTGCAAAACTAGACGTAAGTGTGACGGCTATGGGCCGATTCCAAACATTGCTCGAATATGACATATGAAATGAAAACCACGTCATGCTATTTCACGCAGTCTTTGACTTTAAATCTTTAGTGCAACAGTCCTTGATGGATTCTCTGGTTGCATGTTCCACCTGAACTCGAAGGTTCAATTTGAAAGCTTTTCATAAAAATTTCTGTGGTCATTGAAAGAACTGCATAACTCTGCACCAAGCTTATTTAGATGATCACTTGATTAACCACATCCAAAAACATTTCGCGCTAAGATATGAGAAATATGAGTTATTTATCAGATGTAATAACTGTTACAGTTTAAACATGGAAGTTGCATTCCTTAGTTAGGAGCTTTGCTTTGATTGATATTTAGCATAATATGATCCCCATATTTGTTCAAGATTGCTGCATTTGTTTTCACAACCACATAGTCTACAAATTAACATGCCCAAGAAAATAACTGCAAAAACTTATAATGAGTAATCAGCTTCTTGGCCTCTTTATTTGTAGCTACTGATAAAGCTTCTCCAAGTCATTTACTTTGAACAAGTAGGTATCTAAAACGCTAAATTTATATCTATTTTAGTGTCCCGGAAAGAATCGGGGTTTTCAGGTGTACACAATATCAGTCATCACCTCAAAACTTTATTGTACTTGAAAACACAATCATAAAGCCTTCCTCCAAGAAACTGAGCAACTTCCAGATGTTTTACCTGTTCAGAGGAAAAAATCTGGTCATAAGAAATAATGTAGAATTTAAACAAAACCAA
Source organism: Erythroxylum gracilipes (assembly GCA_026413385.1). NCBI lineage: Eukaryota > Viridiplantae > Streptophyta > Magnoliopsida > Malpighiales > Erythroxylaceae > Erythroxylum > Erythroxylum gracilipes. Next base: position 37,288,717 of record JANZLC010000202.1, read on the forward strand.
AAAAAAAAAGGTTTCATTAAATATGATCATCGACAAAGTTTACCATCCCAATCTTGAGAGAGTCGCACTTAAACTGCGCATATAGATTTGTCTCTATGCCACGGCCCTGACAAAATCAGTAGAATATTGTTAAGGCCAATATGTGTAAGGACTTCATATTACACTCCAATTTTTGCACACTCGAGCAGCTCAGCTGCCATACCGGTGCTTTATACAGTTCCGATTTCTCGATCAACCAACAAACAATCTTCCATGTTGCCACAAATCCAATCCAACTCTATCTCTACCCAGCAAAGCAAAACTAAATTCATGTACAGCTAAATTAAGAATAAAAAGATAACTAGACATCATTGTTACTACAGGATAAACTTACCATCCCTTCCAAAATTACTAGGTCCGCATCACTTGCTAAGTAGGCTAGCTCTTGGGATACCCTTGTTAGATCAATAACCTGCAAGTGATGAAAAAGCAATAAGTTATAATTAACAAACAGGAACAAAACCTATCATCGAGCAAAACACATTGTACAGTTCTTACCGGCAAATCATTTCCAGAATTAGCAATGAGAAGATTTGAAGCATCAACACCCACTAGTGTTCCTTTTTCATCCTTTAACTGGAAAACATAGACCTAGGTCAGACACAAACCAGCAGCATCTTTTGTCTATAAAATTCTCTTTTAATCACCTTTGATATAATCTCAATCAGTTCAGGGTAAGTAACGTCATTGATAGAAGGTAAATCATTAGCAGCCAACACAACCTGTAGAGAGAGAGAAAAAGAGTTAAAACAAGTTCAAGACGGTTAACCAGGGAAAGTAAAGGTAATCAAGCTGTTACTTCAGTTATTCTTAAATGAATACTCCTGTGCAATAAAAGAGTTTGCTTTCTCAACAATCTATCCTGCTGAATGCAAATCTCTCGTAAACAAATCATAGCAACATTCAAGAGAAGTTCTTTCTTTGAAAGAATAAGGATCCTTTTGAAGTTCCAAAATTTTACAGCTTAGGATGAAGACAATCAAACTTGAAAATATAATACAGATAAGGCATGTCGTCAAACACATTATGTCAAAGTACTGATCTTTGCTATAAAACATAAACTTGCATTCAATTATGAACTTAGAAGGCAGAGAAAACCTGAGTTCCCTGCCGAAGTAGCTCTCTTGCAAAGGGCAGAATACCCAATATTATATCTGCACCAGAATTATCAACAAAAATGACAGCCTGTCATGAAAAAAAAAAGGTGGTGATCAGCAATTTCTATGAGTGAAGACAGGTATCAGTTCGTTGTAATTACCTTTTTCCATGATTTCTTGCTCCATTTCACTTTAAAAGTGTCCAAGTCATCAATAACCCAGGGTCGTGGGACAAGATTTTGACAACTTGCTATAAATGACATCCCATCCTTAGAGAAAACTTCTGCAAGCTACAAGAAAAAACAAAAAAGGTTCATATAGACAATTGCAGAAAGAAGCGCTCTTTCTTTCTGCAAAAAATTCAATGTTAAGATACATTCATGTTACTAAAGAAATAAAATACACAATTTCGGAAAATCATGATACAGTGGTTGAACCACACTCTTTTACCAAAAGCTGAAGATTGTAGGTTGGATAGGGAACTAACATTTATCATGCAGGGGAGAAACTAAAAGAAGAACAAGCATCGAGGAACATGCCTAGTAAATTGAAGCAGAACTAAGCCAGAGTATGGTTTAAATTGAATGTTTCACAATAACTAGCAAAAGAAGGTAAGAACCCACATCAACATACTAAGAAATTGAATCAATATTCCTGATGGATGACTGGATTAATGAATGGAGAGTTTTGAATCAAGTAGAGGCAATCATAAAAGTGACTTTAACCTTCTTCATAACTTGTTCAGAGAAACAATAAGGGAACAAAGAATCAGAACATCAACTGACCTGCGCAGAACCAAGGTCAAATATATTTCCTGCAAATATTCCTTTAACAAGATTCTCGAGGCGCTTGGGACCATCTTCAATGGCATCATTAAGCTGAACTACATTCCCAAACAGAGATATAGCTTTTGCATTCTCTTCATCCTATTGCATCATAAAAGAGATGGGTCTTCACGTGAAAACAAAAGGGCAGAAGGAAACTATATTCCTTTCGCATAATTATTATGAGAAAATGACAAACGTAAACCAGCAAATAGAAGCATCGGGATGTGCACGAGCTGTTTATGATAGACATGTAAAAGTGGAAAAGGGGAAAAATGAATAAACTCAAAGTTTGACGTTAAATTGAATTGTAAATCCTGGGAACTATTCATGGACCCACTATGGCATTCTCATGCTCCTGGAATACAAAACAAGATATTTTCGCCCATATCTTAAAGAATTATACATATGTTTTATGCACGCCAGAAGTTATACACTATATTTCTGTATAGAAAAACATATTACTAACCTTAACCTTCTTGAATATGTCTCTAAATCCCAATTCTCTAAGGACTTGCTCCCGCAGTCTGCAGAGGAGCTATATTTCCAAAAAGACCAAGGGATGTTAAGCAGAAGGTATGTCTTTGAGGTAAAAGAAAGGCAAATCAAATAACGGAAACGTAACATACAATACAATCAGGTGGGCCTCCGTGACTTTCTGGATCTCTTTTCAAGTCCTCAAGTATTTCAGCATACCTTCGGTATGTAACAAAGAAAGCAGATATTGGAATAAATAAAAAACTTAATGGAGAAAACATGAAAAAACGTACAGCAGTTCAAACCTACAAATAGCAACTAAAAGTAATAACTACAATGTCTAGAAAAAAACAGAAGCCCCTACTTTTAAATTTTCTTCTAAATCAGGAAGGTAAGGGAGAGAAACCACAAAACAGAAGCCAATGATGATAGAGTCTAAACTTGTGTAAACAGAATAATGAGGAGGGTAAACTAAGCAACTTGATGAACAGTTGGAGTCAACAATGAAATAAATAATGATGGGATAGGACATTATTCTAAATTAACCATTCCTGAAATCTTAAGTAATTGTGAAGGAGCAGTGCATTAGGGTAAAAAGTGAAGGAATTGAATGTAATACCTCTGAGCAAAATTTTCGGCTTTAGCAGGTGCTTCATTAATCGTATTATCACTCTCGGCACGTTTCCTGAAATCAAATTGGAATTTGTTAAACGAGGAAAAACTCTGTAGATAGAATTTAAAAAAAAAAGAGAGAGCTGATATACAAAGCTCATTGTTTGCAATATCTGTAATCGTTGGATGAAACCCAACAGTTTTTTTTTGGGGGGGGGACACACAGACATAACTTGATAAGAACAAAAAAAAAGCGACGAACTTTATCAATATAAATAAAATGAAAATGAGAACGTACTTGAAAGAAGGGATAGAATTGAGGAAGAGATCGATCCATTGGAGCTCAGTAGGAGTCGGCTTTCTTGGATTGTCAGATGGGAACCTGTAAGGAATGGTGCAAGCCCTGTAATTCGACTCGATCGGCGTCAACAGTAAAGGAAACGCAACCATCTCCGAGGCGCTCTCCATCTTCTTCTTCTTCTTCTACTGCCGCTCTTTCGAATTTCTCTTTATTTTCTGCAACCCAGTTGCCCTGACTCCCTGCGTATTATTCAGCATGTCCGAGGGTTGATTAAATAAAACGTTAATTATAAAACAATTTATTAAATATTGTATAATTTACAAATATATTATCATCATAATCACTCAAAATCTCGCGTCAAATGCATGCAAGTTCTGAAAAGATTTGATAATAAGCAGCTTTATTTTATGGAACAGAAAGGTTATTATATATATATACATATATATAATTAAAAATTTATATCTATTAATAATACTTTAATAAAATTTCAAAAATATTTAACTAAGAAAATAGTAGTAAACAATATATAAATTTTTAACAGGATACTTATTACTGAATATAATGTAAAATTGTAAGTGATTAAATCATTATTGTGATGTGTGATATCACAAAGAAAAGTCATTTTTTCTATGTGTATTATCGTAAAGAAAGATGTAAGATATAGTTCATCTGAAATTTGGATATGCTTATAATTACATATTAAATTTTTAAAGTGATGTAATGATATTATATACAAAACTTTTAATTTTGAATATAAACTTATTAATTTAATTTTGACATAAATCTTTTTTTATTTTTGTAGATAAATAAAGGAAAGTTCAAGCGCTCCTGATAGTTCAGTCATTTTAAGAATATTAGATGATCTAGCTTAAGCTCATGCTAGATTGGTTCATAGGATAGAGAAACATAACATTTGTGTGTATTATAATAAGCATTTAAAAAATAGGGAAATCATATATTAAAGAAGGATTTAGTTGGAATCAAAGGTGACGTAGAACCTTGTAAAAAAGTGATTAATGACATAAAATGACAAATTAAATTTTACTTGAAGAGTATCGTTATGAAAAACATAGAAGACAAAGGCTAAACTACAAAATTGGTTGTTATGAAAAACATAGAAGACAAAGGCTAAACTACAAAATTGGTTGTGAGAGTTCTTTTTTGGTGGTCGGGATGATAATGGGGACATTGAAGGAGGTGGTTTTCCTATCCAACAAGAAAGGAATGTTACACTTGATGTGTGGAAAAAAATAAGATAACTGTCTAACTTTTTTCACCATAAACAACTCCTAAAGCTCAGCCTTCAATATGTAAGGCCTTACAATTTAAAGAAGCAATTTATAATGTGGACATTACAATGATTAGATGGTGATATGATTTAAGTGTATCATTCAATACCACCAGTCATATTATTACCAGCCAATGGTAGATGTTATTGTCTCTTACGATCCACGATAATATTACTCCTTCAATTGATGATTATAGAGATAAACTTTTAAGTAGCTATGTTTATGAAATAAAAAGTTATTTATATAAAATAAGAATAGCTTGGGAAATTTATAGATGTTCATTCATGTATGATGATTAGACAATTAGAATACATGAACCCATTATCAATTTTTCAGTTTATTTTATTAAGAGGACAATGTTTTTGAAGTGTATTGATACATCTAACCTTACTAAAAATGTTGTTACTATGTTTTCAAATATTTGATAAAGTTGTCAATAAAGTTAGACCAGAAAATATTGTTCAGTTCATTACAGACAATGCTTATACTTACAAAGCAGCTGGGAAAAGATTGTAAAGTAGATATAATTCTTTTTATTGAATTCCTTGCACATTACATTAACCTGATGTTGAAAAATATAGGAGATGCTATATATTTTCTTATTATTGATGAGACTGTGTAGAAAGTAAAAAAAGTAATTGAGTTTATCTATAATCGTACATGGGTCTTAAATTTGATGAAGAAGAATTTCACCAATGGTGTAATTTGTGTCGTCGTGATATAACAAGGTTTGTGACTAATTTTTTTTATCACTTTAATGTTTTGTTTTGAAGAAGAAGGTGCATCACATTATGTCAGGTATAATGTTGGAGTTGAGATGTTTAGAATTATACTTGAAGATCATGAATTTTAGTCTCAATGTCAATTTGTAATTGGAGTTTGTGAGTTTTTAATGAGAGTACTTTATCTAGCTAATAGGGATGAGAAGGCAAAAATGGATTATGTTTATGATATCATGGAGAGGGCAAAGGGAGTAATCAAAGTTAATATAAGCATTCTTTGTACATACCTTGTCCCACAGTCATTAATAAGAGATAGATAAGACAACATAACTCTTCGTTATTTGTAGCGGATTATGTTTATGATATCATGGAGAGGGCAAAGGGAGTAACCAAAGTCAATATAATCATTCTTTGTACATACCTTGTCCTATAGTCATTAATAAGAGATAGATAAGATAACATGACTCTTCGTTATTTGTAGCTGGAGCATTTTTTAATCATAATGTCTATTTTATACCAAATTTTACAAATAAAGCTAAAGTTAATAAGAAAATGTCATTAACTATTATAATAATTGTTGTTTATGAGATGATGCAAGATCTGTTAAACTTGCAAATAGAAGTTTATAAAGATGCTTTTGGTGATTTTGCGATGCCCATTGCTTATTGTCAAAAAGGCATGCTTAATCTAGGTATATATATACCTTCATTACTTGTTGGAAATTAATCATCATTTTATTTTGTTTATAATATTACTTTTTTTGTCTTATAGTTACTTGGTAAGATCAATTCGGAAGTGGTGTTTTAGAACTACAAAGATTTACAATTTGAATTATGATTCAATGCGTGATTGCAACAAAGTATGAAAGGAGTTTTAGTACATTTGAATTCATCTATTTCAAAAAAAGGAATATATTGAAACACAAAAGATTAAACAACTTAATCTTTATTCAATACAACTTAAAGCTTCGAGAAAAAATATGTTATTATCTTTGTTAAGTTGAATATAGTTTTTTGTAATTTCTTAATAATTTAATTTTATTTGTGTACTAGGACTTTTCATAGAACAAGTAGTTTTGTAGATCCAATTTACCTTGACCGTATTGATCTTTTGGTGAAATGAGTTTATAAGGAACCGAGTTTAATAAATGAAAATGTCTTGGAAGATAATCTTGGATGAGAAAGTATTGATATGTCATTTTGTGTAATGAATTTGAATGATGGTGATAATGAGTCTTCTCTAAATGATAAGAATTTTGTATCAAATAAAAATTGAGTTCAATACGATTTGAGCAGATTTTCGATTGAATGAAGTTCAAAAATTTAATTTCTTATCTTCTTTTAATTTCACTAATATTTGATGTATATGTTAAATTCTATATATGTAAAAATATAATTGTAAATCTTTTTGTTTCAATTTCACTTTTAGTTGGTTGTTTCCTCGACACAAACTCTTCTTGTGAATTGTTAGAGAGTCATATATATTTATTATTATTTTTATTTAATATAATATTATTTATTATATGATAAAATTATAATATTTTAATAGAATTTGTTACTAAAGTCCAATATATTATACAATTAATTTGTATTAAAATATTCATTATATATTTTTATTTTAAAAATAAATAAAACCATAATAGAGATTTGCATATTTTCCCTTCACATATTTTCTCCTTCAATTACTCCAATAGGTAAGCGTAAGTTTCACTTTGAGCTACATATATATGTTGGTCAAGTCAAAGGGTGACTTCTCCTTGGTTCTGAATGTAATTTAAGAATCCACTCTTAAAATAAAAGCATGCTTGCTATACTCTCATGTAATGCTTTTCAATATTGCAGTGTATAGTCTAGTCCTCTCGGGATCACATGTAGGTCCCAGCTCAGCTGTGCTTCTGCTTCACTTAGGTAGTAGTGCGTTTGATCAAGCAAGATCAAACTAAAACAATAAACCGCTTATAAGTTTCACTTCTTCACCTCAACTCTGCCATAATATTTCTCCAAGCTTCCAACACAGAGAGAGTTAACCTTAGACGGTCATCGTTTCTAAGTCTACCCTGGGATGGGATAGCAAGATAAAACTACCTGATTCCGTCCTGGTAATAATGACATCTGAATTCCGTTGGCCAACAGAATTACAGTCATCGCCAGTGCAATTTATATGCAGAAACTTGAGCTTCGTGAAAAGTGGATGCCATCGGTGTTGGGACTATTTGCCGACGCTGATATCTTAATTTTAGTGGCTTTGGAGTTATTGCATCCCACAGTGCGATAGGAAACAGTTTGCTTTTCAATGAAGTCGTGTCCAAAAATTTTAGAATCTGGGAAGAGATCATTCTTCCTCGGATTTCTAGCTGTCTTACTCTTTGGCCTTTTTAAACACATACCGTCATTGTGCTTATTTTAGTAATGGATTCTATTTCATTCCAGAAGATCTACCATTTGTTAAGCGCTAGCAGCTCATGCGAAGAACCCTCTTGACCGTTCATATATGGGAGGACATAACAAAACTCAGTTTTGACTTGGGGATTGCACAATTAGCTCAAAATTAAAGAGCTGTAAGCATAACGTTGGCAGCAGTTATTATCAATACCACCTCAGTCAAGGCCAGCCCTTCCAATCATCTAAATCCTATCCATCCCATCCCAGATTCATAAAAAGTTACAACATCTAACCCTGCATTTCTTTTCTTTTAGCCAAAAATCTGAAGCTCCCTCCTCTAAACCTAGCAACATGATTTGCACCAGATATGAAGGATAGGAAAAGGGCTGAATCCCGGATTCAATTGGGACATTTGGTAATTAAGGAAGGTGTTTTTTCAGTAAACTGCAATCAGACGGCTTATGAAACTAAAAATGTTGGGACTTGTATATTCTCATAGAAAACTTTTCTTCTTATATTAAAAAGCGCAAATGTAATTTTTTTTCACCCTATGCATACGAGTGGATATATGAATCTTGATAGTATATGCTACGGAATAACACAATAACATGACCAACAAAGAAGGCAACTTTGCCTTGCATTTTGGTCCAAAACCTGGCCATCTGCAAATATTAGGAGAATGCTGATTATGAATATGAATAGTTGTTTGTATTTGTCTTCGCCAGCACATAACTAAGTCAAACTATATCTTTTCTTAAGGAAAACATAGAAATAACAGAAATTTACTTGCATTCCATCATTGCTCACTGAACTCCCTTTCTTCTCCTTCGAATTAGTTCCAATAGCCGAACAAATCGTGGCTTCACTTAACGTTCATGCATGCTACATGGAGAGACTTCCATAATCAATGCATCAACCATCACAAGAATCAATACCATGGGCATATTTATAGGCCCTTTCATTCTACGGGTAGGAGGAGTGGCAGCAACAAATGTAATGAATAAAATCTTGCTTCAAATATTGTTTTTTCCAATAATGCATCATTTCTTAGCCTTGGAAAACCTGAGACATCGATACTTTTCACCACTTACAGTGATTTCAAGAGCTCCATCCTGAGCATCCTGATTTGAAGCAGTTCCCATCAACACACTTTTCTCTTTCTCAAGATTCTCTTTCTCCATCTTCAGCCTGGCTTCCTGGCGAGCAATCTCGGCCTAAGAAACACAAAAGTGGAGGGTCACGGATAGGAAACTAAGGAAGCTGGCTGACAAGATCATAACTAGGAAAGAAGCATTAAATTGTTTAGCTCAGCTTGTTTTAACAGAGGATGATGAGATGCAAGCAAGGCATGAGGGGGAAGGGAAGACAAATGCTTAGAATTAGGTTAAGACTGAAGAAATGGAAACCAGAGGTGTTTGCTAAAACATTGCTCTGCCTAAGATTATGAGAAATAAAAAATTACTCTTCATAAGATTATTCAGAATAAGCAAAATTTATAACAGGGAGCAGTAAGAAAAATTCTCTCAACTTTGTGCATAATAACATCTCAAAACGGGGAGCGTAAAATCACGAGTCATAATCAATTACAAATTATAAGACAAAAAGCTGATAGGGAACTTCTTCTTCTGCTTATTCTGAATAATTAATTTATTTTGATTTTTAAGAAAAAGAAGGGACCTCGCGACGAGAGAGCTCAGCCTTCCAAGCAGCTTCACGCTCCGCGACTTCGCGCTCACGCTCTTCGATGTAACTCTGCATCTCTCTCTCTTTCATTAGTCTGTCCTGTATATCCGCATCCAACGCCTCCTTCAGCTCCTCCACGAACTTGTCTACTACTGATTTTATTCGGAGTGACATTTTCTTTAACTAGACTACTACTACTACTACTTCTTGTTCTTCTAATAAAGATACTTTGTTTTTCTCTTAACCAAAGATGATCAGAAAGAAGCTATTTCTTGTATTTGTAAATTAGGGCAAGTACTGTTACTTGTATAACCAAATCAAAGTTCAATCAACTAGCGCTTGTTTTTCCCTATACGAATAAAAACAGACATACAAAGAAAAGAGAATTAACCCCTCGATTCATTCGAACTCTTCTTCTTCTTCTTCTTCTTCTTCTTCTTCTTCTGCTTCCTATTCTTCTTGCGTGGAGCAAGTAAATTTAATGGAGAGGCAAAATGAAATGGACAGACGAAAACAGGCAGATGCAAATATATGGGCTTTGAGTTTCATGTTTGGGCCTTAATGTCTCAATTCATTTATTTTTAAAACTAAAAGGAACAAATTATAAATTATATTTATATTTATGGAGAACAACGAAAAAGAATAGAATGAAAGGCATTTCATCAAAATCCAAAAGCATTTCTACTGTTCTTAAGAAGGCTTCTTTTTCGTCTCTTTCACCTGACATCAATGCCAATGCATCGTCTTCTTGCTCTTTGGTTGAAGAATTCACTAAATATTGCTATGAGAGGGACCTCCCTAGAGCCATGCGCGCCTTGGACTCCATGCAAGCTCTTGGCGTCTCAGCTGACCCTGTTAGCTATTGTCAGCTTATCAAGTGTTGCTTGGACCGTCGCTCCATTGACTGCGGCAAACGCATCCACTCCCATATTCTCTCCTTTTCCTACCTCCCCCAAACCTTTCTTCTCAACACTCTACTCAATTTGTTAGTCAAACTTAATCTTTTGGATGATGCCCGCGATCTGTTCGATCAAATGCCCCAGAAGAATGTCGTCTCTTGGACTACCATGATTTCTGCTTATTCTTCGTCCACCCTCACTCACTCCAAGGCCTTGCATTTGCTCCTTCTCATGCTCCGAGATGGTGTCCGCCCCAATATGTTCACTTTTTCCTCCGTTTTGAGAGCTTGTCACAGCTTGTCTAATCTTAGACAGCTCCACTCTGCCATTATTAAGGTCGGATTTGACTCTGATGTCTTTGTTAGGAGTGCTCTCATCGACATCCATTCCAAATGGGGCGACTTGCAAAATGCCCTTGCTGTCTTCTCTGAAATGCCCACCCAGGATTTAGTTGTTTGGAACTCAATCATCGCCGCTTTTGCCCAAAACAGTGATGGAGATGGAGCTTTTAACTTGTTTAAGAACATGAAACAATCTGGCTTTTTTGCGGATCAGGCCACCCTTACCAGCATCTTGAGAGCCTGCACCGGGTTAGCCCTGTTGGAATTGGGGAGACAAATACATGTCCATGTTCTCAAGTATGATCGAGATTTAATATTGAACAATGCTCTCCTAGATATGTATTGCAAGTGTGGTAGTTTGGAAGATGCTAACTCTGTTTTCAGTCGAATGTCAGAAAAGGATGTGATCTCTTGGAGCACCATGATTGCCGGCTTGGCTCAAAATGGGTACAGCCGGGAGGCGCTCAAATTGTTCGAGTCCATGAAAGTGTCGGGAATAAAACCAAACTACATAACCATAGTGGGAGTTTTATTTGCGTGCAGTCATGCAGGGCTTGTGAAAGATGGATGGTACTATTTTCGGTCAATGAAGGAGCTATTTGGGATTGATCCTGGACGTGAACACTATGGTTGCATGATTGATCTTCTTGGAAGAGCGGGGAGGCTTGATGAAGCAGTTGGGTTGATCGGTGAAATGGGACGCGAAGCAGATGCCGTGACGTGGAGAACATTGCTCGCCGGATGCAAGGTTCAACGGAATGTAGATCTGGCTATACATGCTGCCAAGGCGGTTCTGAGGCTGGATGCTCAGGATGCTGGAACCTACGTACTTTTATCAAATATTTATGCAAATACTCGAAGGTGGAATGATGTTGCAGAAATAAGGAGGATGATGAAGGACAGGGGAATTAGGAAAGAGCCAGGATGTAGCTGGATTGAAATTGATAAGCAGATTCATGCTTTCATTTTAGGAGATAGCTCGCATCCACAAATGAACGACATCAACATGCAACTCAAACATTTGATCGAGCGACTGTCTGGAGCTGGTTATGTTGCTGATACAAATTTTGTGTTGCAAGATTTGGAGGGGGAGCAAAGGGAAGACTCACTGCAATACCACAGTGAGAAACTGGCTCTTGTCTTTGGTCTGATGAAATTGTCAAGGGAGCAGACTATTAGGATAAGGAAAAATCTGAGGATATGTGGAGATTGCCATCTCTTTGCCAAACTCGTAACCAAGGTGGAGCGTCGTATTGTTGTCATCAGAGATCCTATTAGATACCATCATTTCAGTGATGGAGTTTGCTCTTGTGGTGATTATTGGTGACATAATATTAAGAGGTTCTCTGTTAACCAGGTAAAGTGCAGATGCTAACATGTACCAACACATTAATTCTTATAGAAGAAACTTGCTCGTAATTTTGTCTGGAATAACAAATTATGTTTTCAAAAGTTGTTATAGCGTAAACATTTGAGATGCATGCTAACTGTACTTTTGAAATGGCTTTTATCATATGCCTAATACTTGTAAACGCAGCACAATGATATGCAAAGCTTATTATTATGTCAAAACCTAGGGGAACTACTCAAGAGAATGGGTGCCCTTCTAACCTCCTTCAACAAGTAACCAAAGGTTAGGGTTCCTCACTTCCTCAACTTGCATTTATTGTTCATAAAGAAGAGCCTTTTTCTATAGACCAAGCATTTATGTCGATATCGAGTAAAACACGCTTCTTTCTCATTAATAATCTAGACATTCCGCCAAATGTGTCGGCCACATTGGCAAGCTTTACGCACACCCTTGCCCTAAAGTACCTCATCTAGCAAGTACTGTACAAAGTTAAGCTCAAACTCGTCCATCTTATAAAAAAGTGTGAAAGTGTTGCTTGCTTTTTCTCCCAGTAGACACCAAAAGAAGAAGATGCATTTCATCTCGGGTTTGCTGAAACGTCCCCACAAGTTGAACTAGGGCTTCCAAGATTGGCTTTTTTGTCAAAATTTCCTAGCACCTTGAACAATGTGTCCATTTACAAAACAAAGCCAGCTTCATTTCACCAGCAAAAAAGAGGCCGACTTTCACCTAGCCTCACACACAGCAGAAAGTGGAGCGAAGGAATTACATCTTCTTCCATCTACAAATCAGTAGGCCTTGTTACTTAGATGTGTGTTCTTCCAGCTATAGCTCTCTTTTTCATTTTATCTTTCCCAGCCTACGGGATCACTGCCAGCGACCAAGGATGGAAGTCTGCCACTGCGACATATACTAGAGATATAGACAACTCAATCACCATCGGTAATTGTAATACCAACTAGTCTTAGTTATCCATTGTCAACTCATTATGTTTCTTTGCAACTATTCAAATACGATCGTGTAATATCGCAGAGGGGGCTTGTGGGTACGGGGACCTTCACAAGACCACCTATGGAAGGTTTAGTGCTGGCCTGAGTAGCATGTTATTCAACAGGGGCAGTACCTGTGGGGCTTGCTTTGAGGTCAGATGCGTAGACCACATCTTATGGTGCTTGCAGGGAAGCCCTTCCGTTGTGCTCACAGCAACAGATTTCTGTCCTCCCAACTATGGGCTTTCAGCAGATTATGGTGGGTGGTGCAATTTCCCAAAGGAACATTTTGAGATGTCAGAGGCAGCATTTGGTGAAATTGCAGAGAGGAAAGGAGATAATGTACCAATACAATACAGGAGGTATGTGGAACCTATTGACTAATGTTAATGTATCGCAAATAGGAAATTTTTGGTCTCATGTGGATTGGTATTAATAAGGGTTGTGCTTTTATGTAGGGTGAAATGTGAGAGACGAGGGGGATTGAGATTCACGGTGAGTGGGAGTTCTCATTTTTATCAAGTCCTCATAACTAATGTAGGGTTGGATGGGGAACTTGTTGCTGTAAAAGTGAAGGGATCGAAAACAGGATGGATACCTATGGCAAGAAATTGGGGACAAAACTGGCAAGCCAATGTCAACCTTATAGGACAGCCTCTGTCTTTTGAGGTCACCAGCAGCAGTGGAAGAACACTCACGTCTTACAATGTCGCGCCATTAAACTGGCAATTTGGTCAAACATTTGAAGGCAAGCAGTTCTAGTATGGTATCAGAGTAACTTTCAATTCAAATGACCATTCAACAGATCAAAGAAAGGTCGATGAGGAAGTGCTGTAATGCATATCAAATGTTCACCGTAATCTGGAATAGAAGTTTTGCGTTTCTGGTGGAAAAGCGTGTGTATTGAAATCCACTTATAGCCAGTTATACCACTGCTCCTGTCCAATATCTTAAAACACCTAGTTTCAGACGGCAATTATAAAAAAAATCAACTGGTGTTGGACAATTTCTGTCAAAGAGAAGACCGTCACCAGTAACAGCATTAACCAACAAAAATAGTCACTCCTACTGCAAAGGACATTCAACATAATGGCATTGATTTGGTCTGTGACTAATTTGGCTCCAATGTCAATATAACCCAAAATATTGTCTCAAGCAAAATATTCATGAGGAGTCATAATCACAACATTAAACACCATGGTTCTAATTGGTTGGCGGAAAAGTAAAAGTGAATTTTGAATATAATTCTTTGAAAAATAAATTTATGGAAAGTAAAGATATTCATATATTTAGATACTTATAAGAATTCTAATACGAAAGTTGGGTAGTTTCTTATTATAGTATTTGGTATGCAACAGTATTTAATAGAATGTGACTTGTGTTTTCAATTATATCCTTACAAACTGAATAAAAATTAAAATCGTTAAATAAGGAAAAATATGAACCTGAAGAACAAAAATATTCAAAATCTAAACACCGGCCGGTACTAGAAATTTTAAAAAATAGGGAAAAAATTTTAAATTTTTTTGAAATTTCCCTCCCTCCCACTTATATATATTTTTAATTACTAAATCAAAATTTATTTGAAATTTATATATTTTAAAGTCATAGAGAAGAGAGAGAAGGAAGAGCTAAATTGGACAGTATAATTTTTAGATTAAATTCCTAAGGAAAGTAATCTAAATACCAAGGGGATGTTGGGATTTAGAATCCAGGAAAAATGCTACTACTTTCCTTAAATTAGGAAAGTTTTTACTTTTCTAACTACTCAGAAAAACGAACCAAACGTAATAATTTAAATTTTAGGAAAAAGATTATTTTCCCAGTCAACAATTCGTGCCAACCAAACGAGGCCTTTATGTTAGTCCATAAAAATATTTGGGGTCCAAGTCGTGTCAAATCCAAGTTGGATTCACTATTTCATAATTATTA